>JAZAYU010000030.1:5968579-6364263 GCA_038501625.1 Corbicula japonica | reverse complement strand
TTTTCGTTGGTCATTAACTATAACGCCAGACAATGCGCTCCAAACGATCTTGACGCTCAAACCGATTCTTCTGATTCCGATCTTTACGCTCCCACTTTTCATTGGTCATTACTTATAAGTTATAACGCATCTCGCGCTGAATTTACATTTCTGTGACATTTTTCTTATTTGCAGTTTTGTTTAATTTTATTGTTTAAACATGGTGGTTACTAACAAAGTAAATTGATCATTTAGATCTAATTTAAAAATGACGCCTTTCTAAATTTTAAATCAGTTTAATGTTAGCGTTTATTACATTGCAGTTTTAAAATATTAGCGTAAATTACACCCGATTCATGCGGGATTCATGTTAATTTGAGATGAGGAACCCAGCTGGTTTGGCGCAAATCAAGTCAGTAAATGCCTTTGGTGCGTATGCATCAATAAGCAGTTAATAAAACTTTTTAGCCTAAATTTACACTATAGGAGGTAGCATAACATGCAGAATATGCCGTTGAAGAGCTAAACAATCTTTCAGCATAAATGTACGCTGACTGAAGTTTTGAAAGACTTAATAAGAATATTCGTTCCGTTTTGCGTTATTTATGCTGTAACATAGACGTAAAACTTGTGAAACATCGATAATAAACTTCTTTAAATGTGAATATCGTGTTTATTTCTTTGTTTTTCACCGCTGAAATCAAAAGGGAAAATAGTTTAATTCTCTTTTAGTTTCGGACAGCGTTTATAGTTTATATTTCATACTGGACTTAATAAATATTTATGTTCAAATATGTTTATAAGCATTAAGTACATTTCAGTTGTGAATCTCCTTACTTAATAAAATAATGCTTTTACGCCATAATGTAGCACGGGTGGATGTACATGTTCGTTATTTCTTCCCTTGTGTAAGAAAAAATGTTACGTATTTTCGCTTAAAGGGGAATTTTTACAAAAAGGTTCGGAACTAAATTTCAATAATATCACGCGCGTGAATGGCAAACACACCATTTAATATTATATGTTTTCAGTTTTATTTGCACAATTATCGTTAAATAAGTTTTTTATTACTAGTGTTTGATTGCAGAAAACTCAATTAAATTATTGACAAAAAATGCTTTGTTTCAAGTCGTGAAAAGAATCGGAAGAAGTGATTCGGATCGCTACTATATATAACTGAAAAATTATAAATAGAAGCGATCCGATCCGGTCAAAACTCTCCGGTCTTTTCACTCCAAGAGATCCAAACGTTCAAAGCAATTCCGATCCGGTCAAAATGCTCCGGTCTTTTCACTCCAAGCGATCCAAACGCTCAAAGCGATTCGCTTCGATTCCATTCTGTTTCCAATTCGATTGCGATTCCATTGCGCTCCTATCGGGATCGGTTTGCGGTCCGCTTCCGATCCGATTGTCAATTTCATGATTTTCAGTTCATTTCAAAATTTGTCATTTGTTTGTGGATATTCCATGTCGCGGAAACTGAACATACTTCGATATTCTCCCTGTTTCATACGTGTATGTGATGTTAAAGCTACCTTAATTGCACAACATGTAATTATTATAATAAAAATAAATTGTATCACGATACTCACCGCTTTTGAATGTTCAATCAATCACATCAGAAATAATTATTTAATTCCGTAAATTGCGTTCTGTTGACAGCTATGACGTCATAATCGTCTAAAAGCCTGTTGTTACGTTCCAGACGGATATATCAGCTCACAGTGTTGTTAAACCACGATACCGACATAATTTCTTGCACTGATACAAAAAATTCAAAAATGCAAAACACAGATCCAAAAGCCTTTTTGACGAAGCTGAAGATGAACACTGACAAACATAAAATATAGGTATAATTATATATATTGTTGGAAAAATTTACATTATAACATATTTCTTCATTCTTCTTGACTGTGTGGGGAGGCTGTTTTTTCTGTATGGGGCAATTCCTAATATGCATATTTCACCTTTTTGCAATCTTAAAACTACCTTAATAATACCAGTTATAAATGTCAAAACACCTTTTAATGATACGTGTCAGCTTTAACCATAAAAAAATAATAACATGATTGAAATTCAATATAACTACCATTAATACCAATTCTGTTACAACACTATATAAATCACTGTAACCGATGTACGTACTTTCCTTATTTAGGCAGTTTTTGAACAATAAAAAATAGCTACGCATCTGCAATGTTAAAAGTACATGTATGGTAAATAGCGGGCATGTTGAAGCTTCATTTTGACACCAACAAATCGATTTTTAACAACAAACTTAATGCACCAGTGTGATTATCACGCCGTATTGAAACCTTATGGATATACTATATTTTCCTCATTTTTACTTTTTTTTAACTAAATAAAAGAATAGCTTCGCATTTGCAATTTAAATAGCACTAATAATTAAAGGCGGGCATGTTTAAGCTTCAGTTAAACAACAACATACCGAAGTTTGGTACAAAACTGAATGTACTTGTGTGATTCTCGCGCGATATGTAAACCGTGCGAATTTCACGGCGCGGGGAAATAACGTTATCACTCATCAACTATATATAGACCGTTTTTACACACATGTTTATTCCAGATATGTTTCAATCGTATTAACACATGCGAGAAGATGATTGAAATCCAATATAGTTACCATTACTACTATTTCGTTTATAAAACTCTAACTCCCTGTAAACGATGTTCGTATTTTCCTTATTAAGGCAGTTATTGAACAACAAAAATAGCTACGCACCTGCAATGTTAAAAGTGCATGTATGGTTGATAGCGGGCTTGTTAAAGCTTTATTTTGACACCAACAAATCGATGTTTAACAACAAACTTAATGCAACAGTGTGATTCTCATGCTGTATTAAAACCGTGTGAATATAATATATTTCCTTATTTTTGACTCAATAAAAGAATAGCTACGCACTTGCAATATAATGAGCACTTATAAAATAAAAAAGCGGACATGTTTAAGCATCAATTTAAAATCAACATATCGAATTTTGATACGAAACTGCATGCACTAGTGTGATTCTCACGGGGAATGTAAACCGTGTGAATATTACGGCCTAGAGAAATAAAGTTATTACTCATCATAAATAGGCTTATTCTACACACGTGTATGTTCCAGATATGTTTAAATCCTATTAAAAAATAATAAAAGGTGACTGAAATTCAATATTTTTATCATTGCTACCATTTCTGTAATAACACTTTAACTATCTGTAACCGACGTTCGTATTTTCCTTATTAAGACCGTTTTTTTTAACAAAATAGAAATAGCTTCGCACCTGCAATGTCAAAAGCGCATGCATGGATGATAGCAGGTTTGATGAAGCTTCATTTTGGCACCTACAAATCGATGTTTTACAACAAACTAAATGCAACAGTGTGATTCTCACGCCGTATTTAACCGTGTGAAATAATATATTTCCTTATTTTTGGCAGTTTTTCAACTAAATAAAAGTAAGCTATGCACTTGCAATTTAATGAGCACTTATAAAATAAAAAAGCGGACATGTTTAAGCTTCAATTTGACATCAACATGTCGAATTTTGATACGAAACTGAATGCAAGTTATAATTCATCAAATGTATAGGCTTCTTCTACACACTTGTATTCTCGAGATATGTTTAAATCCTATTAAAAATAATAAGAAAAGATGATTGAAATTCATTATAGTTATCATTCCTTCCATTTCTGTAATAACACTTTAACTCGATGTAACTGACGTTCGTATTTTCCTTATTAAGGTCGTTTTTGAACCAATTAGAAATAGCTACGCACCTGCAATGTTAAAAGTGCATATATGGTTGATAGCGGGCTTGTCAGAGTTTAATTTTGACACCAACAAATCGATGTTTATCAACAAACTAAATGCAACAGTGTGATTCTCACGCCGTATAAAAAAAACGTGTGAAAATAACATATTTCCTTTTTTTTGGCAGTTTTTCAAACAAATGAAAGAAAAGCTACGTTCTTGCAATATAATGAGCATATATAAAATAAAAAGCGGACATGTTTAAGCTTCAATTTGACATCATTATATCGAAGTTTGATACGAATCTGCATGCACTAGTGTGATTCTCACGGGGTATGTAAACCGTGTGAATATTACGGCCTAGAGAAATATTTCTTACTCATCGAAAAGAATAGCTACGCACTTGCAATATAATGAGCACTTATAAAATGAAAAGCGGACATGTTTAAGCTTCAATTTGACATCAACATATCGAATTTTGATACGAAACTGCATGCACTAGTGTGATTCTCACGGGGTATGTAAACCGTGTGAATATTACGGCCTAGAGAAATAAAGTTATTACTCATCATAAATAGACTTATTCAACATACGTGTATGTTCCAGATATGTTTAAATCCTATTAAAAAATAATAAAAGGTGACTGAAATTCAATATAGTTATCATTGCTACCATTTCTGTAATAACACTTCAACTATCTGTAACCGACGTTCGTATTTTCCTTATTAAGACCGTTTTTTTAACAAAATAGAAAATGCTTCGCTCCTACAATGTCAAAAGCGCATGCATGGATGATAGCGGGATTGTTGAAGCTTCATTTTGACAACAAACTAAATGCGACAGTGTGATTCTCACGCCGTATTAAACCGTGTGAAAATAATATATTTCGTTATTTTCGGCAGTTTTTCAACTAAATAAAAGAATAGCTACGCACTTGCAATATAATGAGCACTGATAAAATAAAAAGCGGACATGTTTAAGAGTCAATTTGACATCAACATGTCGAATTTTGATACGAAACTGCATGCACTAGTGTGATTCTCCCGGGGTATAACCGTGTGAAAATTACGGCCCAAAGAAATAAAGTTATTAATCATCAAATGTATAGGCTTCTTTTACACACTTGTATTCTCGAGATATGTTTAAATCCTATTAAAAATAATAAGAAATGATGCTTGTAATTCAATATAGTTATCATTGCTTCCATTTCTGTAATAACACTAACGGTCTGTAACCGACGTTCGTATTTTCCTTATTAAGGTCGTTTTTGAACCAATTAGAAAAAGCTACGCACCTGAAATGTTAAAAGTGCATATATGGTTGATAGCGGGCTTGTTAAAGCTTTATTTTGACACCAACAAATCGATGTTTAACAACAAACTAAATGCAACAGTGTGATTCTCACGCCGTATTAAAACCGTGTGAAAAATATATTTCCTTATTTTTGGCAGTTTTTCAACTTAATAAATTAGCTACGCACTTGTAATATAATGAGCACTTATAAAATAAAAAGCGGACATGTTTAAGCTTCAATTTGACTTCAACATATCGAAGTTTGATACGAAACTGAATGCACTAGTCTGATTCTCACGCAGTATGTAAACCGTGTGAATAGTACGGCCCAGAGAAATAAAGTTATTACTCATCAAATATAGGCCTCTTCTACACACTTGTATTCTCGAGATATGTTTAAAACCTATTCAAAATAAGAAAAGATGATTTGAATTTAATATAGTTACCACTGCTACCATTTCTGTTATAACACTATATCTCACTGTAACAGCATTACATATTTTCCTAATATATACAGGTTTTTAACAATATAAAAATAGCTACGCACCTGCAATATTTGAAGTACATGTGTGGTTGATAGCGGCCATGTTACAGCTTCATTTTGACACCAACAAATCGATGTTTAACAACAAACTTTATGCCCTAGTGTGATTCTCACGCCGCATATAAACCGTGTGAAAATAATATATTTTTCTTATTTTTATCTGTTTTTCAACTAAATAAAAGAATAGCTACGCACTAGCAATATCAATGGCATTTATACCATTAAAAGCGGACATGTTTAAGCTTTAATTTGACACCAATATATTGAATTTTGATACAAAACTGAATGCACAAGTGTGATTCTCACGCAGTATATCAACCGTGTGAATATTACGGCACCCGCGTAATAATCACACGCGTGGTAATATTACCACGCGTGTGAAAATTACGCGACACCGGTAAAGCCTATTTGCATGACACATACTTTACTGAGTCAAAATTAAACTTAAAATAACAGGAAACTCCTGTTACATTAATGATGCCAGTGAATCCAAATATCTGGAAGAATTTGATCACTAAAACGGTTAAATTGGAAATTGTTAGTTCCATGTCTATAGGCAGGAAACATTTAAAGTGTTATTTGGTTGTGGGAAATTAAGAGTTGGATTTTGTTCTTTCTTTCATGAAAAGGGAGTTAATTTACAAAACGGTATTTGACCTCGGTAAAACAATAACAACGTATTTTCGTTTCATCAAATAACCAGATATGTGCAAATACCACAACTAAAATTAAGGATTAAATGTAGCATCACTGAACACATTTTTTGTTTTTATATAGTTTTCATTTTTGCTCAGTATATAAAAAATAAACTATTTAAGGAATTAGCCAATAAAGTGGTATCAACTATTTACAGATCGCCGTGTGTAATTTAAGAAAAAAATATAGTGTGATTAAGCTTGCTAACAAAATCAATTAAAGATGCTATTGTGGTATCATTTTATTTCGGGTGGGTGTGATTTTCGTGTATTGCACGCGAGGGAAAATGTTTAGCGAAATTTAACTATGTGGCAATACGTCGTAATATAATAATGCCATAGCTTGAATTTATGCGAATACGTCATTTGTACGTTTTGAGCGAAAATTCGTCCGCGCGAAATTTAATTATACCACCTAGCACATACCTGGTCCTGCCTCGCTGGTATTAAAGCTGAGAACGGTCTCACTGTCGCAGACTAAAGCCAGGTGGTCATTCTCGTCCTTGAGGTCGGTTAAGTCATCCATGAGGAACACCTTAGAACGATCAGTCACCTTCGGGTGAAACGGGCTACCTGCCGACAAATATAACACACCGTTTGAAAAGACATGGTCGTTTTTAAAATAACACTTTATTGAGGATTCAGATTTTGTTGACTGAGGTAAAACTTAAGTCAAATCCTTACATTTTAGACATTTTCCTGAATTTCATTCTGCAAACATCAAAACTTAGTTATTTATTCTAAATCGGCAGTGAAGATAAAACAAATAAATACCCACAATATAATGATCTCTATTGACTCTCGTTTATTGCCCCTTGCATTGGTGTTCAAATATTTAAAAAAAGATAAAGGAACCACTGTTGAGTTTCATCATTTGCTACCGAGACAGAGTGAGAGATAGTTTTACCCATTTAAAATGCTTTAATTATATTATGTTTCTCTTTGCATTTAAGTTCAGCTAGTCTGAAAGGTGTACTGCAGAACCGTATCAAGGGAAAACAAAAGAAAACAGTGTAAAGCGTGATGAGATTGTGCAGATCTGGGTCTACCCTAGTAGCAAACATGTTGAAAGCTCAAGATTTTAAGCTACATTTACACATCTTACGTATATCATAGCCCAATTATGTTGCTTTCACAAAACGTCTTAATACTGTTGAAGTGAAAATAAACATTTTAACATTAAAACGCCTTCTATTGGCACATACCCGGAACATGACGTCCATTCCATAGAACGTTAACGTCATATTCTCCGGCACTTGTAGGCCGGTATCGGAACTCGTACACATCGGGTGACAGCTGGATCCACGTGCAGTCCACGGGAGTACCATTCACTGTTTAAAAGAAAATAAAACAAAGGTCCTCTAAAGCACATGATGGTTACAACTGGGCATCGCATTTCAATATGTTTTATTATTTGTTCAGTACCTCCGGCGGCTTGAAACAATCACAACGGAATACCGAGCATGAACAATTTCGTATTGTAATGGTTTAAAAGTGAGGTCGCTCATGATAACAATGGCATTAGTATATAATTATCAGTATTACTTATTGAATAATCCTAATTTGACATAATATGGATTTCATTATGTTTTTTTACCAAAAAAATGGAATGTAACCGAATATGTTTACCAGTTATTTCTACTTTAATGTTACCGCCGACACCGCTTGCGTTCACCTTAAATGAGGTATCCTCCCCTCTTGTACCACGTGATATGCCTTCTCCTGTGACAGAAATCTGGCTGGGGTCTGTAATGTTTACTCTTGCTGGAGAACCTGTCAAGGGATACAACGAATAGTTACTAGGTATTCTTCTGTTGTGTTATTACAGTTCAGAAGTGAATATTAGAATAAGCACGCAATTTGAATCAAGTTTTTTTACTGTTCATGTTTAAAATTAAAAATTGTGTCCTTATTCTTTTTTGGTTATTTTCTATTTTGTTTAACACTCTTAACTTATTAAGAAGAAATAAATCATAGAACCCCCAAAATATAAACAGAGAGACTTAAATATGACAACAAAGAAAATTGGGCGACAGCGTTGTAACCTCTTAAAACTCAGAACAAATATAAACCATCCGTTTTGTAAGGTTTATATTGTCGGGCGACTACATCATTTACGAAAATTTATTGTTACGTCAATTTATTGTTGAAGTATCTTTTAAAATATTCATAACTTTTTAGTAATCTAAACAGAACACAAAGATCAACATGTCTTGTCCTTACCCCTGATTTCTACATTGTTAAACCAGGCTTTGATTTCATACTTTCCAGCTGTTTCCGGCGAAAACATTATCGTGTAGTCGCAGCTACCTTCCGAGTCTCGTGTGACGTCATATGGCATGTCACTATGGTTACAAGTTACGCTGACCTTGACATCACCATCCCCTGCACTCTTACTATTAACTGTTAGTATAAGACTGTTAGTAACAACTACAAAAACACATATATTACATGCAAGCTACACACGTTGTTAGTAATATTGAAGATCTAATAGTGCTACGGTTTTCTACTGGTAATAGGTTGGTGATTACATACTTGTCTAAATCTAACCAAACAATGATAATAAGGAAGAACTGTTAAGCATATTGTGCATAGACAGTGTTAGACATCTTATCAACCTTATAACGTAAATTTTCGTGTACGTGTATTGAAATGATATTGCCCCTAGTGGGAAGCGAACCCGTACGGCGGCAGCGCCGAGCCATGCAATTCCAGTTAAGCTCATTCAACGTGCACTTTATATCTAGTTAGAAAGGTAAGTGGTTAGATTTTGCAGACACGTTTAAGGTTATTTACCTCTGTAAGCTATTAACTCGCCGACTGACGCGTCTTCCGGACCGGACAGCCACGCCTTCTGTGGATCATTGACCCGGAAGTTAATTGGACTGCCCTGAACTTCTTCCTCTCCAAAGTACACGTGCAGCACCCAGATACCTACAATGTATATTGATATATATTGAAAATGTTTGTCTTTCTATGAATCTTGTAAATTCATTTATTTATAGTTGAGTTGTCGTCAGCACAGACCTGCTGTATAGACCGAAAATACAGCCTTATATGCACGGTATGTATCCCAATAATCAGCACTCGGATAAAAACGTCAGGCTCGGATGATAAGAGCGGCTCGAGTTGCGGATGAGAGTGAAAAAAGCGTTAGTATTTCTACTTTTATCTTTTACTAATGCCGATTTAAATCACGTTAGTGATTGCAATTGTTCTAGGCAAACATAAGCTATATAAAACTACTATGGTTTTGCAGACAGTCCCTACATTGTGGTGAAAATCACCGAAGAAGGTGGAAAATTCGACTCATCGCTCAAAATTAAAAAAATAAACAAGTTTCTATCTGTATTTAGGTAGTTTAGTGTAGAAAACATAACTATTTGATCCTTTACTGTCCCTCTGTTAATAAACAATCACAACATGGTAACACAGTTCGGTAAAAATGAATCTAAACCTTACTTTTTCTGAAGATGTCAAAGCGAGATGGATAATCGCTGGCTTCAGTGAAGATAATAGCTGGCTACATTTAAAATTGTATGGAAAATGAACAAACTGACCTTTTCATCATAATGTTTATTAGCTTTAAAGTAATGTTTATTAGTTTTTAAATCCATTTTTTATCTTCCAGGACCAGAAGTTATTGTCCAACAACTTATCTATTTTCGGTAAGTAGTAAGGTCATACAATTTATATTGGCACTGTAGTAATCTTAAGTGATTTAGATGTGCAATATATCATTTCATATCATATCACAATTCAGGTTTTACGCCCTTTTGAAATAACCTAGTTTGCTAGTTTTCAGCGTGTAGTTGTTAACGTTCAAAATCATTCATTGGTTCTATACACACACCCAGTTCTTGACACCGGTGACGCTCCTGGATGTAACCAGTACTGAACACCATACTGTGATACAAAATTTCCAATGTTTATCCATAGATATATGGTCTGTTTTTATATACGATGCTTAGCAATATGAAACTTACAAATATACCATTCTTTCTTAGAACCAATTCACACTTTTATCAAGTTAAGCGCCACGAAGTGTAATAAATTGCATATTTAATTACATTGCAGAAACTATGAGCACTGCTTTCAAATGCTACTAGTGGGGCACAGAGTGGGAATCTTTGACAGAGGTTGTCACCCACTTGACGCTATTACATGGGCATTCGTGCATCAAATACCAGGAATTTCTACTGGATGAGTCAACTGGTAAAAAAGGATACCGTACTCGAGTTCTACCAAGTGTCATACCAAACGCAGTGACATCCCAACAAAAATGCATCACAGTCACAGACGGGATTATATTCATCATTCATAAAAAAGATGACACACAAGAGATAATCGCTACAACACCTTTAAAAACAAAAGAATGTCCTGTTAGTTCCAAAAATTTTCTAATATAAGTTTTTCTGGAAAAAGACAATTGAAAAGTCACTTGTGACTTATTTTATTATATTTTTTATCCATCTAGCAGAAAGATACCGACGGCTCTTCTTTATATTTTTCCAATAAACATTTTATTTCATTTCTCATTTCATGTTGAATCTGTTATTTCTATTGGTTGCAAAAGAAACCACAATTTGTCAAGGAAAGAACTTTTACAAGTGTGAATCCCTTCATCAAAAAACATGTTGTTAAAATTTGGCTTGTAGATGAGGTGTCGTTTGAAGACATTGTTGACACACACGTGCGCGGACAAAGGGCGAACATAAAACGCGATTTCACAGTTGAGAAATGATAAAAACATTAAGTATTGATACATTTTCCTGAAGATAAAATTATAAGCCTGGCCATTATTCAGTTTGAGCCACCTATTATCTTTAACAAATTTTACTGAAGCCAGCAATTATCCATCTTGCTTTGACATCTTCAGAAAAAGTAAGATTTAGATTCATTTTTACCGAACTGTGTTACCATGTTGTGATTGTTTATTAACAGAAGGACAGTAAAGGATCAAATAGTTATGTTTTCTTGACTCAACTACCTAAATACAGATGGAAACTTGTTTAATTTTGAGCGATGGGTCGAATTTTCCACCTTCTTCGGTGATTTTCACCACAATGTAGGGACTGTCTGCAAAAACCATTCCAGTTTTATATAGCTTATGTTGGCCTAGAACAATTGCAATCACTAACGTGATTTAAATCGGCATAAGTAAAAGATAAAAGTAAAAATATTAACGCATTTTGACTCTCATCCGCAACTCGAGCCGCTCTTATCATCCGAGCCTGACGTTGTCATCCGAGCGCCGATTATTGGGATACATACCGTGATATGGATCTACATCAGTCTCCAAAAGTAGGCATAGCCGATTCTATTTCCGCCAAGGCTAGCAGACATGAACGTTAATTTTACTTATTTTGCCGAATGCGAAAAATAGTTTACAATCGGTCTTCTCGATGGCGACCAGAATGCACCACTTTAACAGTCTGTTTCCCATATGACGACAAAAATGGCAAAACGTATAGACATTGAATTGAAAATACAGCGTATTTTGTTCTCTGTCAGGTTGTACCGTTCATACTTTCCTTTTTTAATCTAACTAATTTATCAATGACAGTGCAACACTCAAATAGCATTTGCTGTTACATACATGTACACACTTAAAACACGGATGCTACTTACCGACTTCTTTGGGTTGTAAAGATGCAGACACGATGTTTCCCTCTCGGACACTGGTCAAGTAGCGTAGTTCTCCCGTCGGTGAGGTCGACTCCATGAATACCTCACCTCGACCACTGTCGGAAGTATCTACCTAGAATACAAGTCTGTGTTTTGGATGGCTCAAATGTTCCTTGGTTACGAAATTGAGCACGAAGACCTAGCCCGAAGATTATAACACTGAGATTGGATACCATTCTCAAATCTCATTATTTCAAGCATCTGAAAAGTCTCCATTTCAGCCTATCACACGCTTGAAATTTGAGACTGGTTTCCATTATCAGTTTTAAAATCTGTATTGAAATCTGGTTGAAATATCGATACATTAGCTCCATGGAAACGAAACACCTCTCAAAGCTCTCGTAACTTGCCCTTAAATTTGGCATGGCACGGGAAAAGGTGTCTTCGGCTAGGTTTTTTTGGACGTTTCAGTTGCAACTGTTGCCCAAGGTTATAAAACTGAGCATGGAAACCAGTCTTAAATCTCAAGCATCTGATTGGCTGAAATGGCGACTGGTCGCCATTTCAGCCAATCAGGTGCTTGAGATTTGAGACTGGTTTCCAATTTCAGCTTTATAACCTTCAGCCTGTATTTCAAAGGATCTAACAAGTACCCAGTGATTTTATTACGCGTGTTGATTATATGTTATTTTTAACCAAAATGCAGTATAAGCAATGTCGTCATTCCAAGGATGAACGTAAACTGTCCGAAGACACAATATTCCCGTGACGTGCACCAAATGACGATATAGAGCACAATGACGTTATTTTAACGCCAGAACAGGGTGCCAACTTTTTCTGGGGAAAGTCAAGTTTGCTGCTAAGTTACAAAAATGTATCTGCCAGTTTGCGGTTTGCTATTCCCAAAATGTTTAAAGGCATGATGTGAAAAGAATTACTGTTACAAAGAATTACATAGCGATGATGTTGATATAAAATATTAAGGTATATAATTATTTTGCTGTTGCATGTCTAAGAGAATGAGAAATATTGTTTTTGATCGTTTTGACAGTAAATTTGCAGAGTAAGGGGATGGAGGGCGGTGGGGCAAGGGTAAGGTCCTGATAGTACCTTGTTGAAAATAACGTCATTTACATGTTCTACGGAGAACGATAACTGCCCAAGATTAAAACAGAGAATGTAGACCAGTATCAAATTTCAAGCATCTAATTGGCTGAAATGACAAGATTTAAGAATGGTCTCCACATAGTTTTATAACATTTGGTAATTGATCTAATTAATTGTTTGTGAAGAATTCTTATTTAATGGTACATAACTTTAGATAGATACCAAAGAGCTGCAAGTTAGAGGCTTGCACTTGATGTTTTTCTGTCGTCAGGTTTTAATGAAATTCTGTGAAGTAATAGAACAAACCTCGTTTTACTTAATTACCTGAATGTCAGTGACCTCTCCCATCTTCAAGCTCCCGGACTGTGTAAGGAGTCGGACCTTTGTGTGGTCTCCTTTAGCGATGAAGTCTATAGGGCAGCCCTTAATAACCGTCCCATCGTAGGATACATTCAGCTGATAACAATCAAAATACATGTAATTGGAGCATTTTATCATGTTGTACAGCAAGTATAAAATATAGTTTTGTTAAGTTTTGCCGCCTTTTCACCATTTAACGACAATTATCTTTCACCGTGACAGGCGAAGTGAGGGTCGGGAATTAATCTTTCTCTCTGTTAATGTTTACTTTAAGCAATTTTTTTCAGTTTAAGCAGTAGTATTTGTGAGAATATTTCTTACGAATTAACACGATTTTTTTGGTGTTAATCGAACATTGTTAAAAAGCAACCATCTTCAGGACTATACAGCATACAATGGTGCATAAAAGGTAGAATTAGAAGAAGTCGTACCTTATATTCGCCAGTTGTTTTTGGAACAAAGGTACAGGTGCCTGTCTTCGTAGTCCAGGTAACGGTGCACGCGACGTCTCCTGTCTCGTTGGTCAGTTTGACGTTCACCTTGTTCTGGTCGACGTCACTGTCAACCTTTATCAACTGGAACTCTCCCTTTAATAAATTCAATCTTTCAATGTAATTGCTGACAACATACGCATACATGTGTCACTTTTATACATGCGTCACTTTCATACATGTGTCACTTTCATACATGTGTCAATTAAGCTTATTTGAATAAATTTAAACCCTGATATCATTTCTGACCGTTACAACACTAGAACTCTCAGTTAAACAGAAGGTTCGTGAAGTTGCTAGGCTGCTGGGCCGCCGACTTCTGACTGCTAGGCTGCCAACTTCACGAACCTTTAAACAGAGTTAAACTCTTTAAACTCTTATTTAAAAAAGTAGAACACTTACTAGAATGGAGTCAAACGCTGATATTATCTATGATCATATTAACACTAAAACTCTCACTTAAAACAGCCAAATCTGATAACATTTCTCACATTTAAACTGCAACTCTCACTAGAATAGAACCAAACTGCGTATAATTTCAGATAATGAACAACACTGGACCTGTCAAACACTGATGTTTTTTTTTAGATATTGACCAACACCGGAACAAACTAAAATAGAGTCAAACGCTAAAATTTCTGATATTTACCGAAAGTGAACTCTCACCAAAAGGGCTGTGTCTGATATTACATCTGACTGTAAACAATACTGGAATTCTGACAAAGTGGAACCAAAAGCTGATGTAATGTATAATAGCGGCGTAATCCTGTCTACAGTTCGATTTTTCAGCGCGCAAAAGAAATACAAAGCCTCGACATTAAGATAAGAGTAGAACTTGATAATTTTAATTAGCAAGCAAAATAGATGTATGTGATCAATCGCACATTAACTCTAAGTTTTATTTTATATTATCATAGCTGTTCTTTTACAAATGATGCACCTATCAATGTTCACCTCCTACCTCCTACCTTTGAACCTGTCTTGATATTATCAAAGTTGAAGCGTATTTGCAATTTTTCGGCGTTTGTTTTTCTTGGCTGAACAGATTCGAACTTGGACAGATAGCTCATCACGGTCAGGTGGTCCACATTCGGGTCCATGAGCTCCTTGGCCGACAAAGTGGGCTCCACTCCAAGTTCCTTAGCACCATCTATACCTGTAAACGAATTCAAGGCCTACAAACAAACAGCTATTAAGAAGAATGCAGTCATATGTATCTGATTGGTTGAAATGATACTCACTCTCAAAACTGACGGCATACCAGTCCACTTTTCAGAGTTTTTAATGCTCGGCACAATGTTTGTAATAATAACCTTGATTTAATGAACAGCGCATCATGCATAGGCAAGTGAAGTCAATAGGCTTAAAATCTAAACCTAAACAATTAGATCATAATGATAATTATGTGTATGCTATGGAAAAATCACACGGTAAGTTTGCCAAGCCATCGCCAGCACTGATAACTGTCCAGTTTAAAACATGTATAGGATCCAGAATCCAAGTTTCTGGATCTGACAAAGGTAGGCTCTTATTATGGTTGAAGGGAGGATGGGGCTTGGCGGAAAATTGTAAATACAAACTACTGAAATGTATTGTAAATTGGATGTCGTAATATCGTCATGATCTGAAATCTTAATTTGTGTTCTACAGTATAATTTACAAGGTGACTTATTCAGACGGTTGTAAGAGACACATAATAATATATCACGTGGCAGTTGAATCATACTTTCAAGACACTAAATGATGTGCTTAACCTCCGAAAACTCGACCGGGACTAAATAAATTACATATAGTTTATTTATTCAACCAAGAAAATAAGCGCTGTAGTAAATGAGGTAAATCTGGGTTTACCTTTCTTGCAGTTTTCTTCCTTCTTAGACCTGTCTAGGTTTGGCCAGCCCGGAATGTTACCGCCCAGGGATTGAACTATGGCACAGAGGTAGTAACCGTCATTCCAGTCCGTCTATAATACATGTAAGGGTTCTGTGAACGACTTTGACAAATGTTCGTTATTTTTTTAATTTGGAGATTTATTTATAAACTGAAAACATTTAAGCCATTTAAATTGTTTTATTTAGCTGTGATATCTTGGTTTACCAAAGCGTGATATGCAAGGAAAAAGTCCGGTCACTGATCGGGTCCGACTACTGGGCTGATAAAACACATTTCACATTTTTGTTGCATTTTTACTCCAGATGTTTAACACGTTTTTAACAGCGTTTGTCATATTCAGCCTGTTTTAAGGGTTTTGATAAACATCAGGTTCCACGCTGAAGTGGGGAGAGGGGGTGGTGAATGGGAAGATCACAGACTCCTGAAGACATGTGAGTTAGAATTAACCTACAATGTATCAAACTGATCTGTCCTATGCTGGAACTTCAAGACTGTCTCCAATCTCCTTTTAAATTAATCTTATGGCCCCAGTCTACACATCCTACAGGCGACGTTTCTCAATAAATAAATGGGAATAGAGAAAGAGACAAATGATACACGCTCTACACACCAAAGAATTACAGGAGATTGTGTACGGTTTTGTGAAAATTGAAGCTTCAAGTTTCGTTATTTAACAATTGTAATTACCAATAACGTACTGTGAGATTGGTGATATTGGTGGTCCTGAGTTGTTTACAAGCCCAGTTTAGTGTATGGTAGTATCCTGGTGACTCGTGCCGCACGAAGTACGACAGATAGGTCATACTGGACAGCTCGTCGAGAGCCGGGTCCGCGAAGTCTTCCGCACTGATCACCCGGGGAACATTCAACTGATCCTTGGCGATGACCATCGCACGACGACAGTTTTCTACTCTGTGTAGACAAGGAACGAGATTGAGCAGCATGTAAAAGTATAACATATACTTGCCTCATTTTAACGATAATTAAATTCTTCTATAATATCTAACAAAATAATTTTACACTGATTTTACTTTAATAAAATTATGACACCAACAATGAATCGCCTTACGACATACTTTATGTCTACAAGATATTTTATAGCAATGTAACATTGGTCTCACTCGATAAACAAATAGGAATTTGAGTAGGTTTGCGAACTGTTTATGATTTGCTATTTGAAACTTTAAAACGGTACACTTTTTGTAAGAAAGCAATATCAAAACTTCTACAACCAAGGATCATCTCCATGTAACGCGGAGATGCTGCCAAGGATCGAAGTTAAGTCAACATTGAACTAGTAAAGGAACACTCTTATTACCTGTCACTTCTGTTTAGCTTCCTCCATTCTGGTGAAGCCCCGGGCTTCAAGTGCTCCACAAGTGCGCTGGAAAATACAAACAGGCTTAGAATATAAGACTGGACCACTTAGAACCAATCATTTAAGACATTGCTAACATTATGTTATATCTACGACTGACATCGAACTATTGCTAAAGCACACACCATTTTGATGCATATAAAAAAATTGAAAAGTCTAACCTATTGCGCTTGATTAGCCCCAATACCATTGTTTTCTTGTAAAAATGGTGCTTGTTTTCTTGTAAAAATGGTGGCGAGACTTTTCGACAATTTAGCAAGAACAAATCCTATTGCGTTGAATCACACGGCTGTTAGATTGGAAACTTAAAGACAGTCTCACGAACGGGCAGTTCATTACCATGTTTCATTTGTATACATTAAATATGGAGTTTTAAAACTACGATTTTTACGATGAATATTCGCATTTTGATAAAATGAAAAAACATTCACATGACACTATTTTTACAAGTTAACAAGAAAACAAGGGTGTTGAGTGGGAAGTTTGGGGGGGGGGGGGGAGGATGTGGTCGAGCGCCAGGGGGCTAACATGTTCTTTTATTCATGAGACTTACTAAGATTCTTCTAAAATATCTAAATGTCAAGTAAGTAATCGGATTGGCCGAAAAACAGCAATCTAAATTAAAGAGCTGAGATCTTGACAGGTCTCAAAGCGCAGTTTTATATCTACCTAAAGCCAGACTACATGCTGTACTCAGTGGAAAAACAATATACTCTATAATTCTTTCAGCAAGTCTTGTTTTTAAGGCCACGAATGAACTCAACTTACTGTAAAGCTATTCCATCATTCCAATCAGTGGTGAAATTCGTTATATCTAGTTCCGGAAGTAGAGACCGGAACCAGATGGTCATCAGCTTCCTAGGTGGTGCTTTGCTTTTCTTCCCTGTTATCTGATATCTCTGAACGAGGCTCCATATAAGCCCGAAGATAATTTTGGTATTGCCATTTACGATGTCATCTCCTCCTGAAAGAATCGTTAATGTTGAAATATTGATTTAAATGTACAAGTTATGTCCGTTTGAAAATTAATGCCTTTTCAAATATCTCTTTTGAAGCTGTCGTAGTAGCTAAACTCTGGTGGCTACCGGACTGGCGGCCTCTCGGCTTAAACCTGGCCTGGTGAGCTATCGACTTTAACCTGCCGGGCTAGCAGCCTGGATGCTATCGGAATGGCGGTCTTACAGCTTAAAGCGGTTGCTTAGCGGCCTGAACCTAGCGCCTTAGCAAAAACGTCCTAAATCTGCATTGGTGTCAACACATTGCAGATGAAGTTCAGCTGTCGTACGGTGAACAGTAGCGATCTTGGTGTGATCAAAGACTAAATACTTTCACTAGTTTGAGAGAATAACTTGAATAATAATAAACATCAAGAAAATATCCGGTTGACATATGAAATAAGAATAAGAATGAGTATCACCGGTTTATTTCCATTTCAGATTTCTGTGAAGTTGGCGACCATGTGGCCTGGCCACCTAAATCTGGTAGCGAAGCCGCTTCCGCTGACCCTCTCTATAGGCCACTCGGCTTCCAGCTACCTGGCCGTTAGACTCCATTGTATAGGCCGCTAGACCGCTAGCTGTCAGGCCTCTCTGCCGCCAGACTGCTAGCTACAGGCCGCTAGGCCGCCAACTTGTTTTCTCTAATATTAAAATCGTTCAATCTTTTTATTTGTAAGTTTTTATAGGTAAAAAAACGTCCCTTGCGAACGTCTGCCAAGTGAATGGAATTGTTGCATATAAGTTGGTAGGGCTGTAGTAATATTCAAATCAGGTGACCTTGGCAGCTCAAATGGTAGATCGTCACAGTAACTCGGAGATTCGAGACTAGAGTGCTGGTCCTGGCTACCTATTTCTTTCTATAACTGCCGCCACACATATATATAAAGTGCACGTGTTTAATGATTACACGTTATTAAATAAATGATGAACAATAAATGCAATACGTGTTTGCACAATACGTTTATCGTCCGTAGATAAAATAGTTGAGTTATCGAAAGCCACCGAGAAGTTGTTGATCGCCCTTCGCCTTAAGACACTTGAAATAGTTTCAACTATATAGATTAAGGCGTAGCAATAAACTGACTCGGAAGAATTCGATCAACAATTAAACAGGTTTGTCAATTATGAGACACCGATAGACAACAAGAACGTTCTAAAACAAATATCCAAGTACGGATTAAGCCGAGTTGGAGTGCATACAATTCCACGATGAAGTCAGCAAATGTATTAATAGCTGTGGTCCCTCGAAAAAATGAGAGCAATTAAAACTTGATTTTACCACATAATTAAATACGTAAGAAATCGAGAAAGGCTTCCCTAAAATGTACCGTAAACGTAAGGACGCAATATATGCATTGAGTGATAACTTCATAAAACAAGGGGAGCGATGCATTCTGCACAGACACATTACTTACCGACATTGACGAGTTTCACGTTGTCGTCTGTGATGGCCTTGAGAGCTAGCGACACGTTCTGTAACTTCTGGATTTTCGAAGTCGGCTTTGTGTAGACCTTGCCAATCTTCCGGAACTGAAAATCAACAACCACACTGACAACATCTCAAGAACACGTTTGTTTTAGGCTGAAGTATGTTTTATTTAATTTTAATTGTCTTACAATGTATACAAAAGATTTGATTCAGAACTGTTTTGTTCAAATTTGTGAAACTGAAAAAGTGATAATAATAATTTCTCCATTAACATCAAATGTCGTTCATGGTATAACATACGTGTATGTTATACATTTTGTGTTACAATTACTGTGGAATAAAGAGATATTGCTTGGACAAATATTCGCTCAAATACCTCAGCTGACAATTTCGCGCGAGGATAAATTTCAGATCTACTTTTAACGCAATACTTCTCACTTAAATTTCGGAGGTTTGGAGGTAAAATCCTCGCACAAAAACGTAAACCATTCAAAATAAAATTATTTTACAACAAGTAACTGTTTGCATTACAGTGTTTGCTATCTTTATAATTCGGTTTCAGTTTTGGAAGTGGGGGAGATGCAAATAATCATGAAACGCAAATGCAACTGTGAGCAGTCTGTAACGAACAGGAAGCCACAAGGCTAAAGTCTATTACAAGTAATTGTTTTAACACTTTTTCATACCTGTACTTAAAGCAACGTTAATCTGACCCAAACTGCAATTTGTGATTAATGACTGGTCTCAAAGTAACACAAATTATAGCAAGCTTATCTATCCGATAATTTATATTATTTAAATAATGTAGTAAATATTTGTTGCAGTATATCATATTTCTTTTCCTTCGTGCCCGTAAGCTGTCGTCATCAGTCAGGCCTCGGTGGTTTCTAACCAGTGTATACCAGGTTGTCATAAAACATTTACAGAGGTAGGTAGACAAAATAATTATTTAACGCAATGGCCTGTTCAAAATAAGTAGTTTTATAAGAAAACTTGTAATGTAAGAGATGACTATATATTATCTGTAACAATTGTATTACAAAACAATTATTTCTGCATTGCCATTCCACGTACGCCAAAATGCGTTTTTATAAACTTACCTTATATTTGGTAGATTGTATTTATTTATATACGACTATTACTTTTTATATTTCACCGGAAATATTGTTACAGATTTTTATAAAGATAATGTTGTTTTCATTTCTTAGATTCTAGAACAGAACAATCGTCCGCAATACGAAATCCCTGCACAAACATCATAATAAAGGAGCAATGTATAAGATACTCTACGCATTCTGCTCAACTTGCTTTATCCCTTTACTCCAAAGGATATTGCTGTTATCTAAAGCCAAACAGTGCAGACCAAGATCAGCCGGCAAAGCCTTGCCTTTTAATCAGGATCTATAATGTTCTCTTTTTGATTCATTACGTGATTTCTGACCAAGAAGCGAACAGTGTAGATCCTGATCTATATCATGAACGGATTTTGGCGTATGATCTGGACCTGCACATGCGATAAACCCCGTATGTATGGAATAAAGGGTTTAATTGATCCTTGTTGATCTGGATAATACCCGCTTCTTACGAATAAGCTTCTCGTACTTTCGGTTTCGATTTAAGGAAACACCATGCGTTTTTTTATTGAAAATTTGTCTTAAAATTATTAGGATCTAAGTTAAATGCGATTGTTTACACGTATAAATTACATTGTAGTACCTCGTTTATTTTATTACTCTGTTTGTATTTAACATTTAATCTAAGGAAAATGTTGATTAAGAGCTTGAGACGCGACAAAGTAAGACAATCTATGTGATAGTAGTTGTCATCGTCACTTGCAATTGTTTTGCATAACTACAAATCAGTGCGACAGAAGCACCTTAAACATATGAAAACAAATGATTGCTGAGTCAGCTTGAACATTACCTGTAGTGCCTCCACCAGGGCTGCCAGACACACCCCATCCGACATGTCGGTCACCAGATTGCTGACCGACCGGCCACTCACTTTCAGTTGTTCGTTACACCAGTTCCGAAACGTTGTCTCCTGGATTCGCACCCACTGCTCATCCGCACTTGCCGGGCCATCCGTCCCATCCCCCATACCTTACCCCTTGTTACTTTTTAGATTCGTGCATGAATTTCCAACAGATCTTTTAAGCCGCTAGTATAAAGTTATCATCAACAATCTTTGTTTAATTTATATACCTAAATATCCTAGAATACAGGTAGCACATATTATCGAAACAACACGCCCTTCTTAACCACACATCAAATTTAAATCATCCATTTGGTAAGATATGTAAGAAATGTACACTACTATATATGTTAAATAATTCTTTCTTACTAGAGTAAATCCACCCAGATATCCTTGAGCGTTATCACAAGATGAATTAGTAAAGGGTCAAATGTTTTACACATGAAGTACAATTTTTGTTGAATGGAAATGTCGGACAATAAAAGTTTATCGGTAAAATAGCGTTAAGTAAATAAAAGGGGAAGTAATTCCGACATGTCTCAGATAAGAAGCTTTTGAATAATTTACTACCACCAAATTGATCGCGTGAGAATGCGTTAAACAACGTTATGTAATTAATATCGATCCGCTTAAGTAGTCGTAGGTGTACATTTGAACAACGGGGGAATCACGTGACTGAAAAATATCTTTAAGAAATAACAAAATAATAATGACAACTTAATAAAAGCCCCCTAGTAAAGTGTGATCTTATTCCTTTTTCTCGTTCATCAGAACGCGCGGGTACTTTAAATTATGAATTAGAGGTAATCAAGTGATTCTTCTCTTTGGTAAAATGCGAACAACTTCCCGCCGCGAACCGAGTCCAACGCGTCAAAATACTGTCCTCGTTTGACAAATTTGTGTACCCATTTCACTATGTATTTGTATACCAAAGGTTTAGAATATTGTAGATAAACACAAATCGTATTAAATACCAATCATACCAACGAAAATTATTAAACCGATTTACAGACATAAGATAAACTGCAACACTATCATACACAGCAATATTACCAGCGGGGCTAAACGTCTATCCGTTAAAACTGCGTTTCTGGCTTCTGTCTGAGGCTTTAAAGGCATCTATCAGTCAACTTTACGCGAAAAATGGGAAGCTTAAATAGGTTTTCATCGGCAAAAGCAACAACAACAATAACATCATCAACGCAATAATGCAATTACATTTACTTCTGGTGTCTGTAACCTGTGGAGGGCTTCATGTTTTAATCTCAGGTTAACATTTAACATTTAATTAAATAAAATAAATAGAGCAAAATATGATCTGTTTATTTTATTAAATGATGAGAAAACTGCGGGGAATCACGTGGGTTTGTTTTGATACTATATACGGATAATTTCCGACCAAAATCGCCGGTAAGTTCATCTTTTTATTTATTGTATGGCCCACATCGGGTTATACTTTTCAAGATATAACATATCCTACGCGGAATTGAATTCCTTGTCCATTGGTACATTACTTTCCCCTCAGAGTTGCGCATACGTCTAGATTACCTTTTGAATTTGTTTTGTTTATAGTGTGTGTTTGGGATACATCTTTTGAAGTTAAAAATAATTTATTTTTATAATTGCTTAAAATGATACATTTCATTAGATTTTCGTTACTATTATTTTTAGCGAGTATCCAATTCAAGTGTATTTGATGATTTGGAATTTATATCTTTAATATTAAACGAAAAACCGGCACAATAAGTGAAATGATATTTGCCACGTATTTAAATTGTATGACATAGATAGATAGATTTATTTCAGTATAAAATGCATAACATGGTTTGAATAACAAATATAAATTAGTTAACAATACAATAAATACATAATTTGATTAAGACTTTTTGACATGGATAAGATTCACATAAAAATGACTTTAAATGAGATCAGTTATATAACATACATGTATGTATATAAATATCACATTGTTGCCATGTTAAATACATTAATACCGAGGATGACACAAAAAGGGAAAATATATATCCCTTTTTTCCACTGTGGTCCTCAAATATAATGTTAAAGTTTGCAGTCATAGAGAGGATGTATCACTGATTTCTAAAAACAGGAGTAAATTGAGCATGGGTAAATATGAAGTCTTAAAGTTTGCAGAAAGTTCTAGCAATATACAATTTGTTATTTTTATTACAGTGTATACATCATATGGCTCTAATATAAAACAAAAGGTAATATTTAAAATACATTATATTAAAACTCTGTATACATGTGTTTCCTAACAGTTAATTTAAAATCTGCAAGTTTTTTGATATTTTTTTTTGGACAGAAGTAGGAAGAGTGTTCCAGAGTTTGCATCCATTAAAAGAAAACGTTTTCATGCCAAATCCTTTAACTTTGGGAATAGTGTAACAGCCATTTTCTCTAAATCTTGTATTGTATGAATGAACAGAATCAAGTATTCTGGAGCAATATTATGTTTAACTTTAAAAACGTGACTTAGTGTAATAGAATCAACTCTTTTCTGAACAGGTAACCAGTTAAGACGATTAAAATGGGTCATATCCACGTGAGTTCTAGGGTCCAAATTTAAAACAAACCTAATGCATTTATTTTGCATAATTTGTAGTCTATCTTTACACTTTTTTGTGATACTATGGAACCTGAAACAACAAGCATAGTCAAAGTGACACTATTAGACATGAAACAAGGAGTTTTCTAGTATGCACGTACAGGTCATTTAGGTTCTGTAGATGGAAAATACATAACTACAAATTTCGATTTCAATTAGATTTTAACCTAGCGAGCAACGTCCGTAAACACCTGTTGCACTGCAGCACTTTACAAGACGCCGACTACGTTTTTTGTCATGCGACGACTGTTTGAGCTGCCGCTCCAATCAAAAGACGCTGTATTTTACTTCCTAATTAGGTTTTGCTGTCAATCATTTTTTTGCAGTTGTGGGTTCACTTCCCTTGCGGATGTTGCACAAATAACAAAAGGTGTGGCTTAAAGTGAAGCAACCTGAAGGCGTGATTAACAATGAACAACGTTCTGTCAATTACATTTTCCCGCGCTACTTCTCAACGAAAATATCTGTCGTCAGATATCGTGTTTGATGTTTTGGTTGCAAGCCAAAATCTAACTGAAATGAAAGTTTGTAGTAAAAGCCCGCGTTCGTATTCAAGCGTTCGTGGCATACACATAAGACGATTTAAATATAACTGATGAAATGTATGACGATACGTTACTTGTCTAATACAATGTATCCAAATGCTTTTTCCATCCAGTACGCTTAATTAATGGTGTCACGTCTCGCAAAATTGTTTTCATTCATTTCAGATAAATTATTCAGAAGACCCATTTTATACAAAAATGGTGGATGAAAAAACAGACGTGTCCAACAGGGAACAGGCTGTTTTGGTTCCGAGACAAAGCGCGAAGTACTGTTTGAAGAACTCAAGCAAGAAACGAGTCCCGAGACTACCGGCGTGAGGGTATTGTGCCCAACAACAATGACTGTGAGAGCAGAAAGCCTGAAAAGTGTTCTGGACATCTACGCTGTTCTTTAAAGGCAGTGGGAAGCCAGCTACGAGAGCACAGGAAACACAGAAATTCGTGTAGGCATTGCTGGAGTAAAAAGCCAGATGGGTTGAGTCTTGGTTACCACCTGCTGAAGCACAGTGACAATCTAAGCAAGACGCTGCAACAAACCAACATATCGGCATCAGAGGGACAGGACCTAGCAAAGTTGTCGGTCGCTACGATCACGACGTTACGATCAGATGATGCTTTCAACAGCTTCTGGCAATCGTTGGACAACAAACTCAACGAAGTTGATGTATGCGAGCCAGCATAGCCACGCCGACGCAAGATGCCAAAGCGGTATGAATCTGATAACGCCGAGCACGAGTACCCAGAAACTCCCAAAGACCGATATCGTCAGATATACTTCGAGGCCCTGAATCAACTGCATTCAAGATAGATTCGACCAGCCAGGATTTCAAACGTGCAGACGCCTGCAACACGCGCTTCTGAACGGCATTTTCAGCCCGGACAGATCCATTTTCACGAATTGAGCAAACTACTATATTCTGAGATAACTAGAATCATAGTCTCATGACTTGACAGTCGTGTAAGCCTATTGGTTTGAGAATTATTAGGAAATCTAGCCAAAAACTGAGATTTCCTTACCTGAGCCCACAAAACCTTCTACGCTGACACCTGTTATGCAGGTCAAAAGCATTGCATATGCCGTGATCGCGGCGAAGTACCAGGTTAGTTAGGGTGAAATTGCCCAGGCTTTAAAAACAACTAAAAATAATTCACCGTTTTCCATTCATACAGTGGGGATTTGAATGCAGTACGGGGCTGAAACGGTTTTCTTCTGTATTTTCTGCTGACAATTTTGGTCTTTGTAGTGCCAAATCCGATTTTGTAGGTGCCATCATCTGATTTGAATGAAAACAATTTTTTTCGAGATGAGACAAATAATTCAAGCGTATTAGATGGCATAAAAGCAATTGGGAACATCGCATTCGACAAGTAACGCATCGTCATACATTTCATCAGTTATATTTAAATCGTCTTATGAGTATGCTACGTTTGAACACGAACGCGGGCTTTCAATGTATTGTCCATCTACAAAAAGTTAATGACGTGTACGTGAAAGATGTCATAAAATTTCATAACTGGCAAACATCATTTCAATTATTGTGCCGGTATTTTGTTTTATATCAAAGATAAAATTCCAAATCATCAAATACACAAATCATCATCGTTTGGGATGGATCGAAATTGTACTATTTAATGGTGTAATTACTGAGTTGCGCTCAACCCGTGACTAGGCGGCGTGGGTAGTTATATGCCATTAATGCCCATGAACAGGCTCAATCAAACCGAGCCTACAGTATTTTCATATTTGTCGTGTTCGGTGGCTTTCAAAGTCCCCTTTTCATCTATTTCAAACAATACTCGCTAAACATTATAAATAACTGAAATCTAATGAAATATATCATTTTAAGATGTATGGGAAGTAGGCAGTAGCAGTAGGAAACGTGAAGTAAGCAGTAGCAGTAGCACACCAGTAGCAGTAGCACAGCAGTGGCAGTAGCAGAATCAGTAGCAGAAACAGTGTAACAGTAGAACAGCATAGCATTTTCGCGATTTCACTAACGCGATTTAGATGGAATATGAGGCTAAAAATAGCGCAATTTTTCGCCCTATTGCCTGGGAAGGTGAAAAACATTTACCAAACATTATTTTTCCACATTCATCCTTCAATGAAGTAAAGAATCAAGATTATTTAATCCTGGTATAGAGTTGGTACTTCCGAGTCAAATGCATGATTATGAAACTAGACAAACACCCTGCAATTTTGAAGACATTGGCTCAAATGACAAGATAACACATATGTAGGCAGAACGATTAATACTCTCTTGCCTAGAACAAAAGAGCATATTAGATAAAATGTTATAATGTAGCATTAATTATTGCTTCTTTATTAATACTTTTAAAAAAATTGAAGCTCAGGATCCCAACCAACATCCACTGTCATAGAAAAAGTAAGCTTTTATAAAGTTGATCTTGTTATTTTTAATGGTTGTTAATTGAGCAATACAGTGCAATCTAACCTTCATGTTGAATTTTATTTTCATGCAATTGATGATGAAATAGATGATTTGCGTATTGGCGTACATGATTCAGTGGTGTATGTAGAGTATTTGATGAGGAAAGCTGAAGAAGAAGGCCAGCAAACAGCTAAAGAAGTGTGCAGTGTCCTTCAGTATATCTCCTGTGGTAATGTAAGCAACTTCACTTAATCCATTATCACTTTGAAAGATTTTAACCTCAGTAAGACAATGTGTAGTAAGCAACTGGATTCAATCTTTTGCGGCAGTAAACCGAAGAATCACAGCCGACACGACAAGTCCACTTGCTCCCTACTAGCACATACCTGAAACAGATAGGGCACATAACTGACATCGCAATGACATTCAGTTTATGAAAACAAAGCAAAATTATATTCAAAACATATCAGTTGAATTTTAAGCACCATTAACTTTCAAATTCTGGTCGCGAAAACTGGTCGGCCGACGAGACAAAAATTCAAACATTCATCGGTTCACAGCTTTCTTATTGCCAACAACCAAAATAAATACTTGCCACTCACACATGGTAAAATCCTTACTGTTTCATTAAATCATACTCAAAATATACCATAACCATCAAGATTTTGCACTACTCACACTTGTTTGTATGCCCCTTGAGAATTGCAAGTTACACTGAAGGCAGAGCCAGAAATGTATTAGTTTCGCATTTCCAAGCACCTGCCTCACACTGAAAGTGTCAAGGTCAAAAAGAGCATGTCAGGCAATTTTTGGGGATCCTAGCTACACATGTGAAACTGCAAATACACGAGCCATGAAGCTTAGTTTGCCCACTTACCTCTTATCTTCAAATTTGACTGGGGCCAATTCGCATCTATGGCTACTAACTCTTAACTGCTACCTTTGCTCTGGATAGTATATAAGCATAAACAACAGCAGTGTTAGTCTTCGAACCTGAGTACATATTAAAACTGTATGTTTATTATTTAAAAAAAAAGAGGCATACTCAAGAGGAAAATTAAAACATCAATGGGTTTTGAATGATCATATGGTACAAACATCCCTTAGACAAGGTTGGGTTTCCCTTCTAAGTGATTCCTGTACATATGATTGACAATGTGAAATGTCTGAACATAGAGTGCACAATCGTTATGTTGCTGTAATTTTGCAATTATAGCAGAAATTCTTTAAGCAGGAGGTTCTAATTTCGCTACTGCTACTGCTGTGCTACTGCTACAGCCAACTTCACGTTTTATAATTTTGCTACTGCAACTGCTGTGCTACTTCTACTGCCAACTTCAAGTTTTATAATTTTGCTATGCTTAGCCTACTGCTCACTGCTACTGCTAACTTCCCACCGGTCATTTTAAGCAATTATATAAAAGAGATGGGTTCTTACGTGAAAGATGTATCCCAAACACACACTGTAAACAAAACAAATTCAAAAGATAAAACTAGATATATACGCAACTCTGAGGGAAAAGCAAGGTAGATCTACCAATGAAAAAGAAATGTAGTTTCGCGTATGATCGGCTATATTTTTAAAAGTATAAACCAATGTGGGCAATACACTAACCAAAAAGATGAACTTACCGGCTATTATCCGTGCATGGTATCAAAACAAAACCACGTGATTCCCCGCAATGGATAAGCATCAGGCTTGTAATATGAAAACACAAAAAAACATGTACAGCGTGAACTATTTCAGATCGTTCTTTAAGGACAAGCTGTGTGATAATGTGCAAGAGTTACAGTGACTAATTTGCGTAACTCAATCAATTAAATTGAAATGAATAAGGTGAAACATTTCTTCTAAACAACAAGAAAGAAACTTGAACACTATTTTTTCTACCTTTCTAATTGAATAGAAACCGGACAATATAGCAGCTAAAATATCTGAAATTGATTATTAATCATAAAAAAGAAACACAAAAACCCCTATGCACAGTGGATCAGATGGAATCTATTATTGAAACCTTTAAACTACACGGTTGTAATCAAATGCATTAATTAGGGTTTTAAAACTGGGAAATAGGAGAATACCGACTTTCAAAAGGTGTATGATTACATTTCACATTGAAAATTAAGACAATAATCACAGGTTGCGCGGTATCATTTTTGATGTAGCCAGACATATAATTGTCATGCTGTTCACAACCCGATATTGCATAGAAATCATTTTAGTGCTGAAAAGATATTTCAAATATGCCAGTTTAAAGAGAAAAAGATGTTTTACTGATCAAATCCACTTTCTAGATACTTGTCCTATCCTAACTTCTTAATGTGTTTCCTCATCGAAGAAGTGTAGGGTTTAAGAATCTGGTATCGCACTTGTGTTGTTAAGGCCCTGTCAACATATAGCGCGTTTCAACTGCGTTGCCTCGGCGTTGCTTAATTTTCCAGAACGCCGTAAGTTCTAAAGACAAAATGATATTTTGTGAAGATGGAGATGTCACGGCGTCCTCATTGCGACGAAGGCGTTGCTACGGAGCTAATATGGCGTTCTATCGCGTTCCTACGGAGTTCCTGTTGACGACTGCGCTCATACGGCGCTTCCACTGCGTGCACTTCGCTTTCACGGCGATCTTACGATGTTTCCACTGCGTGCACTGCGCTTTCACGGCGCCCTTACAGCGTTTACACTGCGTGCACTGCGCTTTCGCGACGCTCTTACGGCGCTTCCACTACTTGCTCTGCGCGTTCACCTCAGCAGTGGCGTACAATCGTCTAACAGAACATGTCTGTGTGGGGTTGGCAGAATTCCTCCTGGATACAGGGGTAGATGACTGAACTGCATCCGATGACGACGATGGTCCGTTGACCTTCTCCAGCTACCGTATTTACCAGACCTCCTAGTAGTGCCGTTATCCATATTGCCGTACCAGCATTAAGTTTGTCAAAAAATACTAGCCAAAGTGCCGTCGCAACAGTAGATGAGTAAAGGAATCTGGCTGTAATACGTTCTTAAACATATAACACATAGAAAGTCAATTTTTGAATAAATGTGTTAAAGAAATGTGTTACAGCAAAGTATAAACAGACCGTTATGAAAATTTGTACTTAAGTTTGCAATGAAAAGAAGCCAAGTTAAGACTGAATGGAAAAAAAATTATTAAAAACGCATATAATGACGACAGTATATTAAAAGACCTAACAGTTCATCACAGACACTTGTCTCCAAAGAGACTTCATATCTACAGACCTAACAAGTCATCACAGGCACAAGCCCCCACAGAAACAGTATATTTACAGACCTATCAGTTCATCACAGGCACAGGTCCTACAGAGGCAATATATTTACAGATCTTACAGTTCATCACAGGCACAAGTCTCTACAGAGGCAGTATATTAACAGACCTTATAGTTCATCACAGGCATAAAAGTCTCCACTCCACAGAAACAGTATATTTAAAGTCCTAACAGTTTATCACAGGCGCACAAGTCTCCACTGAGTAAGTATATTTACAGACCTAACAGTTCATCAGAGGCGCGAAAGTCTCCACAGAAACAGTATATTTACAGACCTCACAGGTCATCATAAGCGCCAAAGTCTCAACTGAGTAAATAATTTACAGACATAACAGTTTTTCACAGGCGCAAAGTCTCCACACTGACAGTTTATTTACAGACCTAACAGCTTATCACAGGCGCACAAGTCTCCTCAGAAATAGTATATTTACTTACCTAACAGTTCATTACAGGCTCAAAAGTCTCCACCGAGACAGTATATTTACGGACCTAACAGTTAAACACCGCTGCACACGTCTCCACAGAAACCGAGGAGACAATCAACATACAGACCTAACAGTTCATCTATTTAGGAAAAAAAGTTCCGGATTTGTTGCAAACAATATTGTAATTAAAACTGATTACTGAGATGGAAGTTTTGAGATACCGAAAGAAGAATCCAGGGTGTCAGAACAAGTTCACTTACTCCCTACTAGCACATACCTGAAAAAGAATGGGCAGATTGCAGACATGACAAATGACATTCGGTCTACGAAAATCAAAGCAAACTAAACTTATACCTATCGCTTCAATTTAATGCACTGGTCACTTTCACGAACAGGAAGACTGGAAAAAACAAATTTCAAACATTCATATGTTCACAGCTTTCTTATTGCCAACAACATGCATATGTTCACAGCTTTCTTATTGCCAACAACATGCATATGTTCACAGCTTTCTTATTGCCAACAACATGCATATGTCCACAGCTTTCTTATTGCTAACAACATGCATATGTTCACAGCTTTCTTATTGCCAACAACATGCATATGTCCACAGCTTTCTTATTGCCAACAACATGCATATGGTCACAGCTTTCTTATTGCCAACAACTTAAATTAATTCTTTCTACTGACTCATGTGAATTCCCTAATGTTTCAATAAATTACACTCAATATGTTAGTCGCCACGATTTTGAAGTACTCATACTTGTTTGTATGCCCCTTGAGAATTGCAAGTTAAATTGAAGACGGAGCCAGAAATATATAATTTTCGTACTCCAAGCTCAAGGCATCAAAGTCAAGCATGTCAGGCAAATTCAGGGGATCCGACCTACATTTTCACTGCAAATATATTATCTTAGGTACCATGAAGCTTACAGTTTGCCTACTAACATCTCATACTAGTATTCATATTCGACCAAGGCCAATTTTAAGGCTACTTTCTCTTTACTATCTCCTTAAAAATACACAAAACATATTTCAGTTACTAAAAATATGGTGTAGCTTCTACGAGATAAAGAAAATAAAACAACTGCAAAACAAATATTGTCACTATGCATTCCGTTTAAGAAGTGTTACATAATACGATTTTGTTGCCATCTTTGTTGATGTGCGGTCTAGCCATTTATTACAAGGTCCCAATTTAATAATATTTGCTGTCCTTGGTGTTGTTCAAATTTTCGCGTGGACATTATTTGCCCGGTTTCGATTAATGATTTATTAATTTTAATCGTCTCGTACCAATTACTTTGTGCTTTGATCATGATCAATCCGTGGGAGACCATCGGAGGTGAACCCAAGGAGACAACCGTATAGGGAGCCACACGCCCGGTTTGGTAGAACCAGGTAAGATTTTCATCAATTTTGCACCAGATGGAACCTTTGCTGCATATCACAAGTGTAGGGGAGAGGCTTGTAGACACTATTGTTTTGGTTAAGAAAAACAATGGTAACCTGACACAAGAAATGCTATTGTTGGTTTGTCGTGGCAGATTGACGGTGGAGGCGTTAGACTTAGTATACTTTTCATGCCAACTGTTCAAAAGCATGCATCGCGCACTACAAGCATGTTAGCGTCTCACAGCAAGAGAAAGAGCATTTAAAGGACAAGGCGTGAAGTCCCAGTCTGTCAACTCCAGCTCCAGCTGTGACTTCAGGAAGCACGAGCGACTCAAGTTCCTAAGAAACAGAAGAAACCCCGAGGCAGAAGAATCGCTCAAAGGCAATACGGGTTTTGCAGTCAATGCCTAAACCTAACCTTTAATGGAAAGGTCAATTGTGCTGTCTTCAGACATGTTCCACCAGTATGTGAAGGCATCTGATCGGACAGAAAAAGAAACGTGTCCACAGTCTGTGCTGTAGCCCGACGGCAAAAACAGCAGTTTTAATCTGTTATCACAAAGCGCAAGAGGCACATGTCCTACAAACGTTTGATGAGGAAGCTGTGGAGGAGCGGTTTGTTGAGCAATAGCTGCACCAGCCACTGCCTAGAACAAATTCCAGTTTGATACACCGTCATCTGGAGAAACACTCGAGGAGTGGGCGACACTGGGAATCGGCATTTGTCTATGCCAGATATGCAACTGAGCGGATGGCGAATCGCATCAGCCAGAGATTGTCTGAAAGTGATAAGGGTCACCATGTGTGCATGCAAAAGCCATACACAATCCCAAGTGCTATTTAGATGGTGCGCAAGTACCAGGAAGTGCACAGAAATACTAATGTATCTTTATTTTGCATATAGTAAGACACGTTGGAACAGTAAAGAAAAATAGCGAGATCTACAAATTCGCTAAAATTCTATTTACAAAATTTCAAAAATACTACACAAATGGAAAAGCAAAAGTAAAGGTAATAAAATGTTTAAAAAAATCACCTGGTACCAGGACCCTTACACAAGATTAGTTATAAATCCAAGTCTGCCGTGATATCTGTAAATGCAAGAAGCCGTTACCTTACTACTTAATTAGAAAATAAAACTGAAGTGGATTTACAATATCACTTCATTCCTTGAACAAAAGAAAGCGTTTTTATTATGAAAATTATACAACATTAATATTGCAAATGCACACTTTTTAGTAATCATGTGATTTATACTATTATAATGCTTTGTTAAACACTATACACAAGTGTTTAATATATCAATAAACAAAATAATTTAGTACTTAATAATATATAACCATAATAAATTACTTATTATACTCTTATTTTTAGTTTTTCGGGAACAAATATCAATCAAAATGTTTCAAACATACAGGAACAGTAGTGAAGACAGTCAAAGGCAAAGACGGAGGGAAACGAACAGAGTATATTGTTATTTATGACAATGGAGACGAGAAGATAGACTTATATAAAGACTACATGGATTGATCTTTAAAATTCATATAAACCTTTCGTATCCCAAACAAAAATGGCAATTGTATACTGTAATTAGTGACGTCAACGATCGGCGGCCATATTGGTTTCCTATCTAGCTCCATATAAATACGTAAGTGAAACTAGCTTCTTTTTCTTAATAAACCAATAATCTTGGCACATTGTATGGTATCATTTATCAAGAAAACACCTTAATTTTCATAAAAATAATCTTCAAATAACGGAAATCTGCGTTTTCTTTCCGATACAGCTCGTACAAAAAACAGAAATTAGGTCGATGACCTTTGACTTTTTTGCGGCGCCACTGGTCGTCGCTTTCATGTGCTTGTTTTAGATATCCATTTCATTGAAAATATAGTGTAAAATCGGGGTCTTGTAGTCTCGTTTTGAAGAAGGATGTCAAAATTAAGCATATGTAAAATTCTTAGTCGAAAGCATGGTAAAAAGTCCGCGAAAACAGCTATAGAAAAACTTCAATTTGCAACAGGTATTTCTACCTAATGTAATGGTGAAAAGATGGTGGAAAAGTGATTTTAGGATTGAGCAATGTGTCATTTATAATTATTTTTAACAAACTCGTTTGTAAAAGGAACCGCATTGCAGCGCAAGTAGATATTTTAATTTGTCCGAAATACGCACTGTCCGGACGCAATATGACCGTTGCCGTGTCATATATTTTCGAGATGTTTACAAATGTCCGAGTAAGTGTTTATTGACTTTAAATAACGTTTTATATTCGTGTTTTGATAAGTATATGGTAAATTATCAAAGGGATATGTGTTTAGCTGCCGTTTTCGATGGTTAAATTGCAATTTTTACTCTACAGTGATGAGTAAATTCGAGTCCGACTCCAAGTCCAACTTGACCAGATCCGACTCCGAACCCGAGGCCAGCGCCAGCGGTAGCACTGTACCATCGCCACACCCATCCCCTGTTTTCAAGGGCAGAAAGCGGTCTAAACCAGCACCAGCATTTGTAGAAAGGCATTCTGAGGAATGGAATCTGTAGATTGTGAAAAGAGACTAATTTTTGAATGTCACAAAAGTATGGCTTGTAGACTAGTAACCTGCACAATAACCCTGCTTTCAATTCATAGAATCATAGTGATTCTTGTGTACTCAACCTTCTCCTTCACACTGATTTTAGCCAGCTTTATAGCATTCAATGACAACAAGGATAACAAAGTTTATCATTGTTAAAATATATAATTACAAACAAAATTTGAAAAAAAAACTAAAGTATATTTTATAATTGAAATTAAAATTTAGAGAATACATTAAAAGAGTGGCTTTTTATTCATCTTGAAGTGAATTAATTGATTGTTTTGCTATCCTTGCCATTTGCAATATAAATATATATATAATATGGTGTGGTGATTGTCAGCCTAGCTCCTAAGTAGCCTATAACTTTATACCTGCTTTTCACCTGCTTTTCTTAAACAGGACGAGGATGACTCATTTGACCCTTTTGATAGCACTTGTGAAGCCTATGCCTACATGCCGGGAAAAAAGGGTGATTACAATGAACTTAAATACTCTCAAGAAAGTGGTGAAAGTACGCACGACATTGACAAATTATTGTCTGAAAACAAATTTCTTAAATCAGAAAATGATCGGCTGAAGCAGGAAAATCTTGAACTGAAAAAAACAACTGAAAAAAAAAATACTGAGAATTAAGAATACAATTTAATAACCATTACAAAATTAATTAATACTAATAAGAACTATTTTTGCTTTATACATAGAAATTACAAACATACTGGCCATTTAGAGCTTCGAATATATATATATTGAAAAAAAACAACAAATAAAATGTCTGAATTAACCAATAAAGATGTTTTTGACTTTCACAAGCAACAAGATAAAAGTTGTATTAAATATATTACTGAAAAATACATGTATGTGAACTCTTTGAGTGCAGGTACATCCAGTCAGCCAAACAGGCATTTGACTATTCTGTTAAGAAAGTTATTGAAAAAGTGAAACAATTAAAAAAAGGTATTAGCCGTCCTAATGGTGTAAAGAATTTAGATGAATATTTGAACAAAAAATTCAACTTTCCAACATCAGATCTTAGCAAAAGGGGTCCACAAATTATTCAAGATGAAGCTCTTAACTGTGATTCTTTGAAATCTTCACTTATGTCAGAAAAGTTAAAGACTCAATCACTTACTGAATGTCAGAAAAGTTAAAGACTCAATCACTTACTGAAAAATTAATTAAAACAGAAAACCTGGTGGAGTCTAAAGATAATGAACTTAAGACGACTGAAGATGCCTTGTCATTATCAGCTAAAAAGCTCACTAATGTAAAACTGAACTTAAAGCGAACTGCTTCTCGTGAAATTTATGCTAAAAAATACAAAAATTAGAAGATGCTTTAAATGAGAGGTGTTTTATTGATAAAACTGAACGTATTGAACAGTTGGAAACTTTATTGAAAGAAAAAGAAAAGTACATTAAATGAACTCACTGAAAGTGTTCAGTATTTAAATGATATTTTGAATGATAATGTGGAAGACATTGTGGTGATTGATGAGCACAGTAAAAGGTATTTGCCAAATATAAAACAGTGTGTCTACGAGTTATTGACACTTAATGTAAGTGCATCTAAAGTAGGCAGTGTTATAACATCTGTACTTAAATTAGCCAATAAGAAACCCAATACGGTGCCTTCAAAGTCAACATTGCTTAATATGAACTTGCTACGTCTCTGTTTAGCCCATAGTCATATAGCTGAGGTGCTTACGAAAGCAACCAATACATGTTTATTAACTGATGAAACCTCAAAGTTCGGTGAAAAGTATATGGGCTATGAAGCTTCAGACTCGGACGGTAATTGATGGGTTCTTGGGCTTCGTGATATTGAAACCAAGTCTGCGGAAGACACATCGAGTACATTTCGAGAAATTTTGATGGACATTGAAGCAATTTCATCATCAAATTCTGTCTCCAATGATATACTGTGTCACATAACCTCTACCATGTCTGATAGAGCAGCCACTGAAGTCAAATTTAATGCCATGTTAAAAACTTACAGACAAGAAGTGCTACCTCTGTGTTATGCAAATTATGACACTTTTTCAGACGAGGAGAAATTTCGTCTTGGAAAGATGCATAATTTTTTGTGGACTTCACGCTTTGGTTAATTATGCAGAAGCCACTCAGAAGTCATTGAAGGAGACTGAAAAACAGATTTTTGTCAATGACACTCCTATATTTGATGCTTCATTCAAAAGTGATGAGCCTGGTGTATGTAGGTTAGTTCGTACAGCAACTAAGTGTTTTGGAGCAGGCAGTGGAGGCGACGAAAAAAGTGGATGTCAGGGGCAGTTCCATGTATACGCAGGAAACTTTCTCACTGACAAGAAATTGACTTCGGTACCATTGAAAGCCTTTAAGGGTTATAGGTTCAATGTATTGTTTAGCAACGCAGCCTCTATCTGTTTGTTTCCTACATGAGCAAATGATTTCATTCTTGGAAAGTGTTGGTTGTTCAAACAAACTTCAAAAAGCTGTATTGCATGACTTGAAAGTTACTGAGTTCATTGCTTGTACTAAGGCTCTTGCTCTAGTGAGTAAGTTCATTACTTGTCCATTGTGGTGTGTTTTAGAAGACAAACATGTATCATTATCTGATATGAATGAGAAGTACCTAGCAGTGGTGAATTTTCTGCAAAATGCCTCGGCTAATGTCGAACAGTTCATGTCTGGAAATCTCGTTTTTTTTACGTTTTCACATTTTATTCTCTATCAACAACATTATTACAAATCATATATCATATGCATGTGTGTCACATATATATAGACATAACACATAATAACAGTTAAATAGTAGGCAACATTTATATAAGTGGTTCCAGCTGATTAACAAATTTTGTTAATACTGCAATGTTTAAAGTTTTGTTTGTCAAAAACACCCACGTTGAAAATAGATCTTGGTATAACATTTTAAGCATGTTAACATACTTTGTTCGTCTATCACTTGCAATATAAGATTTGTAGATACAAAAACAAATATGACTTAGGATGATATTTACGCCATTATACTCCTTATATTGTATTTTATAACCTAAAATAATATTTTCCAAGGTCTTTAATTGTTTTCGAAAACCACAATTTTCAAAAACTACTGCTAATTTGCTCCAGAAAACATCCAAATAACTACATTCCAAGAAAAAATGGGATATATCCTCGTACAGGAGACAGTGTTTGCATAAAGGCGAGTCTAATATTTTCCAAGTGAATAGATTTTCATTTGTTGGGATGATTTTGTGAATTAGTTTGAATTTGCATTGCTTTACTCTATTGTCAATAACTATTTTGTTCATGATAAAGTAGAACGACTGCCATTCAATTTTGTGATTAAACACAGCTTCCCAGTAGGAATGTATGTATGGTTTTAGAAACTTTTTTTCAATAAAAATGTCATAGAACTGTTTTGAATTAATTCTATATAAATCCGTATTTTGTATTTTAATGCAAAATGTTGTATTCACAGCAGTATTCTTTGATGCGACCGATTCCAGCGAGTTTTTCCAAGTTGACGGTAAACATTTTCTTAATATGCTTACTTCAGATATCCAGTTTAACTTGTTTTTCAGTTTGTTAAATAAAAATGTTTGATCAATTTCCCCGTTTTCATCTATGATATCATTAACAAAAATAAAACCTGAATTTATCCAAGCAGTGAATATAAGACATTTTCCTTTGAATTTAATAAACCTGTTTCCCCATATAATTTGTTTTCTAAAATCTGCGAAGCTTTTCAAACTATTTTTTATTCTTTCATTTGATATTTCTGTCCAAGCTTCAATAATACTTCTATAGAAGTCTGGAATAGAATAACGTACAGTAGGAAGAGATTTAAAAGAATCCAAGTTCATATCAAATATGAGTAAGTCTTTTCCGTATTGATTTAGGTAAAATTCCGGTATGACCTTCCAGTTAGCTTTAATATTGTTTTTATCCTTTAAAGATTTAACCCATTTCAATTTTAAAGATTTTGCAAAAGAATCAATATCTATCATTTCAAGTCCACCTTTTAGTTTTTTACCTATAAGTGTATTTCTTTTGATTTTTTCACTCTTGTCATTCCAAAGGAATTTAAAGAGCATTCTGTTCGCTGCATCTGCTATTGTTTTAGGGAGGTAAAGCGACTGGAGTAAGTATGTTAATTTTGGAAGGATTAACGACTTAATTATCATTATCTTACCATATAACGTTAAATTTCTACTCTTCCATTTATTTAAAAGGTACTGACAGGCTTCTAATTTATTTTTCCAATTTAATTCTTCACACGTTTTATTATCGATTCCAAAATATACCCCGAGAGCTTTCACCTGATTTTTAAAAGAAATTCCATTGCTATTTTGTTTTTTGTTTTTGAAGTTTCCGATCCACAACCCTTCGGTTTTATTTATATTTAATTCAAGACCAGAATAAATGCCAAATGATCTAATAATATTAAGAGCAGCCTTTATTTCATCATCACTTTTTAAAAATAACGTTGTATCGTCAGCTAGTTGAGAAATTTTTATGTTAATCATGCTCCGCGTGTTAATATTTTTAATTGATATGCCTTCGATATCAGTACTTGATCTAATTTTCGTTGCCATGACTTCTGCTATTATTATAAATAAAAGAGCGGATAAAGGACAACCTTGTCTTATACCACGTGACAACTTGAAGAAATTTGATTTCCAGCCGTTGTTTAAAACACACGCCGTAAAATCTGGAAATCTCGTGTTGTTTGAAGAACATGTACAGAAAGATTGCATATATGAGTCATTGATAGAGCCAAGGGATTATGATGGCGTATGCCAAGTATTTGTTCAGGTTATTTTAGGAACCTTAGCTCAAATATCACAGAAATTGTATAAAGAGCATCTTCCAGGTGGGGAGTTGGCGTCTGTGGATCCTGACCTCATAAAAGGAAATCCAAAAACCTCAGCATTCGCTGAAAGTGACTTTGGACAATTACACCAATTACTTAGGTCAAAACCGAACATTACCACATTAGCAGCAGAATCATATATAATGTTTCTCAACAACAAAACCATGGACTGGTTAAATGCCAAGGAAGAATCAGAAAAGAATGAGTTGATTGGAAGGGCATCAAAACAGATACAGACGTACAGGGTGAAATATAAAGCAAGGCTTCATGAAATAAACAGGAAGAAGCAAGAGAAAATACAGGAGAAAGTTAGACAAAAGGAAAAACAAGAACGAGAAAGATTAAAAAAGCAGACTGAATATACCAACAATATAGTAATGCATGGTTTGTGGCAGTGTCAAAATGAAGTAGACAATATGTTGTCATCATGCAGTAATGACAGGGAGAAAATTGAAGCATTAAAGGCACAAATAAAGTTCAGGAAAAAAGTTTTAAATCAAGTTGCAGATGAAAAAAAGACGTTTAATTTAACCAAATCAGTTCAGGGAAAAAAATCGAGAAAGACATTATCTTTAGCCGAGTTAACTGCTAATCTGAAGTCACTAGTCTGCCAAGCTATTGTGAAGGACAATCAAACGGAGCAACACATTCTTGTGGGGAAAAGGGTCAAACATCGATTTGAGGAGATGAAAAATGGACAAAAAACCTACAATTGGTACACAGGATAGATAATCTCACAGGTTTGTTAGCTTAGCTTAGCTATGTATCATGTTTATAATACGAACATTTCCATTAACTTTGACTTTGACTTAATTACACGCATGCTGCCAGGGTTATGGTCATCAATATTAATACAAGTATTTATAGTTTAAATGTTGTGATTAATTGATAATCCTTACAGAATACTAACAATTAACAGCCTTTATTCTAACGTGGTAACTATAAATTAATTATTTGCTTAATTTTAATTAATACTGTTTTGTATAGTAATATAAAATTTGCATATATTATCAGTGCTTGTTATATACATGTATGCTTAATTTTTAGTACTGGTACTTTAACCAATTAGTCTCAGTTTTAAATAATTAAAATTGTATGGTAAATAAACATTGTTTCTTGAAAATTTACATTCATTTTGCTTGTGCAGGTTCCCAGTTTCCTAGACTGGTTTAATATTGTGTACGACGGAAATCCAGCTGTCTACACCTACCACAGGCTTGATTCTGACGTGGACTCGAATGATCTTGTGATTCTTGTTTAAGGTAAATCATAAATACTACTGTAAGTAGTATCCTATTCATGAAGAAGTCCTTATTTTCAAGCATTAATTCTAAAATGAGGATATGGTGGTTTTACATTATGTCAAATGGTGTGTGTGTGTGTGTGTGTGTGTGTGTGTGTGTGTGTGTGTGTGTGTGTGTGTGTGTGTGTGTGTGTGTGTGTGTACTAGCAAAGGTATTTTTCTTAAAATTTGACATATAATTTTTAAATAAAATAGAGGTTGTTATTCCTTGTAGGATTCTTCTTACAGCATGACAATATCAACATTGGATTCCTTGTTCAAATACCTTTAATTTGATGTATTACAACCTATATATCTTAAAAAATACATGAAACCATATATTGGGCGGAATTATCCCCCTTGCGGTAAAACTTTAAAGGGCCATAACTCCGTTAAAAACTGTTATTTCTTTATGAAGTAACTTGCAATGAATTTCTCTTGGAAAGACCTTTACATTGATATTTAACAAGCCATACTTTTGTGACATTCAAAAAATAGTCTGTTTTCACTACTGTAATGTTATACCAATACTATACAATATATCATTAGTACAGATTTAGTATTTTCTCAATCATGCAAATCAGCTATCAAATACATAATAAACAAGCAAATTCGTTGAATTTATATCCCCCGCCGAGTACTGGTTATTACTAACACAACAGCTGAAGTCATAGGGCTTTATTTAGATATTTATTATGGATGGCAAAAAAGGTGAAAAAAAAACTTCAGATGGTGAAAAGGGTTGGGCAGCTCACCAGAATATAAAAATGAGACAAAAAGTCTTCAAGTTGTTGAAATGAAGAATGCAGTAGTAAAAATATAGTGCTGTATTTAAAAGAAATCTATGCAGAAGTTGCATAGAAGTAGCATATAAACGAATACTACTCTATATGCATAGTGCATAACTTATCAAAGGGCCATAACTCTGTGTTAAACGGTCAGACCAGAACAGGACAACAATATGGGCATCTTGTCTTGGTATTGATGGTTTCCATAGATTCCTGCTGAGAAATAGCAAGGAAACAAATACTGCTCTACAAGCAAAATGCATAACTTATCAAAGGGCTATAACTCTGTGTTAAAGGATCTGACTGAATCAAGATGACAATATGTGCGTCTCCTCTTGGTATTGATGGTTCCCAGAAAGTTTCATTAAAATCCATCCAGTAGTTGCAGAGAAATAGCGTGGAAACAAATTCTGCTCTATTTGCATAAGGTATAAGTTATCAAAGGGCAATAACTCTGTGTTAAACAGTCTGACCGGAACAAGATGACAAAATGGGCATCTCGTCTCAGTATTGATGTTTCCCAGAAAGTTTCATTTCAATCCATCGAGAAGTTGAAAAGAAATAGAGCGGAAACAAATACTGCTCTATTATGCATAAGTCATCAAAGGGCAATAACTCTGTGTTAAACAGTCTGACTGGAACAAGACAACAATATACACATCTCTTCTTGGTATTGATGGTTCTCAGAAAGATTAATTGAAATCCATCCAGTAGTTGCAGAGAAATAGAGGAAAAGAATACTGTTCTATAATATGCATAATGCATAAGTTATCAAAGGGCCATAACTCTGTGTTAAATAGTCTGACAGGAACAACAGGATGATATGCACATTTCCTCTTGGTATAGATGGTTTCAAGAAAGTTTCATTGAAATCCATCCAAAAGTTGCAGAGAAATAGCGCGGAAATAAATACTGCTATATATGCATAATGCATAAGTTATCAAAGGGCAATAACTCTGTGTTAAACAGTCTGACTGGAACAAGACCATGACATGCGCATCTCTTCTTGGTATTGATGTTTTCCAGAAAGTTTCATTGAAATCCATTCAGTAGTTGCAGAGCAATAGCATGGAAATGAATACTGCTATATATGCATAATGCATAAGTTATCAAAGGGCCATAACTCTGTGTTCAACAGTCTGACTGGAACAAAACGACAATATGCGCATCTCCTCTTGGTATTAATGGTTCTCAGAAAGATTCATTGAAACCCATCCGCTAGTTACAGAGAAATAGCGCGGAAACGAATACTGCTCTATATGCATAATGCATAAGTAATCAAAGGGCAATAACTCTGTGTTAAATGATCTGACCGAAACAAGACAATGATATGCGCATCTCCTCTTGGTATAGATGGTTTTCAGCAAGTTTCATTGAAACCCATCCGCTAGTTACAGAGAAATAGCGCGGAACAAATACTGCTCTATATGCATAATGCATAAGTTAATGAAGGGCAATAACTCTGTGTTAAATGGTCTGACCGAAACAAGACAAAGATATGCGCAACTCCTCTTTGTATAGATGGTTTTCAGCAAGTTTCATTGAAATCCATTCAGTAGTTGCAGAGAAATAGCGCGGAAACGAACACTGCTCTATATGCATAATGCATAAGTTATCAAACGGCAATAACTCTGTGTTAAATGGTCTGACTGGAACAAGACAACGATATGTGCATCTCCTCTTGGTATTGATGGTTCTCAGAAAGATTCGTTGAAATCCATCCAGTGGTTGCAGAGAAATAGCTCGGAAACGAATACTGCCCTATATACATAATGCATAAGTTATCAAAGGGCCATAACTCTGTGTTAAATGGTCTGACCGAAACAAGACAACGATATGCGCATCTCCTCTTGGTATAGATAGTTTGCAGCAAGTTTCATTGAAATCCATTCAGTAGTTGCAGAGAAATAACGTGGAAACGAATACTGCCCTATATACATAATGCATAGGTTATCAAAGGGCCATAACTCTGTGTTAAATGGTCTGACCGGAACAAGACGACGATATGCGCATCTCCTCTTGGTACTGATACTTCCCACAGAGTTTCGTTGAAATCCATTCAGTAGTTGCAGAGAAATAGCCCGGAAACGAATACTGCCCTATATACATAATGCATAAGTTATCAAAGGGCCATAACTCTGTGTTAAATCGTCTGACCGGAACAAGACGACGATATGCGCATCTCCTCTTGGTACTGATACTTCCCACAGAGTTTCGTTGAAATCCATCCAGTGGTTGCAGAGAAATAGCCCGGAAACGAAATTCGGACGGACACCGTGACACCGTGACGACGTGACACCCGGACAACGCCAAAACAATATCCCCCTCCCGATTTCATCGGCGGGGGATAATAATCGCAATATCCACCTCGTAAAATCACGAGTTATCAATTAATCAATTTATAGTAAAATACTTTTAATCTAGCTACTTCTGTGTTTTTTGTATGTTTTCTATAAATAGAAATTGCAGTAAAATGTGATTTGCTTAGTTGATAATTTAGACGTGTCTGATTGGTGGTCCAGAAAATAAAATGTCAGTTAATTCGAGTATTATGTTCATAGATTATTCGCAGTTCTAAAAACTTTGTAAAGGAAGTATGAGGCCTTAACCTTTTCACCAACTCGTCGCACAAATTTCATTTGAATTAGTATGTTAATAACATCAAAGTTAGAACTCGCATAAATATTGACTTGCTAGTAGACATTGCATCTTCTACCGATATCGAACCTGTATGAAGCACCAAAGCTGCTTTGTAGTTTTACTAAAGCGATGTAGTCATTGTCCGCCCGTCTGTCCTTCCGCGCGTTTTTTGTGTGCAGATCTTGTTTCCGCTCCATAACTTCTCAACTCGTGGAAGGAATTTGATGAAACTTTCGTGAAATGCTCACCATATCGAGACAATGCCTTGTTGCAACCTGGTCCGCTCTAGGTCAAGGACATCAGTAATGTTTAAAGTTGTCAACCATGTTTTTTGTGTCCGCTCTATTTTTCCTGCGAAAATTGAATTTCGACATTAACGAACCCAGAAAATGAATTATCCGTTATATATTTGTGTATGTAACAACTAGACTTAAACTGATTTTAAGTAAAATCATGAAATAAAACAAATTCTATGTCAGATTCCCACAGTATGGGACCGGACACCGGATATAACCGCGTTTTGAGTCAAAACAAAGTCTTTAAAAGTTACTAGAGGTAAGAAAAAAATCGATTTCTCAGCTCATACGACACTAATCTGACCTGGGTTTGATTGTATGGTTCTCTTACTAAATGCCAGATATCATAAAAGTACAAGTGTCAACCAACAAATCAAGATTTGTTCATCTATTTGTAAAAGTTCACCGTTGCTCACGAGAGAAATTGATGCCCAAGTACCGAAAGTCTAGTTTCTTATTAGTTTCGTTCAAAAATAAAAATTCTGAATCGACAGTTTTTTTTACTCCTCCTCATGTACTCACATTCCAATTTTTAGTAAGATCGACCGAAAATTGAGTTCTACAGCGACAAAAAATGCACACGCTTAGTGTACTGGGTATACAAAATCTTTGCGCAAAAGTGTACTGGGTATACTGAAAAACTGTACTGAGTATACATTATAAAAATGAGCAATGACATTGATAAAATACCATAATTACATTCATTATCATTATAATCGTCTTCGTCGTGGTCATCATAATCATCAACATCAATTACAGTATCGTTTGATTTTCAGAAAGATATGGAACATGCGAAAAGCGTTGTGTCAGATATTGAGTAAGTATTTTGTTTGTTACAAATGTATAATGTAGGTAAGCATATATGCAAGAATATATACTACTCAAAATTTGATAGGGATCGCTTTTTATTTCTAAAACATCTTATTAGTGGTAAACCAATTATAAGTGATTATACTTTGATACATGTAGATCATTCTTATAGCATACCTGACCTGTCCAGTGGATATCACAAATTTTCAGAATCACAGCAAACATTATAACGTTTCAGCCTTACTTAAGGAATAAACACAATCTTATAAGTGATCCTTATCAAATTTTGAGTAGTATATAACACATTGCACTTAATTTTTCTGTAAAGGTGGGAAATACGCCACATAAATACTTACATTTATGCAGTTAGGCTTATAGTTTGATATTATTAAGTTATTCACAAGTCGTTTGTCATGGTTACACAATGGACACACACGCTTATTTTTCAAGATGTTGATATAAAGGATAAATATGTAAATTTTAATAGTTTATTCATTAAAATAATATAAAAGCTTAATGTGTTTCATATGGCATATATAACCACATTTGTAAAATTTAATCATGTTTCGTGTGCAATGATTATTAATGGGAAGAGAGCGCTATAGTTTTCTAAAAGTACACTATAGGAACAAATTACAAATTGTATATTATTTCATTATATTCACTGGCACCAGAAGCGATATCCATTTTGAAAGTACGATAGATAAATAGACCCCCATGGGGATATAGAAGTGAGCTCGTCGGTCGATCACATGGTTTCCGGATGATAGCTCTATATACCTTCATCAAATCAACAAGTCAAGTCCGTGTTTGGGTTCAGAAAACTAATCTTACCACTAATAAGGGCAAATGATTGTAAATGAGTTGTTACATAGGTGTAACATAATAAAATAGAGATTACGGTTAAATTGGACTTCATATCATTAATATTTAACATAGTTATGGCCCCTTTCCTATATTTAAAAACCTAAAAATGGTATCCAGATTATACCCTTTTACAATGGCAATGAGTTGTAATAATTTTAGGTACACTGATGTAACATCATTAAGCGTATGGTGATTATCGATTGAGAGAATGAATCAAATTTATTTATCATATTTTATGTACTGAGTGGAAAAACGTTGTTTTTTTTCGAAAGCAAGATCTTAATATTAAATCGCTTATTTTTTTGACATATCAAAGACTTTAATTGAATCATGTTTTAATTATCATGATTTTAATGATATTAAGTCAAAACAGTATCAGAAAACGTCTCAAACGTTGACTTATGTCGTGAGTTTTTAGTTATACTCAGTACAGTAAGCTTCAAAGTACTCAGTATACCCAGTACACTACAATAATATACCCAGTACACTAGGTGTGTGCATTTTTTTTCGCTGTAGACATTAATTTTTGGTCGATCTTGCTAAAAATTGAAATGTGAGTACATGAGGAGAATTATTTAAAAAATGCCGATTCAGAATTTTCATTTTTGGACCAAACTAATAATGAAACTAGATTTTGGTACTTGGGCATCAATTTATCCCGTGAGCAACGGTGAACTTTTACATCTAGTTGAACAAATCTTGATATTTTGGTTGATACAAGTACTTTTATGATATCTGGCCTTTAGTAAGGTAAACATAAAATCAAACCCAGGTCAGATTACTGTCATATGAGCTGAGAAATCGATTTTTCTTACTTCTGTTAACTTTTTAAAACTTTGTTTTGACTCAAAAACGCGTATATGTCCGGTGTCCGGTCCCATACCGTGATTCCTGCATTAGCAAGACTTTGATTTTGTAGCCTCGCAGCGTGAAGTCCAATTTGGAGTCTGTCAGTCTGAGAGGGAACTTTCTAGCAGTCTGGCAGGTTAGCAGCATGAGCATTACAGTCTGGCAGTTAGCAGCGTGAATATATATTGCTTGTGATTGATATTTGGAAAGCCTGTCTTCAAATGAAGCTAATGCATTTTTACTCGTTTTTGTGTCGCCCTTGTGAAGAAATGGCGATACGTAGGGATCGCTTTGTCCGTCCGTCCGTCACGAAAACTTAACGTTGGCTATAACTTTGCCATTTCTCAATATTTCATAATAAAACTTTTACATTGCTTATAACAACATGCTCATGATTATGCCGAATTCTTTAGGTCAATGTCGCATTTGATGGAGTTATGCCCCTTTTGTAATTGGATTTGTACACGAATACTTAACGTTCTCTATAACTTTGCCATTTCTCAATATTTCTTCATGAAACTTTCAAACTTTATTGCGCAAGGCAACATACTCGTGTTGATGACAAGTTGTATAGGTCAAAATGAAGTTATTCCCCTTTTTGTACTTGAATTTTCTTCCGACATTGTATTAGAGGGCGACACAAGTGTTCACTGAACACTCATCTAGTATTGAGATAGAAATATCGACTGTTTTTACTATCTGAAAATCATGTACAGTCAAATTTCCCTAAACCTGTGGCCTTCGGGAATATCCGGTAAGAGGATTCCGGTTTACAGAGGATTTTACCTTTATCATCTTAATTGCTATCGATTGTGAACCGTACTTCTCTATCTCTTTAGGGCAATCTTGATTATATCTTCCACCTCCATCAAAATATGGTTTTAATAATGGTTTTAAGATTTAACTTAAGATTTTTGTTTACAATTTTAAGTACAACTTTGCATTCTTTACATTTGAACAGTAACCATTTTATTCAACCCCTCCTGAACTGTAATTTTACACCCTAAAGCAAAATAAACAAAAATGTACAACTATACTTAATTCGTTATAATAATAATAATAATGATAATAATGTTGCTGCTTGGTAATGATCTAATCGAAGTTTTCTTCAACATTTTTGTAATATCACCAGCGCTTATGATAGTGTGTGAATTTCATGAAACTTCAGTCAAATGCTCAGCCCATGAAGACGATGTGCAGAACCCATGTTCCCACCTGGACACCTGGCCAGGTCCCCAGTAATGTTTGAAGATTTGAACTATGCATTTTGTGTCTGGTTCATATCTTTTGAACCCCTTGAATGAATATCATGAAACTTTTATCAAATGTTCAGCCCATCAAGATGATGTGCAGAACCCATGTTCCATCCTTTGAAAAAAAAACAGGGTCGGGTTTTGAAACGCGATTTTTCGATACGTTTAAATACGTTTCGGGGATCCTCCAGTAAAGCAGAGTCGGGTTTTGAGAAGTCAAAATTTTTTCACTTTTACATGCAAATAGGTCGTGGAAAGGACATGTCTATCTCGAACATCTTTGCTGTTGTTGATGTTTCTTCATTTCTCAAAAATACACCGACACATACATTCTTTTGCACACTGTTTTTAAAATAATGGTATTGTTTATTTGTTTATAGCAATGATTCCTCCTGACCTCTGTGTAGTTCCTTCTTGTGAAAGACGTTTCACTGATGCCTTCAGTTATTTAATCATGTCTTAACCCCTCTGGCTTATGCTTTGAGCCTTCCAAACCCAACTTTTTGCCTATTAGTCTTCTCAACAATCACATATTGCTTCCTGCAACTGGTACCCTACAGCAAGTCCAGGTGACTGATAAGCCGAAGGAATACCAGCGGCGACTTTTCGCCACGGTGGCCTGATGAAGCTGATCTACAGAGATGCCCTTCATAGCAGCCATATGGACAGCAACATATCCGATATATGCTGGAATGTTGCATTTTGGGATCCAGTATGTCCCTGGACTCCTTCCTCTGCACAGCATAGATATGAAGCATTTGTTTCTAGTATCAGCTGTTCCAACGAAATCGACTGCAGGGCCTGAATCTGTTCGGCATAATGGCGTCGCAGGATCAGGGATGACAACCATGCCGCCACTTTTATCCACGGGCAAATGTCGGTTCTGGCTGGGGCGCCGGAGCCAAACACTCCTGTTGCTGGGATAAGCTAAGGACTCACAGGAGAGCCGAAAGGGGGCGCCAATGGATACGACATGTTGGGTCGATTTGTGACGTTGTATCGATGTCCCGCTGGGTTTCTACGGACCCTCAGGATCGACACAAGAAAAAGGAACTCATAAATCAAAAACAATTTATGCAATTTTCAATTTTTTATTCCTCAAATCACTTCAATATAGCGCAAAATACAAATAATTGAAAAATGATGTAAGATAATTATTTTTCCAGTTTTACAAATTCAGCCTAAAAATTACAATAAAAAGTTAAAAGTCAGGGATACCAAGGTTAAATTGGTATGATTAATTCAACCCTGACTTCAAGCCAGACAAATAATTGCTGTTCGGCTTCGGTCTGGAATGGTGGATAATGTCGACTGCATCTGTTTATTTTTCACCTTTTGGCACAGGGTTTTCAGACTACTGGAACCTCAGACCTGTTGGCATCACTTGTTTGTGCACTTCACCCAAAACCCAGATCATTAAGCTGGGTAGTCAACAGTCTCGTTCGCTAAATATAATACCCACACCAAGTGGAACCATGAAATATTTTTGCGAAGATTGCTTAGGGGCTGTCTTTGAAGAACGCACTGACCGGGCAACACGTCCCCACAGGTGATAGTGAGGGGGGGGGGGGGGGGCACGTCTCTACTGCCTTGATTAAACCCCAAGCCAAATGTGGGCTGCTTGACCTACGTTTCCTTCCCTTATGTAGTTTTAACAGTTGCCTGCGTGGACGTCTCGGGCATACTGCCCACTACATCCAAAACACATTGATTATGTTACCGAGTGTGAAAGAATCTGAAGCTCTGTCGATTTTGCCATTGGATTTATCGTCAGCAATACTTTTCTTGACTGTCCCTGTAAAGTTTCCGATAGCATGTGCCACCAAATATTCTGGATACATTTCCGATTTGATTATACATTCCACCTCGATTTTCCACACCTTAAAGTCAGTTCCATCAAATGCAGGTACTTTCGGTTTACCGAAACTATACCACTCTCTTCAAAACTCTTTGTTTACCTCTCTATCTTTTTCTCTATAACTTTCTCATCCGTAATCTTTCTTTGTTTCTCGTTCACCTTCTTATATTCGGTCTTGTCGGTTCTCAAATGGGAATCGTTCCATATTCCTCTCTTTCCAGATCCCCTCGCAGATCGCCCGTTGGGCGCCAAATGTCACAGGGTGAGAAAGAATGTGCAACCAGACAGGGACTCGAACCCGGGACCCCCCGTTTACAGATATTCTCCCCAGATAGTGACTAGATTCGTACCGTGACAATTACCGAGTTGGTTTGGTTATTGTCTCTAAAGATGGGATTGGTTTGCCAGTTACCTGGATTACTGTTATCAACTCACTCCCCTTTCCACTTCATCTGTATACTTCTGGATCCTCTCCAATATCCATCGCATCCTAGATCAGGGGGCTGAAAACAGCACACCTGCTCATATCTGAAAATTCGGACCTTACCCTGTATCAACCTTCTTAATTCATGGGATGGGAGACCTGGTATCTTCTGCAACTCATTAAATAATTTTCAAGATTTAATCACCGTACAAACTTTTGTCTCGTCTTCCACCTCCTTAATGATTGGGGAATTACTTGCATAAGGGACACCTATATTTGATTTAATCAAGAGCGTCATGGGCAGATACGTTACCACAGGTTCCACGATACCATTCATGGCAGTAATCACCGAATCATAAATTCCCTCCGGTTGCCAACACGGACAATATACCTTATCACTCCGATATTGTCCGGAACATCTACAGTTAACAACTATAAATTACCTTTTATATTGTTCTAGCCAATTCGTTAAATCCCGGGCTTCACACATAGACAATTTATCCTGAGGTGCAATCAATACCTTGCGGCGCAGCTTTATTCTATACAAATTCGAGCTAAGTTTTGTCACCACTATACTTGGGCCCTTCCTTTCGTACAAGGTCCTGGTCCTGTAATAGTTCAATTTGATCTACTTTTTTCAATTTCATCATGTTGCCTCTTCGAGACTTCTTTCACAAAGTTACAGATGCTATCTTGCATGTATCTTAATGCTTGGCTACCTTTTACCCAGTAATAATTGTATCATCTTGAAATACAATTTGATTTTTATATAAAATTTGAAAGTAGATGGGTTTAAGAACATAAATAATAAAAACATTCCAAACACCAATTAATGTAAGGTAATATTTTTCTACCGTCTTTTGTCTTAATAAACTTTGACCTTGACTTTTTGTTATGTATTTTATGGATTTTTTTTCTTTACTTCACAAATAAACACAGACAATTCCATTCTTTTTCAAATCTCTTTTCTTTACTATTTTAGAGAACGCATAAATAAGAAAAAGTTCGTTGTTTTACTTCAAAATTTCTCATTTACCACATTGCGTTGTCATAGACGGTTGTGGTAATCCAGCGTAGCATTGCCCTGTGTCCATTATTTCTCTGTTATTGGGGTATGAGTTCCGCTTCTGTTTAGGCATAAATGTGGAAAGTCCACACGCAATTAAAAACATCAAAAAAATGTGAAAACTCCCAAAGATGGAAAAGAAAATAAATTCGCCGCGATATCGCTGACCGAGTGATCACCACGGAACATTATTACCACTAACTAGCGTTGTTTTACACAAAAGTACAATAGTTAATGTTAATGAAACTTGTAACAGCAGGGTTATATTCAAGTCTAACTTGAATATTTGATGTTTTGCAACCTTTGAAATATTTTTAAGAATAAAATAACGAATGAAATGTTATTCAGCATTTTAATTTATTAACACATAATGAAATATTGTTTCCAAAAACTCAATTTCATACATTACATGTACATGCATAATGTCCTTTGCAAAGAAAAGGTTTCAAAACGTTCAAAGTCTACGTTTTCATCCAACAAATGCACTGTTCACCTAAGAATTCTCCGCAAAACAGAACTATTCAAGTTTTGATTGTGTAAGTTTACACTTTGATTTAACAATCTTTGTCTCAACTATAGACTGCAGATACTCATATCACTATCCTTCTCCAATGCAGTGTTTTTTAATCTGATCATCAGTTGAAGGGCTTCTTGATGATTCAATTCACTCCCTGGTTGGGGTTCCTCACTAGCATTTGATTCCATATATATTTTAGTCTTTAAATAACACAAACCTTTGACAAGGCAACCAGAGTTCGTCACATTTGTGTTTTTTTTTAGAGCGAATAGCAGAAAAAAGTCGAAAAATAGGAACGGTTTCAGGATTTTGGAGGAATCATTAAGGAAAAAATCGGGTACGTTACAAATTTGCGGTTTTCGGGGGATTCCGGATAATAGAGAATCCGAATCGGAGAGTTATACTGTAGTATCCAAATAAAGTTTAAGCCTATGTAATGCTTTTTACAGAGTAACTATATTCGTGTTGTTTCATTAGTTCATCTTAAATCAGTATTTTTTGTCGTTCTAACTTTATTTCCTGCTTGAAATATTTTTTTCAGTCAGCAATAGATTTCTATTGTGAATGATGATACATTTTAAAAAGATATCTTTAATTTATAATAGCGGAATGTTGTAAGAGTTATGGTTGTTTGAATTTATTATAACGATTGAAAGGCTACCACAAGCCATTGAAAAACTGAAGAAAACAAAATTTAGATTTATATTTATTTGCTTGATTTCAAATTAGTTTGCAAATATACCATAATTAAATGAACGTCAAAAACACTTCTTGCAGCTATAGCAGATTTTCGTACATCATCTTTCGTCTGAAACGATGAATGTCTGTCTGAAAATATGGAATGATAATTTTGTTACACATGTAACATATTTGTTAGAATTATCCTCAAGCACACAAGTACCAGCATAAACTCTTAGTATTTGATCAGAATATTTATATAATCATACAATGATAATAATAATTATTGAGTAATGACCCTTTTCAACTTTAAGCAGTAATAGAAGACGTGTGGCGTTCTTTTGTTGTGCTGAAGCATTTCTTTAAAATTGAAGGCAATTCCAGCAAAATTGATTAGAGACGATCTTAATATACGCAACTTGACGTTATAAAGTACACTAAAAGCTTGAATGCCCCTTATGGACATACAAGTTTATTTTATTTATCGTACTCCTGGTCCATTTAGATAAATTAAAGCGAGTGGGTCTTGGCATGTCACAGAATATATGTTAGACATGTGGGACATAATTAAATCGTCATTTGTATTAAAGTAATTAAATCAACGTTTCCATAGACATATGTAGTTCATAATTTTAATAACTAATGAAATACGAACAATAAATCATTTGATAATTGGAATGAACAATAGATCTAAATAAAAAAATATATGATCAATGAAACACATGCATACATGCTACGCAGATTTGTTTGAAAACGTTGTAAATTAAAAAAAATATTATTTACGCAATTTTACAGCAGCTTAACAATCTTTAAGAAAATGTAACAAACATATTATTATGGCAATTCAAAAGTACAAGATGAAACAAGAATATGTGTAATCATCACTGTTTATGTACTTTGAAGTATGTCATTTTAATTTGCATAGTTCAGCCTTCCTCTGGTAGTGTCCCGTCGACTAACTCACTCGTCAGGCTATTTCGCAGTTTATTCATCGGGAGCCTCGCCATGGAGAAGATCCTATCTGAAGAACGGAGATGGCCGGACGTTGATGTTCGTCTTCAACGTTTGATAAGCCTTCATCTCATCACTTGCAACTATAGGTTAGGGTAGTGTACGTGATAAAGCTCAGTTTGCGTTGTTTCAGAGCTGGCTGACATGGTCTGGCAGAATCATTCAGTGGCACATTGTCTACGCGACTATCCAGGGCATCCTCGGCGATCTTCCGTTGTTAAGCTCAGACTAATAGTAGATTCTTGAAGCGAGGATCTAGAAGTGCGGGTAGTCCTGTTGTCGACTTAGCGGTGTCGTCTGAATCCGGCTGGAATCAGCATGTCAACTCTGACCTAAATGTGTCATTGACCGTCGTAACCAATCGATTGTCAGTAATTTTCCTGCTGCATGTGTCCGACAGCAGGCCACATACGATCGAATCAGAGCAGAATACGTCATTCTCAACGAACATGGACGTAGCAACTTCCGTCAATTCACTGATCACAGTCGACACGTCGCTCACAATGTCCCTTTCGCAGACTTTCACGAGAAAAGCTGCGTCATTTTTCTTGATGACGCTGCGATCCAACATGATGTCAGTGATCACTGATCGCTGCTGTCAGGCGTTTTAGCATGAGTTGAGTTCCATCTCGTCGGTACATATTGAATGAGTGCGTGTACAGGCGCTTTCAGAAGTATTCGAGTGCTTGAAGTGTCCGATCTGCTTGCGGCATCTCGCTGTAGTTCTTCGCCCAAAACAACCAATGTCACCTCATTCTCCACACAAGCTACCGTTTCTCTCCATGTTGCGTGCGTTGTCGTGCACACAAGTATTCACCTACGTAAAGACAAGTTAGAACAGTCAAGAAAAATATTTAGATCATACAATCTCTAAAATTCTATTTGCAATCGTACACAAAAAAACGAAGCAACACTAAATATATATAGACAAGTAACTTTTTGTCATACAATTCATCAGCCATATTAAAATGTGTTTGCCACCCTTCAGCATGATCACAAAGTTACCCTTTTGTCGAACTACAAAACGTTACATGATTTGTCCGTGAATCTTGACATAACATTAAATTATGTGAATCTTATCTTTACCCTTATGTTGTCCATATTTTATTAAATATTTAAAGATATAAAATACCCAATAATCAAATACACTAGAACGATTGTACTTGATTATGAATTATACTTGACGGAAATTGAAATCAGTTTCTTATCTTAAGCGATTTTACAAAAGAAACCTGTTTGTCCGTGAAACATATCTTCCAAATGTTGAAAGCCACTGAACACAAGTACAGTGAACATATTTCAGGCTCGATTTGACTAAGCCTCTTCATGGGCAGTAATGTTTACACATTACTGCACACGCCACCTAGCTCTGGGTTGAGTGTAACACAGTATTTATAACAAAAAACAACAACAGTACAACCTCGATCCCCCCCCCCCCCCCCAAACGATGGTGTGCCATTAGCAGTGAACACGGAACTTTTATCTGAGAAGCACAACTTGCCTTTGGCTATATTAAAACTTGTCACAAACAAGAGTTCAGTATGTACTGTATCTGACTCTTGCTAGGATGGCTAGGGCACTACCAGGTAGTTATAAAGCACTACTTTTCTCTGGATCGGTAGTTATATGCCATCTGTGCTGATAAAATAGCCTAAATGTACCACAAAAGCTTAAGAGCTCGCACTTGAAAGGCTTGCGCTTCAGAAAATGATCCGAAATACGTTTGAATAACATAATGAACGTTTAAAAACTGTTTTCTCACACAGCTTGAAGACGTTCATTATGTTCCTCAGAAGTTTTATAAGAGCATCTTCCAGAAAAATAAGGCACTCCTTGAGATGCCATATCTCTGGAATGTTGTTGGAGTGTTATATAAGCCAAAGCCCATGCGATGTCACTCAAAACAAAGATTTTTCTACTGTAAACATGTTCTTAGGCTATCATCTTTCTCCATCTCGACATTTTAGTAACCCAACAAATTTTAATATTTTACTGTTTATTACAAAGTTTGGTCACATAAGAGGTAAAGTCTAAAATTGAAATAGCGGTGTTCCATTCCGCCGGAAGAGTATTACCTTCCTCTTGAAAAAAGGTATTGCGAAAGAGGAGAATAACATTGTTGTCTAAAATAACAGGGAACTAACTGTTGAAAGGATTGTCCTTGATTATCAAAATATCACATATAATATTAAGAACCTACGGTACTGAAATAATACTTCCATGTAACCGGTATACTGCTGCTGTTGGCATTGTAAGATCAAGACAGTCTAGCGTAATAAGATTACATAACACTCCCATTTTCCGACATGGTTATTACCATAAAACCTTATTCTATAAGGTCTTTATATGAAATACCATTGATTATATTGTCTTCTTCAGTTTGCCTGCCTACAGATGTGAAAATAAGTCAGGCGACATTTAATACGAGGCTAGGCGGAGTGGGCAGTATTATGCATTTCCATTACTACCCCTGAACAGGCTAAACCATACCGAGCCTGCAATAAAGTCATACTTATCGTGTTCGGACTGCTTTTAAAGTTCCCTTTTTTCATTTACTTCAATTCATATGAATTTTATTTGCGTTGCTTTCCAAGATGGGAAAAAGAACTTATAAAATCACTAAATATGACATATAAACATATATGCAGGCTTGGTTTGATCGAGTCTGTTCATGTGATGAAATGCACATTAGTTTAAACAATATTTATTTCTTCGATAAATGTTCATATACAATACATCGTGAATATTTGCAACATGATTGAGAAGAAAGTGATGAAAAGCACATTACTGCCCACGCCGCCTAGCCTCTGTTTTAGCGCTTCTCAATATTTACATGTTTATTTATCGGTCTCAACGGCTTTCGAAGGTGGTAATTGAAAACAGCACTAAAATGGCGATTCATAGTATTGCGAAGTACATACCAGTAAAGCTTTATGGAAATTTACAGGAGATTCGGTTTGTTTTGATTGTTAATTTTCTTAACTCTTAAAATAATCACATCTAAAATAGGATAGATCATGGTGCAAAAACTGTGATATATTAATTTATGTAAGAAATTTAATTCACGTGTCAGAGGACATGCTGTCAAACTGTAGATACTTTTACGTCATAAAAAGTGATTCTGTTTGCAAAGACAGTTTCAGGTTGAAATTCACGAACAACTTTGTGACTCCATTTAATAATCTAAGGTGAAATATGCATATCAGGAACATTCAGCAAAAAACAGCCTCCCAACAGTCAAAAAGAAGATTGAGGGAGAGAACATGGTTAATAAAACGATCAGTTCCAAAAAAGACACCACAAACAACAAAAATGAGAACCCGAGGGTTAACCGCCTTGAAATAGTCAGTGGCAAATCAAATAGCCACCGGGGGGCTTAAACCAGGTTCTAGGGTGCACCAACCTCACACTTGTCCCAAAAGGTTCTCATATCACAAAACAAGTACACGTTGTCTTGGTGAAATAACTCCAACCAACCCTTCGGCTCAACAATGATGCATGCAAAAGCACATAAACATATAAAACATAAGAAGCATTGCAAAGCCAAAGGGGGGGGGGGGGGGTACTCGATGATCTTACCGAGACCAGAGCTCCTGGAGTAAAATCAGCAAGAACACGATGACAGGGATAAACTAAAAGTGAAAAGTAAAGAAAAAGTATAGAAAAGTTAAGCATTGTATACATTTCTGTATCTTTGAATTATTTAAAATCCTTAAAACTACCAATGAAATTTGCAGAACTTTGTATTGTTACTGATGTTCGCCTGAAGGGCCTACTATCTGTCAGTTTCAGCTCAATTTCTAAAAGATGAGTGTTGGTGCTAGGCGGCGTAAGCAGTAATATGCAATTCCATAACTGTGATGCCGAAGGCCTGCCCAGGGCTGCCACTGAACTAGAATTAGATTTTTAGTTGACCATTTCCTGTTAGATAATTTATGCTTCATGTACTGTCGCTTTCCATGCCTTGCCATTACGTGGCATGTTTGCCTCAACGAACTCTTACGAACTTTTAACCGTGTAATTTTGGCTGAGTACTAGTTATTCCGTTATACTGAACATAGTCATTCCTCAAACATCTGTCACAAAGGTTTCATATCGCAACTGTCACAATGCCTTTGGTTATCTTACTAATACATAATTATGATTGACATTAATCGTCATCACTTATATTATAACTGTTAATTCAATAGCATTTAGCCTTTTTTCAAGTTTCGGTATAATATACTCGTAGCAAAAACACTATAAAATAAGATATATTTCATTTTAAAATTTTACAAGGTCACCATGTGTCGCAAATAACTGTATTAAATTAAAACGACATTGAGATCTCTATTATGCCATGTCATTTTCCGTGTAGCATGTTTAAGGTGTAAGACCTGTAAATAGTTTCCCCTGTATAAGCTATAGTAAACATGACATGCTTCAAAAGGCTGGCAATCATAGCTGGTACCACTTGTTAAGGGGTTAAATTGCATGCTTTTATAGCTAAGTGTTTGTTTATCCATTTTCAGCACACTATAGTGTGAACTTCAAAACTGTTTTACACATGCCGTCTTAAAATCGGGGCCTTTTTCACAGATTGCATTTCTAAACATAAATATGGTATCAGTGTATCAATAAAAGCATGCCATTTACTAAACATGTCCCTTTCAGCAAATACTGGTCAATTAATGCCCACAAAATGCAAAAAAATCGGGACTATTTCGTGTCAGCCATAGCTTGACTAGCCCGAGTAGGAACATCCGTTCGACTATTTACAAGTAATTAGCCTATATAAAAACAACTTTTTAACCATATTTTTTCTTCAATTTCATGAACAATATGATGTCCTTGAAAAATATTCCAAGTTTGAGCCAAACATAATGAAAAATAAAGTCGCAATGATCAATATTCTAACACAATGTATTCTCGTGCATGTTTGCGGCAAAAGAGGCTAAAATTGAAAATTTATGAGGCTGAGATTCTAAACTTAAATGCTCAAAGTTCATCCACAAACTAAAATGACACCTGTGTGACACACGAAGCCCATTTGGAAGGTCCCACATACCAGATCCCAGCATATAGGCTAGCCTTTGGGAATAATACTAATTGCTGTATGATTCATTTGGAAATTTATTAAGAAGGCCATACTGTGGGGAATTTGTCCATGACCGACTCCCAACCCACATCATACAACCCTGTCTGCCAAATTCAACTGAGTTGTTTTGAATTTTTAATTTAAGATTTTCTTGCAATTGGTAAAAATCCATTTCTAACTGAAAATACAATTGCAGACGACCAAAACAATCATGTGCTGCCCTTTACCGGTAGTCATTATAGGTTCTTGGTTCCACCATCAAGACCATACTGGTCAATATCCCCTAAATTGCAAAAGAAACATCGGGACTATTTAGTGTCAGCCATTGCATGACTAGTCCGAGTAGGAATATCCGGTTGACTATTTAAAAATAATTTGCCTTAATTTTATCGCAATCGTGTGATCGGTGCACGACAATTCGTCGAAAGACACTCGATAGAATACGACACTTGACAGAAAGTACATGTGGTAGAATGCAACAGTTTAAAGAAAGGACAGTTGATTTGTCAAAAACTTTCGACGAGTGTTCGAAAACTTCCAGAATTGACAACGAAAGTATAAGCGGGGTAAAAAATGTGTACCGGAAGTACTGTTGAACGGCTACTTCTAAAATGCTGTCCCGATTGAACTTGATTTACAAAAAGAAAATTTATTTACAAATTTATTTCAATTTATTAGTGACAAAATGAGTAAAAATAACTCATTGCCATCAATACAGCGTATCAATACGTCTCCACAGAGTTCTAGAAGTTATAAGAAACGCACTTTAAATAATTCTGTATCTGTCTAGAAACGAAATGCTTCACTTTAGCGAGTAGCTTCTGGTTGGTTTACTTCTCCTGTAATCAAAAATGTGTTATTTTAATTTTAAGAATAAACCAACTCATTAAAAATAATGGCAAGGAATCTGAATTAACGATACGGAAAACAACGTATGCAATTATAAGTTAATGATTTAAGGGATTTTTTTGTAAAAATAGTAAAAATAATAACAGTTACCTTCTTCTTAGTTCTTTAGGAGGTTCCCCAGCAATTAGTCTCTCGATCTAGGTCTATGTGTGAGCTTGTTACCCTTTAAAACGATCCAGGAAGACAAACATTTGGATGATGCTTGTCCACTATGGACTTAAATCGTCGTTGCCAACCTTCAAGACAAGATGGTTATTTGTTCTTGGTTTCCCATCAAGAGACACTACATAAAGAAGATGGGAATAAAGGAGATCCCCACTGACAACTAAACACCTTTAATCGTGAGAGTAATATTAAGTAATTATTGAGTAATAGCAATTATTAACACCTTAAAATGAATAATTAAACGATTGATGAGCAATTTATTTAATTAATTATTCTATCTATTGAATTATTTATGAATAAATTTTATTTTTCAATTCATAAATTAATTTACTTACCATTATTCCATCTGGCTTGGTCCTACTCTTAAACCTGCAACACCCAACATACGTCTCCTCCATGTACGGAAATAATCCATGAGCTGTGTCTGGTATGGCTTCACAGAGTGGCAAACACAACCTGTAACACCCAACATACGTCTCCTCCATGTACGGAAATAATCCATGAGCTGTGTCTGGTATGGCTTCACAGAGTGGCAAACACAACCTGTAACACCCAACATACGTCTCCTCCATGAACGGAAATAATCCATGAGCCGTGTCTGGTATGGCTTCACAGAGTGGCAAACACAACCTGTAACACCCAACATACGTCTCCTCCATGTACGGAAATAATCCATGAGCCGTGTCTGGTATGGCTTCACAGAGTGGCAAACACAACCTGTAACACCCAACATACGTCTCCTCCATGTACGGAAATAATCCATGAGCTGTGTCTGGTATGGCTTCACAGAGTGGCAAACACAACCTGTAACACCCAACATACGTCTCCTCCATGTACGGAAATAATCCATGAGCTGTGTCTGGTATGGCTTCACAGAGTGGCAAACACAACCTGTAACACCCAACATACGTCTCCTCCATGTACGGAAATAATCCATGAGCCGTGTCTGGTATGTGTTGTATCGGAACCTGTGTTGCAACCTGTACATATTGAATATGGCTGAACAATCTGACATAGAAGACATCTTGAGACGTTACCAGGAAGTGTTTCAAGGCATAGGACAAATCAAAGATAAGAAAAACAATGAAGATTTTCTAGTGAAATTTTCAATGAAGGAAAATGTAACTCCTGTAGCTCAGAAACCTCGACCTGTACCATACTATTTACAAGAGCCATTACGAAAATGGTTGGATCAGTGCATAACTGAGGGGATATTTGAGAAAGTTGCCCCAGGTGAACCAGTTACTTGGTGCTCACCACTTGTTGTCCAACCCAAGCCACGCTATTCTGATGTAGATAGGGAGGTCTTAGGATCACATATGATAAGAGCTTGTGTAGACCTCCGAGTTCCTAACAAGTATATGGAGCGAACCAGGATTATGCAAGCACCAGTTGTAGAAGACTTCACTTGTAAATTCCATGATTGCAAAGTGTTTTCAAAAATGGACTTGCGACAAGGATATCATCAACTCACTTTACATCCCGATTCTAGAGCCATTGCTACTTTTAGCACACCACGTGTTAATCAGCCATGTAGATAAAGAGATAAAACAAAGATGACGTCGTATCCAAGTGACGTCGTTAACGTCATGTAAAGCTATAAAATAGGTAAAGCTAGTATAAAATTGATAACGTTACATTATGGCTTCACAGAGTGGCAAACACAACCTGTAACACCCAACATACGTCTCCTCCATGTACGGAAATAATCCATAAGCCGTGTCTGGTATGGCTTCACAGAGTGGCAAACACAACCTGTAACACCCAACATACGTCTCCTCCATGTACGGAAATAATCCATGAGCTGTGTCTGGTATGGCTTCACAGAGTGGCAAACACAACCTGTAACACCCAACATACGTCTCCTCCATGTACGGAAATAATCCATGAGCTGTGTCTGGAGTGGCTTCACAGAGTGGCAAACACGTGTACAACTTTATCGGGATGAATAAATGCCAAGGCCGTGAACATTCGCATCGAGAATGCGAACTCCTCATCATCGAGGTAACTGTTTCTCAAGCCCAGTGCCCAAGATCATAAAACTTAATCTGGAGATCAGTCTCAAATCTCAATCATATGCTTGAGATTTGAGACTGATTTCAAAACTAAGTTTTATGATCTTGGGCGCAGATCTCCCACCTCTCCAGTGTGCATGTGCAAGATGAAAGAAGCAAGCCTCCACTGAGGTATCAGGGAACACGTCACACTAAATTGTTACATGCACAGAATTAATTGTGTTCAGTAGAAAATACATATTTATAAAATTTAATTGAAGGAAATTATAGATGATAGGTATTTCTGACCGTAAAAAAGGTTGATTTTTTTTTACTTAATGTATAGATAAGCCCAAAAACATACATACACGGCGGCGGCTCCTAGCCAACTATGCAAGGGACAGACACAGCAAATACCATCCATAACCCGCTTAAAGATAGTTCATGTATGCCTGTATACTGCAACCCAAAATGACTGACATTCTGCAGAGACATTTTCATATAGCGTGGCAGATATGCAGTCAGTGACATAATTATTTGTTATTTTTCAAAGAAAATACCCGTTGAACCTAGGTTAAAATTACTCATAACAAACACATCATATATTTACATTCTTAATCAAACATATCATATTTTTCAGATCATATTTATATCATATTGGATCGTTTTTACTTTTATGGAAGAAGTAACCTCAAATTGTCACTTCCATCACGATTTGTCACTACATGAACACTTGATCCAAAACATGACATTTCGCTAAGACATCTGTTGTCTGATGCAAATTAATGTCATATGGTAAGGAGTAATACGCACTTCCATTACTGCTAATAAACAAGTCCAGTCAAATTGAGCCTGCAGTATTGTGCTATTTGTTCGGTGGCTCAAAGTTTCTTTTTCTTCTTTCGAAAAATGTCTTATTTACAGATCGGTAGTTTTTCCTCTCCGATCACAAAATAATTTTTCAATATTCATTAGTTAGGGACACAGGATTTGTCTCCTTTTTTATGATTCTTTAAAAAATCTTCCGAAAATAAGTAATTTATGTATGTGTAAAGACACCTACAAAATCTATTAAGAAGGATTAGTAAAACAGTCCTAGGACAGGCGTGTGGTTTGTGCACCATGAAACTTGGTTTAAACATTCCTTGGCAAAATGCTTTGCCACTGACAAAGGTAGTAACAATCCGGGTTCTCATTTCGTAACTTATGCGGTGTTTTTTTACTTTTCTGGACGAATTATGGGTCATGTATTATATTTCTTATTTAACTATTAATAGATGATGTTTAATATGTACATCTAGATTGACCCAAGAGAGATAAGAGGGTTACTAAAAAAGTTCAGAAAAGATGTTGTTTTGGTAAATACGTGATTTTTGTTACTTATGCATTCAAAATTATTGTTTTAGAAATAAAATGTATTGTTATGAACGTTTTTATGGGTAGAAACCTTTGTTTTTGAAATTGTTGAGTGATTTTGACGGGGTAGAAGAACTTTTTGAATATCCCTTTCAATAACGAAAGTTATGTTTGATAAGGGAAATTTTCAAAGTAATTAGTTTGCATTTGGTAAATTGTGTGGATTTTTAAAATTTTTGTTAAATATGTTTTAGGTGTTCTTTAATAAAACTTTATTTTTATTTGCGGTGAAATTTTATTCGGATGTGCGAATGTATATCTCGTATTCGGCGTAATACGTCATTGTGCGTGATATCTTTGAGCTGACCACTCTGGATTTCAAGATGGCGTGCGACATGTGAATGCTTCAGAAATAAATTCGTTATTTTTACTTTGAATGCATAGTGGATTGAGGTAAGTGCCAGAGATATTTATTTATTGTTTTATATCGATATTCAGTACATAACTAGGTCAAAATATGTTATCTCAAAGGTCGAGAGCATTCTATAAGCAGCGGTCACGTGCTAACATATACCTCGTCAGTTGGGTCAAGCGTAATGCAGCTTACGTACGCAACAATGTTACTTTTTATCAGGAATGTAGTTCTAGATACCTGTTTTTATATACCCTTCTCGCTCATAATAAATTTGAATACGCTGGAAAAAAATATTCGACATCATGGTTAACTAAAAACAAAAGCAACATTAGTTTCATGCTATGGCGTAAGAATATCGTAATGGTTATAAAAATAACGGCGATAGGATTTTCCAAAACTATTTCGGAGTTCGGTATGTGCCGTAGAGTAACGGAAAATCACGATCAGAATACACATTCTCATAATACATGTAATACACACGCTGTAGTGATATTTTGATCATGCTGGTCTAGTGACAGCCCAGGACATATAGGAATAACTTCTACGTTTGGTCAGTAGAGGGAGAAATTTAGACAATTTGGGAGACTATTTCTGCCAAGTCTCCCTCTAAGCCATTCCCAGGCAATTATTAAGCTCTTGGTTGATTTTCATGTATTTCTTTATTTTTTGTTGTGTGCTTCTGGTGTTTATGTTTTTGACCAATTACATATGTGTTGCATGGCTGATCCCATACCTATCGACAAGCAGATGAGCATAACATCATGTGTATTTGTAATGGAAAATAACTGTTACTTCTTTGTAGGTGTGGTTTGGAATAGCCAAGATTACCCAGATTGTGGAAGTGTGGCAGATTTAGGAATCATTATTGGACATGTGGACTGGTAGACTGATGGTGTGTGGTGGCTTGATCATAGGTCAAATAACTATTCACTTCATATCTACAATCGAATGGATCCAACCACAACTTGGCTCAGGGACATTACATCATTAGCATAAATGTCGTCCACATATAACACGTGTGTGTTATACTTTTCTTGTTATTGATCATATTTAAAATCGAGCACTCTTTTCCGCTCTACCTTTCGATCCTGAAAAACAAATATCATTATTCGTACACAGAATTACCAACTTCTTAGTCAACAATTTTTGTAGGTAATTAGTGAAAAGTCTTTTCTAATTTTTACTATGTATAATTTAAAAAATTAAAAAAACAACGAAAGCACTTTTCCAAACCAGCATAATTCAGAAAACATAATGACAAATCCCCACGGATACAAAATGTGAAGAAACGACATATGCAATGCACAGTTCTCTTTAGTACCACATAAGATGTTTATTACATCCCTAGACCACAAGCAATAACAGATACATTCTGTAACCATTCTGATAACAAAGAGGATAGGAACTACCTTTATTTCATCACGTGCAAAAGCACATTTTCTTGAAATGTGCTTTAAACATCAAGAATTTACAAGCATTAATTTCCGGTAACACATACACATACTTTTTGTTTGTTTCAACATTATGATTGTAGTTATTTATAGACCTTCATTAAAATATATATACAGGATAGGTAAAAGTCGTGAAACGCATTAAAAGTTTTAACTGAAAATTCGTTTAAGTTGTGACCTTTAATTTTCCTGTTAAAAGTCGAAAGAATAATAAGAGAACGCGAAGTAATATTGTTTAATGATTCACATGATGTAATATCATATTGCCTCAAACGACCTTGACACGCAATAACAGGGAACGATAACCACAAATAATGCACCAGTAATAACTTAATAATATGAATGTCAAATAAAATCCAACACGAAAATGATAATTAATTTTCTGCGTTGTAGCTCAATTTTGTTTCAGTACTAAGTTACTTGTCTCTGTTCACTGTCGTTTAATGGTTGCCCTTTACAAAATGTTGAGTGCAGTTCTATGGCAGTTCTCAAGATGGCGAAATAATAAGTTACGAAAATGTGTGTGTTTATGCAGGGACTTGTCAAAATTGCACAGCTGTACAAAAACACAAGAAATAAGTAATATGCATGTATTTTATTTATTAACCCGATATATAAAAAACTTGCACTCAGACCGAGATGCATGTTCCTTCCTTAAAGAATCAGTTCTTTTGTTTTCGACAGCAGTCAAGTTTTGAACAAACTTCGATGACAGTATGTGCCTTGGGTGCGCCACACAAAATTAGCACATTTGTATTGTTATTTAATTCTGCGATCGATTGTTGTACTGGTATCTAGCAATGCATCTGTTTAAACGCAACGCTTTATGACGGTCATTCCCGAGTTGTCTTCTAAGTTGTGCACGTGAAAATGGTGTCATATGTCGATGCCCATTTGCATAGTTTTTTCTGCTAAGAAACTCAAATATCTTATCTGAAAATGCCCACTTTTCAGGAGAGCGAAAAAATACAGTTTCCCATTTAAATGACAAAACAGCAGCATTTTGAGGCAATTTTGTGGTAACGCCCTATCGATCAATACATTTTTAATATCTTATCTCTTTTGACATCAGAAGTGGCTTTAATACAACAATTTAAGATACGATGTTTTCATTGTATGAAACAACACATTTGTAACTTTACTTTTGACTTGATTCTTATTTTAAAACATAAAAAAGGTCTGTAATAAAAAAGCGTTCATCATACAAATCAAACCAGCTATATTCAGGTGTATGCAAGATCGAGGAATGACAGATCGAAGAAGACCAACATTGTTTAAAAGAAAAATAATAACGTTATTCATCAAAATAATACACATCCTCCAGTAACGTAAAAGATCGTTTCACTTAACTTCCCTATTCTCTGTTCATTTTATGTTTTGTATTATTAACCTGCTCTCCACACGTAATAGCATTCTGTGTTAGATCTTTTCCATTTTCCCGACATATTGTTAGGACAATATATTCAAGTTAGGCTCGACAACTTGATGTTTCTTTTCTTAGACTAACATCCAGTTGTCGGGTAATCCTTCTGTTACTTGGTAAATATCAGCTTTTCTTTCGATCAGTTTTCCTTCTATCTGTTTTCCTGTATCAGTTTTCTTTAATCAGTTTTCAGGTTGTTTTTTTTATATAACAATACTTTGAATTTCTTTATTGTTGTTCTTATCTCATACACATAGCCATTTTCCACCATTATCACTGTATTCTCTTTTTCCGCAATCAACTTCCTTTTTCTGTTGATCAATTTCTCAGCCTACTCCTTAATTTCTTTTAGTTCTTCCATTTCCTCTTCATTATCCTTTGTCTTTACCAAATATTTCCTCAAAAATATTGTCTCTTTCTTTTCTTTCATTGAATCCTTTACTATCTTTTAATTTACTTGCTTCTCCTAATGTTTTCTTATCATTATCTTTCTTTTCATTATTTTTCCTTACAACTTTAACGTCCTCCTTTCTTTTCACTTTTTTTTTATTTTCCCCTTTCTTTTCTTTCAAGTTCTTTTTCTCTTTTTCATCTTTACTATTTTTATTCCCTGTCCTAGTTTCTCCCATCTTCTTATTCTCCTCTTTTAACTTCTCATCTTCCTTTCTCCTCTCCTCTTCCTTTTTCCTCTCCTCTTTCCTCTTATCCTCCTTTTTCCTCTCTTTCTCTTCGTTTTCTTCTACCCCTCTTTCATTTTCTCCTTCCTCTTTTCCTCCTCCCGTTTCCTCTCCTCCTATTCCCTATTCTCTTCTACCCTCTCTTCTTCTGTCATCTCCTCTTTCCTTTTATCCTCATCTTTTCTCTCTTTTCTCTTTTCTTCCTTTCTCATATTTTGTTAGTATGGGATGGGTTCATATAATAGTTAGAATCTTTTAAAAATTTAGGTCATTTATTTTTGGCAATAAGACTCGATTATTTTCCTAAATTCGGCCTATTTATAGTGTAAACATTGATGACGTCAAAAACGAAAGAAGAATTACGCGGAATCGTGCTATATGTAACATACAAAATGGCGGACGTTAAAAAAGTAAATTGCTAAGGATTATTAAAGTTAACAAGAATGAAGCTAAGGTAACTGTCTAATGAATTAATTTTAAAACCTATGTTGTAAATAACGAACAACCGATTGTTTTGAACATGCATTGGATGCTTACATTTCGGACAGCGTTATTTTGACAATGTATATGTTTAATATATACGAAGATTCGTTCATGTCATACGGCCCAGATGTAAACCACCCACAGCCGCTGCTTAACTAATCTAGTCCAAGTTATTCTGCTGTAACACCTTTTGGCAAGTTGACTTCACATAGGTGGTGCCGTAGCCTACATACAGCCAGTGCCAAATAGCCATTCGTCACCATTACAATCTTTGGTAGCAGCTGGTGTTCAAGTGTTAAAGGATCTTGTGCAACCGCGCAAAAAACGCCAGTCCTTTTTATAATAATGATAGTGATGAAAATAATAATAATAATTATAATATCTTATTTAAAGAAGGTTACTTATTAAGAACATTAAATTAACAAAAATATTGTGATAGTCCTATTTATAATAAGGCCTTCTATAACAACAAATTAGGAAATGAAATAAAATAAAAACACACAAACATGTAATATAAAATATGTATAATTTAATCATTTAAAACAAAATCAAATAAGTTGGCAATGTACACCACCAACGGCTTTCAGCCAATCCGAACCATTGTGTATTGACAGCTTCATTGCCAACAAGTATTAAAACTCAAATCAAGCTCCTGTTCCTGGTGCTCTAGAGGAGTCAAGCAGACTTCCCAGAAGAAGATAACCCATACATCAGGTGATATCAAATCAATGGTGTATCACGTACCAATCATTTATATAGGTAAAAAGTATAATTTTTTACATATTTACTTAAAATTATACCAAACTTTGGTATCACTAAAGACGAACCAGTCAAATAGAGTAAATTTACTTGAAAAAGTATTTTTTAAAATCCAGAAGAAAATACTGCTAATTTACCAAAACATCAGCGGCTATCCTGTTTGAAGTAAAAAAGTGCAATGTTATGGTGTAAGTGATCATGTGCAAAAAGACGAGGGAGAAAATACAAGACGAGTTGTGTTCCTTCAACTATAACCAAAAGGAAAAAATATAATTGGGAGTATGGAACGCCAAAATTATAAAAATAAAGTTTTGACTTGGGGAAATATAAACACAAACGAAGAAATTCATTTTGAGATTTAAATTTTTATTGTCTTTAACCAACCACATTGACTCTGTACAAGCAGATAAATGTCGTGTTTCATCTGTCAATAAATCAGCCACGAGAACTTTTCACACAAATAAAGATGAAAAGATCTGACAATGTTTTTCATGTTCCCATAAATTTGTATGAGAAGCTGATCAACATTTTAATTTCATTTGTTTTTACTGCAAATACAGGTGCAGTTTAAAATCACTATTGCAACAAGGTTTTCGCAGCCGGAAAGTCTTACTTTCAACTTACAAACTTAAGAAGATAAAAGGCAATGATAATTTCTCCCGATTATTCGTAAAAACCATATGTAAATTTGAAAAAAAAGGTTACCAACATGATATTTTACAGCGCCCTGCAGGCCTGGTGATTAATCCATCTACAGTTGATCATTATGCTTACCTCTTTGGTTGCACGACGGTGGCAGGGGTTTTAGAGTTTATGAAGGTTTATGGGGAAATCTTTTCTTAAAAGAACCTAGAAGCTCAATTCGTTTCTTTTATCCCTGTCATCGTGTTTTTGCTGAGTTTACTCCAGGAGCTCTGGTCTCAGTAAAATCATTGAGTACCCGCCCTTTGGCTTTGCAATACTATTAGCTTCTTATGTTTTATATGTTTGCGTGCTTTTGCATGCAACATTGTGTAGCCGATGGGTGGGTTGGAGTTATTTCACCTTGACAACTTGTTCTTGTTTTGTGATACGAGAACCTGTTGGGGCAAGTGTGAGGTTGGTGCACCCTAGAACCTGGTTTAAACCCCCAGTGGCTCTCTCTCTCTCTCTCTCTCTCTCTCTCTCTCTCTCTCTCTCTCTCTCTCTTCTTATTCGCTGCGTGGAGAGGCTTTGTGAGTGTGGCGATTCCTGATATGCATATATTTCTTTTTTTAATTCTTTCTAGAAAATCATTTAGCAACAAACATATTTCAGTTTCTTCTCACTTGAGAAATCTTGTTTTCTTCGTTGAACCACAACTACAGCACCTTTTTTCTTAGATGTGCCATTTGAACGGTGTTTTAATATTATTCATTAATATTATTCATTGCTATTGTGAAACAGAATATTTACACATAACACACTGACTACAATAATTATGATCTTTTTAAATTCATAAATTATTTAACAGTTTATCTTGCCAGATTTTAAACTGAAAATGAAAATTTAAAACATTTTTCAAAAGAGAAAGTTTTCTTAGGGAACCACTCGGGTACTCATTTTCTTCAAAAGTTTGTGGTGTCAATCTGAAATTTCTCGTTTTATTACCCATGCTCTTTTTTTGGACTGTATCTTTTGGATGTGGCTATTTCTGATATGCGTATTTCACGTTTTCCTTCAATGGAGATGGATAAAACTCGTGTTGGGTACACATACTAGTGACCACTGCCAGCGAAAGGAGGATAAGTCACAAACAGTTTGATAGTGGCAATCTACGGGCGTCCTCAGGGAGCCTCTTCTGAAATTCACAGTATAGCTATTTGTGCAGAGTGGCGGCCGTAAAACGTATCCCCGTACATATAGTCAGTACTGTTATCAGTAAAATAACCCGTTACCGATGTCATGTAGTGATTGTTACGTATATCAGGGCTATATGATCAACCTTTTTGGGTGCTGTCCCGGTTAGCTCAATTGGTTGCGTCGCAGGATTTGCAGGGCTAGGCGCTGTCGCCGTGACGGTGCGGGTTAGCTCCCAGCTAGAGGCACTATCATTTGAAAAGTCTGAACATTCTGCCACCCTACACAAAGCTTAAAAATAAGATAAAGACTACTTACATGTAACAGGAATGAGATTATGTAATAAAAATTATGAGTAAAACAAACGTGATAATATAAATAGATGAAAAAAAAACTTTGAAAGCCGACGAACACGACAAATATGAATATATTGCAGGCTCGGTTTGATTGAGCCTGTTCATAGGCAATAATGGAAATGCATATTACTGCCCTCGCCGCTTAGCCCCGGGTTGAGCGCAACTCAATATTTACACCAATAAACAGTACAAATTTGATCCATTCCAAACGATGGAATGCATATGGGGGTGAACATGGAACCTTCAATGGGGTATTTTCAGATTAATACCATTCCATGTTCAGCGGCGTATGGTCCCCTATAAAGGAATATCTTACTTTTATCGCTCCAATGTATGCAAAGTTTTTTTAACGCTACAGAGATTACATAGTTTATGTTGCTTTTGCTGATGATGCCCGAAGTTTTACATTAAAACTTAAATCATAGCCTCTACACATAAACTGAAAAGAAAGCAAGTGTTATTAGAATTCTCACAATACTGCTGTTAGGAAATCTGATGTTTTGACTCTGCTTTTTTGAATATGAAACCTATTTATATTTCTTTAATTTTATGTTTCCATAAATTCTTTGTTTTATTTGAAATGATTTTGTCATATACAATACTATATTTATTTTACGATTGATGTAATTTCATATGATTCTGTAACAAATAATGAAATAACTACATTTAATTTGAAAATCTATCAGTTTCACGGTGTAGAATTACAAAGTAACCATGGTATTGTCTTTTATTTTCTTTAATTTATAAATTAAATTCATAATACATTGGTTTAGAAATACCTTGTTGCAGTAATAATTTTAAAATGTAAAACATGCATTTCAGGAATAGCAACACTCAGAAACAGCCTCCCCACAAAGACTGGGAGAGACAAAACAGGAATACGGGTTTACAAAATGACCAACTTAAAATAAGACAACATTAATAATTGACGAAAAAGAGAACATGAAGAGTTTCCGCTTTGGAACGTTCAGTGGCATAACGATTTCCCACGGGGGATTTGAACCAAGTTCTATTGTGCATATACCGCACTCTAGTCACAACAGGTTCTCATATGAACAAACAAATATTTGTTTTCTTGTTGAGTAAGCTCCAACCCACAAATCAACTCGACAAAATTGCTAACAAAAGCACACAAACATATATAAAACCATAAGAAGCTAATTGCATTGTCAAGCAAAAAAGGTCGGTTCTCAATGATCTTACCGTCACCAGATCCCTTGGAGTCAAATATGCAATAACACGATGACAGCAATAAAAGGAAACTATCACCCCTTGAGCGGTGCGGAGTATCATGTAACATGGAGAAATTAATATTGCCTTTATTTTCTTAAATCAAATATCCGTAAAACACTGGTTAAAATACATTTTAAAGAATAGATTTTAAACTGCAGCTGTATTTATGAATTTAATTTCGGTAAAATGTAAAAACTGTTTTTCTGAATTAGTGGTACTGATACCCCTGTTTTAAAAGTTTTTTTTCTATTATGCAAAGATAAGTTTTAACATCGTTAACGAACTCTAAACTTGTACTTGTGTGTTGATATGAGAATCCGATGGCGTAAGTGTGAGGTTGGTGCAACCTAGAACTGGTTAAAAACCCCAGTGGCAGTTTGATTTGCCACTGACCGTTCCAAGGCGGTAACCCCTCGTGTTCTCATTTTTGTTTGTGGTGTCTTTTTGAAGCTGATCATTTTATTAACCATGCTCTCCCTCTCTCCCTCTCTCTCTCTCTCTCTCTCTCTCTCTCTCCATCTTGACTGCGTGGGGAGGCTGTTATTTCTGAATGTGGCATTTCCTGAAATGTATATTTCACATTTTTCAAAAGTTGTTTCTGTTATGCAAAGATAACGTTCATGGAAATTTTGAACCGATATCGATACGAACTCTGAAAAAACCAAACAAGCTGTGAAATATACTCAAGGGATATAAAAACGCAGTGTAACAATATTTGCAATATCTTGCGAACGCGTTGATAAAAAACAAACAAGGAAAATCTTTCTAGGACCACTAAAGGTTACAGTGCACGATGTATTGTATCGAATGACGCATAATGGGATTGTCTAATCAATGTCTCCCATGAAACCGTGAAACGGGAAAAACTATAATCAACTTCAAAGTTTACCCTGCCCTTTTTTATCCCCCACAAGATGTTGCTCGTGGAACATCACCGCCGAAAAGTGAAACCATAAACCCCATTTTTATTAAACATGCCGGACATTCCACCTTGTTGTAATTCTTAAGACTCTTGTAAAATGACAGAGGACCGAGGGCGCATCCTTCGCCGATAGACCCTGTACTTGTTTCAAAGATGACCAAACTTTGCACTTCAATTCATGTGGACTTTGTTGTGAAAAGAACCCGTGCTAACAAATGCAGTCTATTATTTTATATAATGTTTTGCGTTAAAGTGTACGTGTCGTCATTTTGCAAATTACTCCCCACGCCACCTAGACCCGGGTTGAGAGTTACTCAATATTTACACCAGTGAACAGTACAATTTTCTTCCATCCGAAAAACTATTGCTTACCAACGGCGGTGAACATGGTATTTGGGTTGTGACCAGTACACGTCAGGGAATTCGCATGTTTTCGTTTTTAGTTTATACCAAATGAAGGTTCCAAAATGAAATATTATAAAGTGTATTATAAGTACAACGTTTGATTCTCGATTTTCTTATAATCTTTGGAATATCGTAAGCTGGTTCTGTAGAAGGCTCCACTGGGTAGGTGTTTAATATTGTATTTAAAAAGACCAGAAGCAGTAAACGTCAGAACTTTTAAAAATTAATTTAAATAACTTACTAGTCGTTTTTCTAACACACACTTCATAGGAGTACGTTAAATAGTTTTCAACCGTTTTAAATATTTCTGTTCTATAAAATATCAATCAGCAGCTGTTTGTAATACCATTCTCTGCTTATTTGGATGTGTTTCTGAGTGTGGCTATTCCAGTGCCCAAGATCATAAAACTAAATTTTGAGATCAGTCTCAAATCTCAAGGATCTGATTGGCTGAAATGGCGACCGGTCGCCATTTCAGCCAATAAGATGCTTGAGATTTGAGACTGATCTCCAGATTTAGTTTTATGATCTTGGGCACTGATGAACATGCTTCACTATTTTAAACGTGCGATCGAATTGCGTTAAACAAAAAATAATATCAAATATACCAAACATTCTATTACATCACAAAATATTTAATTAACGTATACCTGGCGACCTAGAGATATATTTGTTATAATGGTATATGTAATGTAAACTTAACTCTTAAAAAAAGTAATATAATAATAATGGTGTATTTATAGTTCAAAACGTTTTGTTTAAGATTCGCGTTCTATTACATGTATGAGGGATAATCCAAATAACGAAGACTTTTAGTATTTTATCTGTATTTGAAACGTGTCAGAACATACATGCTGCTGCAACAAACTGAGCTTAAATAAAATTAAAGACAAGTTCCAGAATCAGAAATGGATCAGTCTCTGACAAAATGACCCTTAGGCTCCATTAGAATGCATTGTTTTAAATTTTCATTACAGTCAATATTTAATTGTCAATATGTTGAAAATGGAACTTGCTAACTGCTCATTAATATAAACATTCATTTTAATAATAGTTTGGATAGTGGGAACTAAGCAACCAACAATTTTAAGATTGTGACAAGGGCCAGTGCCCAAGATCATAAAACTAAGTTTTGAGATCAGTCTCAAATCTCAAGGATCTGATTGGCTGAAATGGCGACTGGTCGCCATTTCAGCCAATCAGATGCTTGAGATTTGAGACTGATCTCCAGATTTAGTTTTATGATCTTGGGCACAGTTTGTCTGAGACTGGCTCAAATGTTATTTGCATAATGATCAACAATATCTTAAGGCAGAAATAACTTACACATGCTTTTAACCCACGAACACTTAAAAAGAAAACACTTAAGAAGTAACGCTTAATAACTCCTGTAACGTTTAGCAAAACTATCAAATTCAACTCCTCCTTTAGTTATGTCACGGGAGGATTTCAACGATTTTTAACGATATGTTTTATAAAAACAGTGGGAGTGGCTAGGTTATATATTGGTTTCTCGCTCGCTGTCGCAGCTTAAACCGTCGCGAAGATTTGTCGATCACTTTATGTCAATACGGCAGTATATAAATTGGTTTTCCTATACAAAACTAGCCATTACTCATTAGCTAACCGCAGAAGGTATTAATACAAAGTAGCTGACACAAAAATACTATCATTGGTATGTCGCGATATGGTCAACCTTATTAATTAAGGAAAAGAATGTTAAAGGAATTCAGTGCTGACTAAACAGTAGATAACGGAACTTATATGAACATTTACTTTTCATCGACTTAAAATTACAACCAAAATGCTGTTAAGTTCTGTAAATTTCGTTGCTAAGCCGAAGACAGGAAAAAGCAAAGAAAAGGCCTACAAAAAGGAAGAGAGAAAGAAGGAAGAATCGGCTCCTTTCTCGTGCGAGCAATGCATTAAGGAGGTTTGTACAAATACATTATTATTATTATTATTAACTTTATTATTTATTATTATTATTATAAATAATACCATAATGACTGAGGAGAGATCCTGTCATAAACTATTGTTGCTTTCTCTTCCGTTTCTGCAGCATATACTTTATATACTTTTTCCTTGGTGTTGTATAAGTTACTTATGTTAAGTAACCTTCGCCCTTTCCGGGTTTAGACATTACTAAAATCATCGTATAAAATGTGAAATTGTTTCTTTGTGTTGTACTGTAATAACCAAATGTTAACCCAAGCTATCGTGTGCACGCTGTTCACTCCAAAGTCTACAATTCTATAAAACATTCAATGAGAAGAGTTCAGATGCAGAAAACCAGCCTCCAAACACATCACAGGGGATGTGAGAGAGAGAGAGAGAGAGAGAGAGAGAGAGAGAGAGAGAGAGAGAGTTAAATATGCATATCAGGAATCGCCATAATAAAAAAAACACAGCTTCCCCGCGCAGAGGAAAAGAGAGCATATGTTCATAAGTATGATAAGTATTCAAATTCAAATTAGACGTCACAAACAATTAACGAAAAAGAGAACTGTCAGTGGCAAAACTTTTTGCCATTGGGTGTTTTAACCAGGTTCTAGGGTGTACCAAGAGAGAGTTGTAATAACAAATTGTACATTCCATTTGAAAACCAAAAACACCACAAAAATTAACGAAAAGAGAACACTGGGGACGGTCAGTTCTCAGTTGTACCTTCTTAACGTCTTGTTAAGATATGAACAAACATGTGAAAATTGCCTTTGCCTCTATCGTATTAAGTTAATATTTTGAAATTTAAGAAAATATTAAGCGGCACCGTTTGTTATTAAATGCAGAGGAAGAATTGCTATGGTTATTCGCAATAATATAACAATTTACCTTACTGATTAACGCGTGTCGTGACGTGTTTGATTACTAATATTGTGCTGACTATAAAACAAAACCCACACAGTTTCTGATATATTTCCTTTTGTTTGTTTTTTGACATTCCTAGAATTTAATTCTCTAAACAAAACATAACGCCACATGCTGCCGTTTCTCGTATTACCTATAAAATCCTTGTAAATGAAAATAAGAGCTACAGCGTATTAGTTTTCTTTACATTATATTATTATGTTTCACATCTCAATCGTGGGCGAAATACTTTTCTGTTTTCATCTTGTTTTCGCATCTGTAAGCAATTAGATTTTAAATTGATTTTACATTTTAATACAAAAACAAAAGGCGAAAACGTCGTGGAAACTTTTAATGCACTGGCGACAAATGAAAGTTAAAAGGAGAAGCTTTGTCATCAGCTCCTAAAAAAGTGAAATATTGATATCAGGAATCGTCATGCCTAGAAAACTCAGCTCCCTGTGCAGCAAAACAGCACAAATGATAATTATCAGTTTTAAATCAGACACTACAAACAAATAAAACTTGTTTGATCCTTTTAATATGTTTCGTACAGTCATCATTAAAAACAAACAGAACATGATTTAGTTTAACAAGAAATACCCTTCGTGCACGTTCCCTCGTCTAATACAAACGGAAACAAATGGAAGTCAAAAATACTTTTGTCATCAGCTTCGAAAACTTTTTGGCCCTTTTCGTATGTTTCATTCAGTCATCATTAAAAAAATAAAAATCATTCTGTCTCAGCAAGAAATACCCCGCGTTCACTTTCCCTAGTTTCCCTAACATCAGACCCCCAAGAAGTCACACTGCAGGTGACCATTTACGCGCACAATGTAAACAAAACATTCAGGAAGGAAAGCGGTCGGCAGAACAATAGTGATACACAATATCAAGTTTCCTAAACACCTATTTCAACTCTTCATGCTCTGTCTCAGATTTCAGATTACTGTTAAAGCTAATGTAGCAGAAAAGCGATTTACCGTTTAATCAGATTTCACAGCTCTTGTGTGAGACAACCGTCACAAATAGTTTGTAGTAATCAAGGAATGTTGAATGTCCCCTACGTTGAGTTGTATGCCCAATGTTGGATCCCCCTGTACGGGTGAACTAGGTGAAATATCACCAACAATCGAAGACAATTTGACAAGCTGTCGACCCCATACTCGTTATGCTGGGTGCCTATCCAATTACCACTGATCGTAATGCCTATCAAATTCCATAGCAGAAACACAATCCATTATGGAGACAATTGCATATGGATAACTTAAAGAAAACCAGTCACCTGCCTGTTAAGGAATCTTCATAATTCGTTTCGATAACGTTTTTGATTTTAGATATCATTTTAATTTGCATGTCAACAATCCGTTTTAATTTTAAAGATTTCGTGTTAAGAGGAATAGAGTATTTTATCTGGCAATCTGAAATATTAACACATACTCTGCAAAACGACCAAAACGACAATAGATTATGTCACTACTATACCCCTCGAAGAGTTCTGCAGATGGATCAAGTGTAAATGATTGATCTTTAGAAAACCCGAGAGGTAAATGTCTGTATGGGTAACTGAGAACTTGATAAAGCCTGTCTATTTCATCACATCCAAGGTGGTAACCACCTCGGTTCTAACCTTCGCTGTTTGCAAAGCCTTTTTTATTTTGACCGTACATATACAGTAAATTTCGATCATTTTAATTGATTCTTTGCTTTGTTTTTTTTTTAGTAAATATTTGCTTTTTTATTCAATAGATTTTTAATTAGTATTTATTTTGTACTTCAGGTTGAACAGGAATGCAGAATATTCCAATTTCCATCAACCCCATCCCGGTCTTTAGAAAACAGCACAAGTTCAGGTAGGTTCACACTTACATAACGCTACCAGTGCTGAAACGTGATTCACCACGTTCGTGCATCATATAAAAGATGTACAATTAAAACAATAAAGATTTTTGAAAACGGCATACTAGTGGATCAAACGAGTTTCTACAATTTAAAACAATAGCGATCCGTTTTAAATGGACTTAATATTGGTCATACAAGTTGTACAATATGAAACAAAAGCGATCCGTTTGAAATGGTATTAATAGTTGGTCAACTGACTTGTTTTATTTAATAATCATATTTTTACATATTTATATTCTTATTTTCAGGATATGTTAGCGAGAACAGCATTGACCTTTTTGGAAACGTTGGTGATCGGGTTACCATTGTAACAAGCGATGACCGGTGTTTGTCTGTCGAACAGTTTTACTACACAATTGTTCTTAAAGAAGAGTCCAGATCAGACAACACATGTAAGTTTTGACACCGTAAATATTTTAATGTGCATTAAATTTACATTGTTTTATGTTGATTTTGTTACACAGGCAACACTTATATTTACTTTTAAATTTCCTCTCTTCTTTTTTGCTGCTTGGGGAGGCTGTGTTTTGTGTGTGGGGCGATTCCTGATATGCATATTTCACTTTTTATTTTATTTTATTCTGTAATGTGTAATTTAGCTCTGCTTTCTTCTATAAAGTATGCAGTTTTTGATTTCGAAAACGCGAATACTTTATGTCTTTAAGTAACTTGATTTCAAGAAATCCAACGGCAATTGTATTTTTGTTTTCAGGTATATTTCGCAAAAAGATTCTACAGTCTAAGCCTGTCTCCAATGGTACCATTGAGACTGTGGTGTTCGCTCTAGATTGTGACCAAGAATTCTACATAACTACGTCAAAACAAGGCGATCTTGAATTAAATGTAAGAACAATACTTTTTCAACCTCTAAAAACCCCTAAAACGTCTATCGGTGCATACAATCTACCTAATTTCCTACCTACCTACCTAAATAACGTTCTTATTTTGCAGGAAAGTCATTTTACTTATCTTTTTTCCCCTTGTGCAAGTAACTGTCACCTTTCTCGCGTGTCGATCGTTCTCGGTAACTTTAATTATCTTTAAGCACCTGCCGCCAGACAAATCAAATTAATTAATCTCTGATAGCTGTAATGTTTATATCACAAATAAAGGGTGGTTTTCTGATTAATTCTTGGTTTTGTTTCTAACCAGGCTTTTCATATTGATTCATGAAGGTCTTTGCAATTGTCAGTGTTACTTGAAGGACATAACTCAATAACCTTGACACAGATTTTCTATGTTCACGTGTCATTTATTCTAACAAATGATAAATTTATTTTACCCTGTACGTTTTAAACGCTTTCACAAACATGAGTTGTGATGGCAAATGCATTTGTCATGTGATTAAATATTAGCGTGTTTAACTAACAATTGAATGATTTCGTGACCAAATGTTACAAGAAATATATATTTAAAAATTCGCTTTTCATTTTCAGTATTTTCTGGATGATCCATCTATTGATAAGCCGGACGAGCGTCAGTTCCTGGTTTATCACACTGGGATCGGCCACTGCTTCATACAGCCCAAAGTTCTGAAAAACGTCTATCTGCACCACCTGGACCAGGACCTGAGTGTGCAAAGTCTGGATCTCAACTGCCGATGCCCTGAGGAGTATTTCTTTCATTTCAATGCTGTGCCGGAACCAATCCCAAAGAAAATGGATATTGTCAAAGTGTGTACACATAAACAGGAATTTTCTCTGCAGGAGAATGAATCCAACAATGGAAGTATGTGCACGAAATTCAAACGGCAAGCCGAACTTGACAATAAACTGAAAGTGAAATCAACAGAAACATATCTTTCAAGACTGAAAAACAGTTGCAAAGAAATTCCTAAACAAGACATCAACGCATTAATGGAGCACCAGTGTAATACAGTAAAACAACTTCCGGAACATTTTGAGTTTGACATTTCTCTCCATAAGAAAAGTAAGAAGAAACAGTTCTTGACAAACTTATTCTTAGGGTGTTTTGCCGCAAAAAGTCACCACTTAACAACAACAAAAACAACATTATCAGAAGTGTAATTTATTGAACACTAACATAAACCAGTAACATGTCCGTCCATTGAACATATTTTATAAGGTGCTTCATTTGTTATATGTCATTTCATTAATGCCAACCATTAACGTTTTTGCAAAAATGCCAATCATTTTAAACCCATGCATTTTTCCTCTCTGCTTTTTGGCCGGTTGAGAGGCGGTGTCTTTTGAATGTGACCATTCATGATATGCATATTTTACTTTTTTAAAATTATGTTCGAATACCGTAGTTATTATCTAGATACGCAAAATCATGTCAGCAGTAAGATCTATTTCTTCCGTCTTCCGAGCTTTCTCATTATCCGGTTTAAAAAGTAAAATTGGAACTTCAAAAAGAAATATCGCTCTTTCATGGCATGGATATTAAATTTATTTCATAGCTTCACATCATGACTCAACAGCTTTTGGTTTGTTTTGTTTCGTCTTGAAACTCGTCAAGTCAATGTTGTTGTTCTTGTTGTTATAGTTTATTTAGAAATTGATATGACGTCGACTTCTAAATGTAAGGACTGTTTTGTTCCAGACATTTGTTGTTGTAGTTTTGTTTGTGTACGACATCTTAATGTGGTGATTTTTCCTGTATGTTATTTTATTGAAATGTTGAACATTGCCGACCTCAAAATCTACGGACTGTCTTTTCGTCCTAGATGTTTGTAATGTCTTTGTGATCTATCCGTTCGTTCTTCAGTATTTTGTGTTTGTATTGACCGTCCGCGTTTTGTGGAGAAATAGTCTGTATTGTCTCTAATTGCACACAATGGCAGTGCAAAACAAGTTTTGCTACCCATATTATATCAGGTATAATGTGATTTTCTATATACCAGTAGTTTTGTTATTGTATGAACCAAACATGCAATACAGATTCTGTGTTCTAATATGGGATTATGGGGACTTTTTGTGTGCTTAATTGTATTTAATCATAAAACACTCATGCAAAATTGTTGCGTGAAACGTAGTTCAAGTTATAACAATAGACGAATAATTGTGTTAGGAATTTATTTGTGGTCATGCAGAATAAAAAATGGGAAATTTAGCATGTGAAACAGCATGCCATAAAATAAGGAGTGGAATCATTAAGTATTTAATGATGATAAATGAAAGAAGTTTATCGGGCTTGGGTGCAGTTAATTAGATTATAAGTATGGCGTCTAATACAGAATTAAAAGAGCTTGGGGAAAAATATTTGAACACTTATTGAGAATGAAAGGTGAATCAACCATGCACTTTCAGTAGCAAAATCACCCAAGAGAATAGAGTAACACATTTTAACCTAATAAAGATACAATCAGAAAAGGAAGTAAGTGTAATAGTTGTTCTCAGAATTAACAGTTTAATTTGGTAGAGATGTTAGAGGAATTAAGTCTAAACAACGTCTATTGAAGGAAGATAAAAACATTTTGTTCAAACAGAAGAAATACGGGCGTAAAATGGTATATACGAGACAAGCTTTCCTGTGATATTTTGTGCATTTGTAATGTGCAATAACTTAAATGTTTATTTGTGTTGATCGTAGATGCACATGTGTTAATTTATTAAGAATGTTAACGAGAACCATTGTTGAGAAGATTATTTCGTGCAATTATTTAAAAAATGCTGTCTTTTTCGATGGTTCTTTCTAAGGTCCACTGTTGGAGAATAGATAAACGGCTAAAGCTCTTTAGTAAGACAGAAATATAAAGTCTAACCTTAGTGAGAATGCTATATGCCGTTATGGAGTTCTTTACATTCAATTATGATAGAAATGAAATGTCGTTTATTTCGTATCGTTAACATCTAACCCCTTAAAACAAAATCAGTGGTTTAGATGACATTTCGAATTTCGGTAAATCTAGTCAGGAATTATCTAATGCATTTCATATTTATTATTGATACTTTAGTTATTCAATATGAAAAGTCTTGATACTGGATTTAATAAATCGAAAACTGTGAATAATTGTGTTTTGTTTCTTCCTCCTCCAATGGCTAAAAGAGATCTTCAAGAGTTTGAACAAATTAAATAAATCTTTAACCTGTAATTATTTATATCCCAATGCAGAAAAGTTTCTGAAAAGCATAGCACGAGCAGATCACGTGGCTAACGTCACGTTTATTGTCTCCTGTCTACTTACCGCGTGCCATCTACTTCCTGCATGTGCGCTGCGGTTTGAGGATACCTAATATTCTGAAATCCATGTACAACATCTGCAGACTCATTTAGTCAACTCAATATTTTTATAGGAAATATTTTCATGTTCTCTAGTTTAATTTTAGTTAATGATAAACATAATGACCTTTGCTCAAGTACTATACCTCTTTCGTTCCATTTTTTTTTCGCCTAGATAAAATTTTTGCACAATTATAGTTGACTTGAGACATTACCTTAAAACGCGAAAGCCGTATATTTAAAGTCTCAAGCATGAAGAAATTGAGCGGTATGTAGAGTTCCCAAAACGCTGAACGCCTTTCTTAGGACATCTACCGCCAAAAAAACAAACACAGATCTTCCGGATCAAACGTAATGCAGTAATGGATCTCGCAATGTGATTGGGATTGTGTTTAAATAGAGGATGGCTGTCTTCGAGATGTCTGACTCGAAGTGACTACATGACTGTAACATTAATTAAAAATAAATGAGAAAGAAAGTACACGAAGAAGAGAATCCATGAATAAAAGTTAAGCTTTGGGGCTGAAGGTTATAAAACTGAGATTAGATGCTTGAGATTTGAGTCTGGTTTCCATGCTCAGTTTGATAACCTTGTTAATTGGTCTCAAAGCTGAGAATGGAAACTAGTCGCAGATCTCATCAATCTTATTCGTTAAAATTGACCACATTCTTATAACTGACCAACATGAATCTAAAGGTCTGAGGCTGGTCTCCATTCTCAGTTTGGTAACTCAGGGACCTATTCTAATCGCGCTGATAAGTTTTGTTTTAATCGATTGTTTTGCCAATGACCGTTACCATGTGGTAACCCCAAAGGTTCCCTTTTCCGTCTGTGGTTTCTTATTTGAATTTATCTTCTTATAAACACACGCTCTCTTTTCCTCTCTACCTTTTTGCTGCGTTGGAAGGCTGTGTTGTCTGGGTGTGACAAATCCTGATAAGCATATTTCACTTTTTTAAACATCAAATACAGAAAAGCAAGGCTTTTTACTAACTTAGGCGTTGCGTGTTTGACTTTCAACGACATACTTCTCGGAATTGTATCATCTAAATTCTAATTGCAAATGTCTTTGAAATCGTATTCAAAATAACCTCGCCATACATTTTAAGCTTTCTGAACTCAAAGAAATTCATTGTAATTATAAACCATTGTTACCGACACGTGAAATCTTGTACTTACTTTGTAGTTATATATTAATCTTAATGAAACTCTGTCATTTGTTAAAAGACGCTGATTGATATCCTGCCGTTGCTAAGAAGTCTCAATCAGGAAAAGTATTCTGATTGTCTGAAATGCTAGCAGGGTAATGAATCTTGGGAAAATAAGAGGATATTCTAGAAACACTAATAAGTACTTAAAATAACAACCTCGCTTTATTGGAATATTACCTATGTAAAAGTGCATAATGTACGTGATCATGCCGAAGAGAAAGGTATAGTTTATAGATATTTTTGCAGCTTTAATTTATTATAGATGAAAAAAAGAACTTTATATTTCGCCAAATGTGACAAAAATGAAAATATTGCAGACTCGGTTCATGGTCAGAATCATATTACTGACCTCGCTAAAACCTGTGAAATGTTTTAGAGTTGAATTACGCATTGGTTTATTTTGATACAATTTTTATCAGATCAAATATTTTGATTTTTTTTTCGTGTTCTGTTGCTTAAAAGTTCCCTTTTCATTTGACTTAATATTACGGTAGCGTTTTTTCGCCATGCGGCTGTTATAAAACGTCTCCCCATACATTCAATCATTGCTGTTATTATGATTTTAAAAAACCGCCGTGCACGTAAAATATATTTGTATAAATATAGAATAGCGCTTAAGAATGGGCTAGGCAGCGTAGTAATTAATACACATTTCCATTAGTGCCCATAAACAGGCTCAATCAAACCGAGCCTGCCCATAAACAGGCTCAATAAACCGAGCCTGCCCATAAACAGGCTCAATCAAACCGAGCCTGTAATATTTTGATATTTGCCGTGTTCCATTGCTTTTTAAGTTCCTTGTTTATGATAACTACACAATCCAATAATCAAGCATAACAAACGAAATCCAAAGAAGGCAGTGTAAAACTCCTAACCTTGTTTCTCTCACAGAAAGAAGTAAACAAGTAACGCAAGCCCATGCTATATTTTCGACATGCCGAGCCTATCGTTCTTCATTACTGAGAAAAGCGAGTCTTCAAAATAGCTGACACTCACATATTACCGAAAATGATATGACAATGCACTTTTGCCAAATTTGTATTGGCACCTGCAAATATGGCTTCATGTAACGTATTACAGCTTCATTTATCAACTGTGCTTATGTGTTTACCAGACGAGCTTAATTGTAAAAATGCTTATATTATAAGACTGATTTCTTTAAATTGCAAAATTGAGAGAATCGGTGTTAAGCCAAAACTAGACAAAAGTACTTACAACCTTTTGTCAAACATGTACAAACACTGTGGAATGCAAGAATACCCTGAACCGTTACTTCAATTACAACTACTTTGCTATCCGTGCTCTTAACGTCTACATTGTAACTGTCACAAATCATATGTTTAAGATATTGTAAAATTTATGAAACCGGTGTTTAAAGAAGCGAAGAGCCACATACTTTGAGGCGTTCTTTTTGTCATGTAAAGATTTTTCATCATTATAGACACAACTATTTTCTTATAACCAAGTAATAAATTAAAAGAGCAAGATTCATTAGTCTCATTGTAAAATAAATCGTTCGCAACAGAAAATTAAACCTTTATTGCTTGGAATTATTACAGAGAAATTTCTTCAGAAGATTCTTATGAAAATAATACTTTATGGACCGAAAATGATTTCTTTCCTACAAAATGGTATTTTTATATTTGATTTGACACATTTGTTTCGAAACATATATTAGTGCTGCTTTTGACAACAGACTGCACCTTTTTGTTTGGTGCGTGCTTTTAAAACATCACAGTTCAAACAAAACCAAGTCTGACTTCAAAGTATATTTAACTTTAATTTAGGTAAAGATAGCCGAGGCGACCTCTTTGTTTATAATTATTCAAAATTATATAACCTTTATATCTGTTCACATGTGCAGTCAGATAATATGGTGAGTACCGCGCAGTATTTTTCCGTCTCGTAAACTGAGCTGGTTTATAAAAAAGCATGATAACAATCCACCGGATTCTTTATCAGATGTCGTTAGAAAGGACAGAATAATAATTATGAACATAGACAGCATTGACTGACTATCATATTGAAAAGAAGCTGAAGACCACAAAAAAACACGATTTTATTGTGGTATTTGTCGCCTACGGTTCGACTTTGACTTTTTCATCTGTGTAAAGGATAGACAATGTGCGGAGTGGTCTATGAAAAACAGTCGCGAGCGCAGCATCCACACGACTGCAAAAACCCGAAATTCTCGTTCACAAAGCAATGTATCGCCCAAACTTTACAAGTCGTTACATAAACTTCTGTCATTCATAATTCTTTAATAAAAGAAGTCACATGTATTTAGTAAAATGAGCAATGAAACTCAGTAAGACAATGGTAATACTGGCCACTGATTAGCCAGAGGACGGTAGTTGTGGTCTAAATTTTGATTTGTAACAAACCTCTAGTTAAGACATGTAACTGAGCACTTATAATTACAACGGGCTGCTTTTCCTTCTCATTACAACATTGATTATCGGTGAAATCACTAAAATAATTATTGAAAAATGAATAATTCAAGTAAACCACAAAAGTATATTCTCTGTTCCTCTGACTCAATAAATATTACCTCTGGATCCAGCTCAACGTCTGTGATTCCAAAGTATTAAAAAATTTAATGCACCAGCCTCGGGATGTTTTCGAAACCTTGAATGTGTGTCTCTTCTGTGATTCTTATGTGTGCTTGAGCTCAACACCTGAGCCTCGGGACTATAAGACCTTAGACTGCTGCAACCCAGAACCTCCGTCAGTAACCCGAGGTTAAAGATCAGTTCTGCAATGCCATGCAATTCAGTCGCCATTTCAGCCAATCAGATGCTTGATATTTGAGACTGGTTTCCATTCTCAGTTTTATAACTTGGGACCAGGGTTTAGATAGTCTGGAATACGGATGGTATGTACTGTGTCTGTCTCTTGCATGGTTAGCTAGGCTCTGTCCTCGTATTCTTATGGCATTGGGATTATCTATACATTTTATCAATAGAGGAACCAAATCTAACATAAATACTACCCAGAAATAATGTGAGCAAACTTATCAGGTCCAAAAATTATAATTATTTTAAGAAGCATCTGCAGAAAAGCTGTTCATTTTCAAACGTAAAGGTTTTATTTTCTCTTGCACGTTTTTTTCAACGAGACCAGTTAAGAAGTGAAGTTTATAACAATGAAAATCGTAAGTTGAAAAAGAGAACACCTAAAAACTATTTGATTAAAGCGTACGCTGTCAACGCGGCAATTGATTTGTAATGTGTGAGTGGAATTATCGTATAACTTCTTCAAGAAATCTCAAAAATGGTTGAGTGTTGAGTGATCTGTATGTCAGGGTTGATTTGTAACTCTGTCCCACCTATAACACATGCGCACAAACACACAAATAATATACAGCTTTTAATATTTCTTGTACAGACGCGCACCTGCATAAAATGCTAAACAATAGTGTGGCATGGTAGGTAGGTAGGTAGGTGGGTGGGTGGGTGGGTGGGTGGGTAGGTAGGTAGGTAGGTAGGTAGGTATATTTATCGTCCTCGTGATGGCGACTGCATGTAACAGCTGCGCGATTTGCATCGTTTCGCATCGGGCATGTTAATAATAGAAAATAATTGATGCCATGGAAACGTTGGAAATCTCAAACTGATCTAAATACTAATGGCAATGAAAGTAATGAATTTCAAAGAAACCATATCAACTTATCAGAAATAAACAGAATGTAACGTAGTGACGTACACGAAACGATGTTTCCTTATACGTTTTCTTTATGTCAGCGAAGTGTGAATGTCACAAACAATTGGTGACGGTTATTTACACGATGTCTTTTATCTATACTAATCTACGCCTACATGATACGAAATTAAAGATTGGCAAACTCTATTACAGTTCGTTTTTTTACTGAAATTTTAACAGCATACTTGAGGAATAATATGAACTAAGGCACTGCCTCAATGCGAGCTCTAGTGCAAAACTCTTTTATTCAAGAAAACTTTTTAGCTTGCTGCATCTGAATGACTTGAAACATCTTGAACTACAATTTAATAAACCAAAATGTAACAAAAAAGCTTTTATTTGGGTTGTTACACTTTAGCAACAAGCAATGCATTTTACTGTCTTTACTCTGATTATAACACTTCAAAAATTAAACTGTAACAGTTGTAGATTTCCTTCAGGCGGCCTTGGTAGCTGACAGAGCATCACTATGAAAAACTAAGGTTCAAGTCCTGGTCAAGGCTATTCTTTCCAACCCAAAACTGCCGCATAAATATTAATATGTAAACAAAATAGTCCCTCCTGCTTTCACACTCGGGGCTTGGGACCCGACGATGGTGCAGTTGCCTATTTTGTTTTGGTTCTTCTTTTATGTACAAGCCTAAAGCTAATATCGAAATGCTGGTAATAGCACCATTGCTAACACAGAATAACACGTGATAATAATCTAATTATACTGATATACTGGAAACATCAAAAAAATAGTATTATTAAAAAATATTTGCATTCAGGTTCCCATTTCAGGCATGTCTGCATCAAAATAGGCATATGTTACTAACAAAAAGAACGATAGACAATATAATGGATGCACACAGATACAAAATGAACTATAGTTATAGGACGCACAATACCGTTGCACAAAATGCAGTAAATGTTTCTGGCATATGAAAAAGGTATAGTCAAACCTGTCTTAAGGAGCCACCTGCGAATAGCAACCAACTGTCTTAAACAGCCAGTTTGAAGATGTCCTAAACTGACACGTAGTTCTAATTTTCACCTGTCTATAGCAGCCATTTGTCTTAAACAGCCACTTTTTGTCACTCCCTTGGGTGGCTGCTTAAGACAGTTTTGACTGTAATTATTAAAAAACATAACGCTAATGATGATTTTAGAAGCACCACAATCTAACATGTGATTCCTCGTGTTTGTAAATCCATTGTACAATGAGGGTATAAAAATGTGTCTGTAATTTTCTTACAATATAATAGATTGTACTGCGCTTTGCAAGAGTGATTAAGAAATTAAAATCAGTTTGACTTCCCCGCTCTGTTTCAATCGCAATGACGTAACGCGTTGCCTCAGAAAATGGAGATCAATACACTAACTGTAAACAATGGCAGCATGCCATAGGAAATTTAAATTTTGCGATTTTAGGCTTGATATCTGTTTGAAAGAAAAATCCAGGAATTTGCAGAATTAGGTTTTAGATTTGTTAAGAAATCGCCTCTTTTAGGTTGTCACAAATGAGCTAGGACAAACTATAATAATGTATGATATTTTGACATTATGGTGTGGAATGCTATTGAGCTGTAGAAATCTATATGAAAAAAGTCACCATCTTCTGAAATATCATGAACAGCAAATTTCTTATTGTTTATGTGCAAAAATCTTTTGTTAAGTTGTTTTTGCCAACACTTTTCCATTTTGTATTTTGCCTTTTTTGGCCACCTCAGTCTGAGGAAAATGAAAGTAAACTCAATCTTATTGTTATTAAAAATGTCAAAATGCATATTTTTGTTTGTCAGTGACCAGGAAAATTAGAATTAATTACACTTATTTTATCGAATAAATCAAACTTCTGTGATAATGACTTCAGCATGGGGCGAATCGTTATGGGGCGAATCGCCTATTCATGTAAACAAAATGCTTATGCACTGCCGTTAGGAAAGTGAGAAACAATGGGTCGACGTTTCGCATATATTTGTCAAACACATGTACAAACATAATAAAATCTACCTCAAAGCATTCAAAAAAGATCTGTCAGGAAGCCTGAAACGCTAAGTTGATTGGCGCGAACGTAAAGGTTGATGGTGTTTTGACAGCCTCGGTCTGATTTGATAGTTGCGCGCGCGATTGATCTCCGACATTACGTCATATGTATATTTTTATTTCAAAAATCAACAAACTATAAAAAATGATTGTATATTTCGTGTTACAAATGCATTATGTTGACTATTCTTCTTATTAAAAATAAGAATAAAAATAAATTGTTTAATAAAAATTTGAAACCAAGGGGGGCACAACTCTAATTAACCGCTGCCTGGTTCCCGTCGTACTGCTTACAGTAGTGTTAAGGGCAGGTAGTCCAGACTAATTTATCGGTGTCAAGTCACCCAACTTCCTGTAGTTCTGTTTACAGTTCAAGAAGGTTTGGAGTTTCGGATACATACGCATGTTACCGTAAACGCTCGCCCGCTCGCGAGCCCCCTTCGGGGGCTCGCTCGTTAGAGCTCGCGTATTATAAAAATACCTAAACATACTTATGCATTAACAAGATTAAGAGACTCATCACATTGATTGCAACCTGTCAGTGTTCCGATCAATCGAAGAAAATGTCATTACTGTTAAAAATTTGAAGATGAATATCACTTTTTGATTAAATTTAGTTTGTATAATGGTATTAGAAAGAAACACATACAACATAATTGACATGCATAAAATAAATTGAATATCTATTATTCAACAACCTTAAACAACAAAGAAGAAAAGTAACAATAGAAGACGTGGCTTAAATGATAACAATAAATTAATGGAAACAGTAAACCTTAATCTCAAAAATAATATGGCCTTAAAAGTGCCCGAAAAAAACAAATAACAAAATTTATCGTTTAAACAATAGAAGACCTGTAAATTAAGTAAATGTGATGTAATAATCTTTTACAATCAACGTAGATAATGCTATTATATATAAACCCGTTGGCGTTATTTACGCACTAAAGTTCACTCACATCAGGTCTTTAAATGTACTGATTAGTCAAAACGTTCGGCAAAACTCGTACCTGTTCAGTCATTTATAGGCATTACATAATAGTACAACTATTATTTTCCACATCTGAGACATTGAAGTATTCCATCCTCAACTGTGAACAGGCAGCTTTAATATTAACGAATATAAAATGTTTACAACATTACTGTTGAACGTGACTGTCATGAAACGTTAATTTCGAATATAACATGTGTCACCATGTCCATTTTCCTTCAAACAGTCCCTGTTATCTGTCAATTACTTAAAGACAATCATTTTAACAATCCTATTACAACCCAGATCAACGTCTATTTCTACGATTGTGGGCGTATGGGAGCCACCTGTTTATTTTCGATATAAATTCCTATGTTCATTTTGAGCAAGGCTACAACTTCGTACATTCGGGAGTCGTACTATCGGATTTTGGTTCGAACGGCGACAGCACCTAGCCATGTAACTGTAAATCACACGTACGTTAGTAAATGACAATAAAGAGAGACAGAGAAAAAAAGAGAGCGAGAGAGAGAGAGAGAGAGAGAGAGAGAGAGAGAGAGAGAGAGAGAGAGAGAATTACACCTACGTAACTAACCAGAGAGAGACACACAGAGAGGGAGAGGAGAGAGAATCACATTATATGATTAACTTTAAATCAACCGATGACAATTTCATCAACCTTACACAGTAAATATCCACAAAGCCTCGTTTTGATCTTCATTAATGAGTTGATTGCTGTATTAATGTTTCAGATAGATATTTTAAAGAAAAACTTCGAAGGTATAGTGGCATAATGAACTAGAAAACCCATACTTTCAGACTGCCACTAGATGTACAAAAGCATTGGGGATATAAAATATAAATATCGTTGATGATGTTTTGTGACATTTTCTTAAAAGGATCCCCACACGATTTGCTAGGGAAAAAAAGAGAAAAAACACATAAGGAATTTCTACGGCACCACGAAAACACACCCCCACACAGCCAATAGCAGAGAGGAAGAGAATGATGGACACATTTAAATATTAATTGATTATCAGCAATTGTTAGTGATCTGTTTCCAAATAGTAAAAGATCAATATTAACATCGAAATTTTGAAGAACTCGTAGCAAAAGAAATCTTTGGACATTATAATTTGAACATATAAGAAAAAAGTGATTTGCATCTTCAATACCATTGTTGCAGCTGCATGTCGGATTGTCAGTTAAATGATTATTATATAGGTCACTATTTAAGTAGCTGCAATTATTCCTAATTCTAGCATGCAATACACTTTGCATACGTTTCCCAGAAACAAAATACTCTGGAATACTACTAGGACTTAAGTACAAGTTTTTTAGTTTTAATTTAAAAGTTGAGATAGTAGAACAAGATTAAATGTCAACTGGTAAGGAATTCCACAATTCAGTTGCAGACGGTACAAACTATTTTGCAAATAGGCTGGTTCTCCTTGCAACAGAACTGAAGTTTCAATGTTTCTCAAATTGTAGTGGCTTATATTTCTCACGAAGTCGGGAAATATATTAGAAAATTCTTTAGGGAGCAAGCCCTGGTTAAGTTTGAACATTATACAAAGTTTTTGCATTTTACGTCTATCATCAAGTGACATCCAACCAATTTCATGTATAAGATTGTTAATTGAGACAGATCTTGTAAGTCCAGTTACGATTCTAGCGGCTTCGTACTGTATTCTTTCTAATTTAGTTTTTTCAAATTCTGAACACCCGTCTCAAACCGCAGAAGCATATTCTAAAATTGGTCTTAAATATGAAATATATATTTGATTTAATGTTTTTTCTGTTCATTTTAAATTTAAGGGCTCGCATTAAACCTAAAACTTTTGAACATGAAGTAATAATATTGTTTATGTGTTCGTGCCATTTACCATCGTCGCTTAAGGTAACACCTAAGTGTTTATGGTGGTGAGTAAAATTTAATTCAACATTGTTAAATATGGTTTGGGTGGAACTGCTGTTTTTGAATTTGCTATGAATAGCACCTCCGTTTTGTCTGGGTTAAATTTAACTAACCATTGTTTCGACCAAGCTAATATATAATGTAAATCATGGTTCAAAATTCCTTCTAGGTCTGCGACGTTAGACGTTGTTTGAGCAATTGATGTGTCGTCAGCAAATAAGCGGGCAATACTTAATAAATTATCGACTATGTCGTTCACGTAAACTAAAAAGAAAAGAGGGCCTAGTATAGAGCATTGAGGAACCCCCGCGTTTATAGCTTTGATAGAAGATACACTTTGACCTACAATAACCTTTTGAGACCTGTCGGAAAGATAGTTCTCTATCCGTCTAAGTAAATAACGGTTTATACCATTTTGGCGCAATTTAAACAACAAGCCTTTGTGCCAAACTCTGTCAAATGCCTTAGATATGTCGCAAAAAATAATGGCGGATACTAATCTATTGTCTAGAGAGTAACAAATTTGGTTATATAACTCAATGAGTTGGTATACAGTAGAGTGGTTGGGTCTAAAGCCACTTTGGTTTTTGTAGAGTAAGTTGTTGATGTTCAAAAAGTTGTATAAATGTTTGTACACAACGCGTTCCATAACTTTACCAACGCAACTTAAGAGGGAAATTGGACGGTAGTTAGAAGGAGTATTGTTGTCACCTTTTTTAAAAGGTGGAATTACAAGAGCTTTTTTTCCATATATAAGGGAATATACCAAGTTGGATTGATCTATTAAACAAAATACATAACGGCTTACAAATGGATTTACACGTTTCTTTTAACATTTTATTACTAATACCATCCTCGCCGTTCGCCTTTTTTGTTTTGTGCTTTTTTTTACGTTGTTTATCTTTTAATTTTATGAACTTACGAATTATAGAATCAAACCATGGTTTATCGTTCGACCTAATTAATACAGTTTTATTTGGAATACAGTGTGATGCTAACTCTAAAAATCTGTCATGAACCTGTTCACAAGATTCATTAATATTGTCATTAGCTAGATATGAAACCCTTCTGAAATGTTGCATGGGCCAAATATATTTATGTATATAGTAAAACTACCTTATTTATAAAATTTACGTTTTGTTTTTAATATTATTTGTCCTTTTCACCGATATTTGGTAGTCTAAGAAGGAAAACGAGTGTTTAGGAATAGGACAACTCTCATCATGATGTGTTTTACAGGAAACACAATTCAATAACTTCAAAGTAGCGTGAACTTTGTATCCAAATAATCATCTGTTTAACTTTGTTTGGCACAATGGCAGGTTTCAAGTGCAGTGTGGCGGCTATAAAAGGTCTCCCCGTACTTCACCTCAGTTTCAATTACCTCCCTTGATAGTAATATAATTATTTCAAGTCGTGCAGAATGTCAATAATTGTGGGTTGTAAGTTTTATCGCCGATACCCAGATCTAATTCATAAATACAGGTGCAGTTTAAAATCACTGTTGCAACAAGGTATTTCACAGCCAGTTTTTTATGGAGATTTAATCTATAAACTTAAGAAGATAAAAGGCAATGTTAATTTCTCCCGGTTATTCGTAAAATCCATCTGTAAATTTAAAAAGAAAGGTTACCAACATGATATTTTACAGCGCTCTGCAGGCCTGGTGATTAACCCATCTACAGTTGATCATTATGCTTACCTCTTTGGTTGCACGACGTTGGCAGGGGTTTAAGAGTTCTCCTTTTCGTTAGTTGTTTTTGGCGTCCTCTCTCTTCCTCTCTTCTTTTTTGCTGCGTGGCGAGGCTGTGTTTTGTGAGTGTGGCGATTCCTGATATGCATATATTACTTTTTTGAAGTAAAAAGAAATACCTTGGTTTTGTAGGGACACGGATGGTTTTTACTGTGTCTGTTTCTTGCATGATTTGCTAGGCGCCGTCGCCGCATTTGTATGGTTTGATGTTATCTATACATTTGACATATGTCATAAAATGAAATGAATATTTAATTTTCCCACTTCAATAGTTGTTCTCCTTCCTCTTATGTTTATAAGGGAATTCTTATTAAGTTTGCCATTATTCATTTCCTGGAAATGTACCTGGAAAAATTGTTTATCAAGATGAAATATAAAATGAACGTGATGATTAAATCTTATTTCTCCGTGCAACTACAAAACTGGACTAATCACAGATATGCAATTAATCATACTTTCCAACTAAGCCAGTCGCATTATATTGATATTTCTGTTCAAAGTAAAAAATATTTCAAAACATAATTGTAGTCCTGCTCCAGATTATTCTGAAAACTATTCACGGCAGGTTTCATTCGCGATTAATGAACAGTGAACATCAAGAGCTTAAAACATGAGTTATTTTGCTTTAAACATTTTAATTATACTTTTAATAATGTGGAAGCACATCAAGTATTACAAGACAATCTCCTGAAAACAGCTTCTGTCTTTGGATCTGAAAAGTCGGTTAAAACATGCTTTCATCAACAACCTTCAGCACGAACCAGAATGTCGCCTACACAATCGCAGAACATGACGATCGGCGTAATTGTCAAAACGTTTCTAACGTAATTTTGTGATTGGCAGCGTCCATGTACATAGTAAAGATGCCAAATTTGCCAGATTTTATAAATATGATTTTAATGTTGTTTGGGTGATCCTCTACTTAAGTTTCAATATGTATTGTTTTGTATAAACACATTGGGCTTTTTCCCTATATGCATATGCCACTATGCTTTTCTTTCCTGAAGCTTTGTTAGCTATAACCTCGCACTGGTTATATCCGCTTATACTAACAGGGTTAATTTTATGTTCTTTTTAGAATAATATTGATCGTTATATTTGTTTCATGGCAGTGTATGACGTTCTCTCTCTGCACGTGATGGCCACGGGTTCAATCCTCGGCTGTAGAACACATTTTTGTAATAAAATACTTTGAGTAAAGCAAAAAGATAAATCATGATGTCGCTTTACAATAAGCATAGTTTTTCCGATAAATTCATCACAAATCAAACTTAATGACATAATACTACACTGCATGCATCTGGTTTTTCATCTGGTGCTCTGAAAATCTCTTTCTTGAGGGTTATTTTTGTAACTTTAACATGCTATCCCGCTGGTCTCAGTGGAAAGGTCTGGCTACCTTAACAATTTTCACGGTTGCAAAAATAATGTTAAAACGCAACACGGATCTTTAATGTACTGACATTTATTCCAAGTTCAAGCGAAAAGCAATCATAATTGGCCCCTTTGAGTAATTAGCGTGATAGATCACTCCTACGTGAGATATTACAGCCTTCGACAAATGTCTCTGCTTCAAAGAACTTCACATATTGATCCTTTGTTAAAGCCGTAACGAAGAATTTTAACCATAAGCTTCTTGTATAGGCTTTAAATAAGTCATTCATTTAGCTTAACTCTATAGTTTTGAAAGAGGTAGAAAACAAAAACGATTCTGAATCAGCTGTTTTATTAAAAGATATTGGTTTTTTATGTATATTTTATATAGCTTTTGACGGTGGTGACAAGTTTTGTGATAAGAGACGTCCTTTGTACAATTAGTAATATTATGTCTTCATTTTTATAAATTAAAAAATCTTAATTTTATGTGCACATTCAGAACTATTCGAAGAAGGACATGTAGAAAACCATTAACTTAAATCAATATATATATATTCCCTATTGTTTTTACATATACACTTACACGTCTCATAGCCCCAGCTTGAGTGGAACTCAATATTTCCACAGATAAAATTGTTTAAATGTACGGAGACATTTTACAACCACCACACGCCACAAACCACGCTACTTTAATATATAAATAGATAAATAGAAAGTTGACAGCTGACTTACAAGTCAAATAATCAAACTATTGCAGACTTTTATGCTCTCCAAAGGAATTCGAGGAACATACAGTCGCCGGTTGTACATCCGTACGTCCGTTCGTCTGTCCGCAAGTCGCACATTCGTGTCGGGCCTATAACGTTTTTATTTGAAGTCGGATTTTAAAATTATTTCACAGAAATGATCACCACATGGAGACGACATGTCGCGTGCAACATTTAGGTCGCAACCTTGAAGGTCAAAGTCATAGCATGACCTTGAAGCAACATCGTGTTCGGCCCATAACTTTTTTATTTGAATTCGCATTTTTAAATTATTTCACAGAAATGATCACTATATTGTGACGAAGTGTCGCGCGCAGATTCTGGTCGGTAGGCGCTGTCGCACTACGGTACGGATTTGACTCCCTCTATGGGCAATATCAATGTGATGGAATATGCACTGCGGAGAGACCTGGTAGTTTTTGTGCGTTGACCGAGTGAAAAAGTTGGTTTGCTTCGTAGGGAAGTCATTAATAAGGCCTGTGTCAGGAAGCTGTTTTGAGAACGTTCTATTGAACCACTGTTGTAGAATCTAGCCTGTGCGGGGAACTAAGCTGTTTGTGAGCGCTCTTTGAATCGTTTCTTGGAGAGGCCTTATAAAATATACGTTTTGAAACGCTCTAAGTAACGGTTTTTGAGAGGCAGTTAGGGGTTGGGAGTATGGGAACTCTCTATTAAACGTTTCATGGAGAGAATTCATGGTGCAGCTTTGCGTAAGGACTTTTGTTTGGGGAAGCTGCTACAAAAACGCATACAATCTAAGATATGTATACAGTGACTGTCATTAGGAGATTACTTTCTGCTAGAAAAAAGAGGTCTTTTTCGGGAAAGACCTCCAGCAATTAATAAATGCTCGCCAAACGGACTGATTAGAACTCGATTAGTTTCGAAATTGCGTGCTTCGTTAATGACATATCCGGATATCACTCGGTACAGTGGTTTCTTTCGTGATTGCTTCTTGAATCGCTATGATATATCTAGGTCTCTTCTCTTCCTATAAAGCAGAAATTAATTGCCTATGCGTGTGTTTTATAAATAGGTAGAAATTCTTTTAAATTGTACATTATTAATTTATCAAATTTTACTGTCGTGTCTTACGAAGAAATGGATAACTAACGCCAATCTGCAACTTCTTGGCCATCCTTATTAAAATAATACAAGTTTTTAACTGGCACTTAAAGTTAATTAGTTAATTATAGTTGTAATGTTTATAGCAAAGACGTGAATATTGATTAACAATCAAGGGATTGCTTAAAAGAATATCGTTTGGTTACAAACCTGCAACCTGTAATCCCCTTGGCAACCTTAATTACGTAATAAACTCTCTCTCTCTCTCATGTTTATGAAGGTTTATGGGGAAATCTTTTCTTAAAAGAACCTAGAAGCTCGATTTGTTTCTTTTATCCCTGTCATCGTGTTCTTGCTGATTTTTCTCCAGGAGCTCTGGTCTCGGTAAGATCATTGAGTACCCGCCCTTTGGCTTTGCAATGCTATTAAATTCTTATGTTTTATATGTTTGTGTGCTTTTGCATGCAACATTGTTGAGCCAATAAGTGGGTTGGAGTTGTTTCACCAAGACAACTTGTATTTGTTTTGTGATATGAGAACCTGTTGGGGCAAGTGTGAGGTTGGTGCACCCTAGAACCTGGTTTAAACCCCCAGTGGCAATTTCATTTGCCACTGACCGTTCCAAGGCGGTAACCCCTCGGGTTCTCATTTTTGTTAATTGTTAGTGGTTTCTCTTTTGAAACTGATCATTTTATTAACCATGCTCTCTCCCTCTCTTCTTCTTGACTGTGTGGGGAGGCTGTTTTTTTCTGAATGTGGCGATTCCTGATATGCATATTTCACCTTTTCATATCAGGAATAGCAACACTCAGAAAACACAGCCTCCCCACGCAGCGAAAAAGGAGAGAGGGATAGAGAGTATGTGTTTATAAGAATATTAATTTCAAATATGACACCACAAACAATTAACGAAAAAGAGAACCCTTGGGGTTACCGCCTTGAAAAGGTCAGTTGCAAAACAATCTGCTACTGGGGGTTTAAACCAGGTTCTTTGGTGCACCAACCTCACACTTTCCCCAACAGGTTCTCATATTACAAAACAAGTACAAGTTGTCTTGGTGAAATAACTCCGACCCGCCCATCAATTCAACAATGTTGCATGCAAAAGCACACACACATGGAAAACATAAGAATCTAATAGCATTGAACAGCCAAAGGGGCGCGTACTCAATGATCTTACCGAGATCAGAGTACCTGAAGTCGAACCTTATCCCTGCAGCTTCCTCAATCCACATTCGGCGCGAGTACTGGTTGGAAACCCAGGAAGCAGTCATCGAGCGTGATACATATACGTTGGAATAACTTGTTTCACAATCGATGTAAAAGAAATAGGTTTAAGTACCTGAAGTCAAATCAACAAAACCACGATGACAGGGATTAAAGAAATATATCGAGTTTCTAGGTTCTTTTTAAAAATAATTCCCTATAAACCTTCATAAACTCTTAAACAGCGGCCACCGTCGTGCAACCAAAGAGGTAAGAATAATGATCAACTGTAGATGGGTTAATCACTAGGCCTGCAGAGCGCTTTAGAATATCATGTTGGTAACCTTCTTAAAGCCAATGTTGTGATATCGCTACTAAAGCAGTTAATTTTAGCCACAACAGATCCTAATGTAATAATGAGTAAAAATTTTCGGCAAATTCGATCCATTTCAGTTAGTCATAGGCATAACCGGTAAATTGTTGTTAAAATGAATATTAACCAAATCTAAGACCTTGAAGTATTACACCCTGAACTGTGAATAGACTGCTTTAAGAACACACAATTACTTATATTTATCAGTGTTTTATACTGCGATTGTTAATGTACAATAATGCGACTGAGCTTGTACACATTTTATGAATACTTCGGCCTTAAGTCTGATAAATAATTTCTTTCTATATAATCTTCAGTGTACGTTCTACCTATAGTGTTTCCTGATAACGTTCCAATCATTATGACGTCAGTATCTGATATAGGCTTTGCTTATCTTCACATGGAAAACTCTTATCTCGAAGGCCTAGTTAACTCCAAAGTTTAAATCCATAGTAAATCTTGCTTATGTGAATATCAATATCATAACATTTATGGTCAGGAATGCTAACGTCATACCCTTTTGCAATTTTTCAACAGTTATTGTTTCATTCAGCACTTTAACTTATTGTTCGACAAATTCTTATACTGTTCTTTTCTGTTCTGTTCATTTGATTCGCACAACGAAGAACCAAGTACACATTTTGTTGTTCTGTTCTATTCTTGCACAAGATACATATTACCATTTAGTATTCGCTTTTCATTTCTGCTAGGAAACGAACCAAATAACCATTGTTGTTTTGTTAAAATATAGAAAGAATACAACAATTTTTATATACGCGTATTAAAAAACTAGTCAGAAGTTTTTGCTTATTGCAAACAAACTTCGAATCGGAAACATCTGTTAAGTTTGTATACCATGCAATAGACGCCTTTTATTGACAAAGTTTGTTTTATATTTTAAATATTTGTTTACTTGACAGTCTAAAGCTGTTTTATCAAATAGCACGACCATGTTGATCTGCAGTAGGGTCCATAATAGGTATTATAATACTGGTACCAGGCAACTCCAGATCCAACACTGCAGACTGCGATTAGATTGCGGTCCTTTAAATCAGTTCCTTTTCAGAAGAAACCTTGTCAACTCACTTTTATGTTCTTGTGGAGTTATTGAATCCACTGACCATTATCTCTTAAGATGCCCTAACTTTGACAACCATAGACAACACTACCTTAATAACTTACCTTGCCCCCTTCTTCTCCAAAACTTATTATTTGGAACTGAATATCTTTTTATTGACGAAAACAAGTTCGTTTTTACTCAAGTTCAAAAATACATCGAGGCAACCAAAAGATTTGCATAAGCTTGTTTTACGCTTGGCTGCTCTTACCATCCTTACTTTCCACCTCATTAAACCTTCACTCTTTCCCTTCCTCCCTCTCTCTCTCTTTCTCTCCCTCTCTCTCGATCTCTTTACATTCTGTTCCACTATTGTTATGTTGTACTTAACTTGAATATACCACTGTAACTTTTGTAAACCAACTTGATACCGGATTACGATATGCACATTGAAACAAATTACTTTAAACATCTGGAAAAGAGTTAATATAAGCGTAGTTAACACTTGTTCTCTGATCCACTCATTTTATGTTAAATATTTATGTTGTATCTATATGTGCCTATGATGAATAAATATTGTTTAAACTAAAACTAATAGTTATCCGGTCAAATGTTCATGGAATATCGAGACATATCATCTCGAGAATTGCACTCAAGACTGTCGTTACACCTTCACTTTCATGTTGTTACGAAAGTCTTGCTTGCAACCCTCGATCTCCTATTTGCGTCCGCATCCGAGTTCATATTATACTTAAATCACTTGGTCTACAACTTTGAGATAGCCTCAAACCTATAAAAAAACATTGCTGTCTAGGCCATTATTTTCTCGGACAGGACAAACAATTCCATACGCCGCTGGTCATAGAATATACATTGCATCGAAGGTTCCTTGATATCGATATACAGGAATAAAAGTTGAAAAGTGAAAGAAACTTGTGAAAATATTGACTAATTCTCAACCCGTGTTTCGACGACATTGGCGGTTTTCATTACTGATTATTTACAGGCTGAATCAAATCGACATTTCATCTATACCACTAATTGTTTCCCATTATAATCCGATATATTTTCACATGCAGTGATGTTTTGACGTGGAGTCATATTATTATTATTATCTTTATCTTTATTATTATTATTATTATTATAATGCATTTCACATTGCATGGTGATAAACTTTTCAGTATTCATCAACTTATCAGTAAAATAACACGTTACCGATGTCGTTCAGTGATGATAACGTATATCAGGGCTTTCCGATCAACCTTTTTGGGGGTTGTCTCGGTTAGCTCAACTGGTTACGTCGTCGGAATTGCAGTAGTAGGCGCTGTCGCCGTGACGGTGGGGGGTTCGCTCCCAGGTAGAGACAATATCATTATTAAGTATCCTTGAAATAAGTACTAAAATTTTATTTCATGCAGAGATAGAATTATCGAAAAGAGCAACAAAGAGTTTGTATCCTTAAAAAGTTGACAAAAAGGTTTCGCACTGCGATGGCTTTGGCAGTTAGGCTCTGCAGTTGCTAATATTGACAATGACGGTTTTCTGGGAAGCTTTTAAATAGATTGTTTTAGACTAATATCCGTTTTTGAAGAAAAGCATGATGATATTTGTTTCGTAAAATTCCTCGATGAATTTACCAATTAATCAAACAATTAATCAATAAATCAATCACACATTCATTTATAATCAATCAGCACATCAATCAATCGATCTATCAATCAATTAATAAACTGCACGTTATACATCATTCAATCGAATAACCATATCAACCAATTTAACTAACCTAGGGTTTAAATTTTTATAATAAGTAATTCTTACAATCTACTCTTAAAACATAACCAGTTTTAAATGACAAGAAAATATATCATTTAAATGTACTTAATTTATTTGGAAATTAACTCTTGGAAAATAACCCGCAGATAAAAGTCCGAACAACTGGCCCCTCATAAAGTTTGGCAATATTTTTTCGATAAATATTGTTAAATTATAAATTAAAGGAAAACACATAATTTGGGAGTTGATCACTACCTTTGAAGTTACAGAGTATTTAAGTGAACAGGAAACGCCCTGTAACGTCACTTTCCTGCCTGTTTTGCTACACCGTTGGACACTTCTGATTTATGTGTGCAGTGCTTGTCGAGTAGGTGGTTGGGTCGCAGTTAATTCACCAAGGCAATTTCTACATGCTTGTACCCGAGAACATTGCGTTGCAGTAGTGTGGTTGTAGGACCTTACTACCGGTGGCAAATCTGAAATACCACTGACAGATAGTTGGTACTATTTTATTATTTGAATGAGTTGTATTCTCTCATTTCTATTCAGCTGTGTTTTTTTCTAAATGTGGCATTTTCTTACATGCTCATTGAAGCGTATTTTGAAAAAGAAATATTTTCACTACATGCGTTTTGAATTTAAGATCGTTAATGGGCATAACGGAAATCGAACAATTCAGCGCCTATTTCGTGTACCTTAATACAGATGATAGTATATCATTGATAAATCCCAAACGACATTATCAAAGCAAAATGCTAAAAGCAAAATGAAAAATTGAAATATTCATATCAGACATTGCCACACACAGAAAACGCAGCCTCCCGAAATATCAAAAATGAAAGAAAAAAAGAGCATGGGCTTATCAAATGATCATTTCTTTCCCGGAAACCGTAATTGGTCGAAATGTTGAAATCACCAATGTTAAAAATTAGAGAACCTTGATGCTGAGTGTTTTATACAGTGTTGTTGTTTGTTTTTTTTTGTTTTGTTGTTTTTTTTATAAAAATGTCAACTAAAAGCTCATCTCAATTCCCTTCATCTAGAGAAACGAACAATTTCTGACTCAGCAGTTTTGTAATTTCCTCAAACCATTTGTCTCGTTTTATATTTCGGACCTCTCCTTGGTAATTTGCGTGATAAAAGCCGATTGAAGATCTTTTTAGACTTCCAACTGTTTCGGATGAAATATAAAAAATCTGATTTTCCTCTAAATATTTCAGTTAAGAAGGAAATCAATGTAGTTTTGCAAAATATGGTAAAATAGCAGTGGTTGGAAATACCATTATTGCTGTTATTTTGGTTTTCTCTGTTCAAAGAAATATATTGAAAATAGTCTTGTTATTATTATTGCTTACTAACTAAAATTCTCCCTAAACAGCAGTAAATTGTGTTTTGCTGATAAAGTTCGATTTGAAAAAAAAAGCTGAGCAAGTGACAAAGACGGGCGGGCGAATGGGTAAAAAAAACAACATTGTATAACGTCTTAATTTATGTCTGATTTTACCGACGAAGACGCATTCTCTGTGTAATACGTGTCTGTCTTTACTGACGAAGACGCGTTCTCTGTGTAATAAGTGTCTGTCTTTACCGAAGAAGACACGTTTTCTTGAAACTGTGTTCTTGTATACGAACCCCTAATACACTGCTCAAAACAATTAAAGGATCGCTTTTTATATCGAATCTACGGTAACCATGTTTGTGTGTACACATGTAGGAGTCTTTGCAATATATCAATGCAAACATTGTAAGATTACGCACGGGTAAAATAACCGGTTTTCTAGTGAGGAAGCGTGTGTAAATTGAGACTACACACAATGTCCCTATAAATAGCCAGATCTTTTGTATGGGGGTCAATAGCGAATGTCTGTTATAGTGGTCAGAATGAAATGTCTTTGGTGTTTTGTTGGATTGTATGTGCTCATGTACTCATGCAATGGTGTTAGGCGGCATTTAAATCCAATTGAGGTAGCAATTTTTATACAAATGTTCCTGGACGGGCACTCGCAGCGTGAAGTGGCTAGGACAGCGGGCGTGTCACAAAGCGTGGTTGCACGGTTGTGGAGACGGTACCAGGAGACAGGACAGTTTACAGACGCCCTGGTCAAGGTCGTTCGCGCTGTACAACCGATGCTGACGACCGCTATATACGGATATTAGCGTTACGAAACCGTAGAGGCACTGCTACACGGATCCAAAAAGAGTTCCAGGTGGCTACCGGACAGCGAATATCTACCAAAACCGTCCGCAATAGACTCCAAAATGACACCATGAATGCCAGACGTCCAGCAACTGGCCCAGTTTTGACACGTGCCCACCGTATTCAGAGACTGGAATTCGCCGAGAACCACCTTAACTGGGGAATGCGTGATTGGGAGTCTGTGTTGTTCACAAATGAGAGCAGATTCCATTTGTCGTCATGTGATATGCGTATTCGCGTGTGGAGACGACCAGGTGAACGGTATGCAGACTGTAACATTATGAAACATGATCAGTTTGGGGGTGGCTCGGTTATGGTTTGGGGTGGAATCTGTTTAGCAGGACGTACGGATCTCTATGTGTTTGACCAAGGGACATTAACTTCTTTGAGGTATAGGGATGACATTTTAGCACCAATTGTGAGGCCATTTGCTGGAGCTTTAGGTGACAATTTCATTCTCATGCAAGATAATGCCCGACCAGTCACAGCTAGGCTCATTTATAGGCGGATTTGTGAACGACAAAATCGGCCTATCACTATACCACACCTTACACAAGCACTTATCCTGGAGTGGAATGGGCTGCCCCAACAGTTGATCGCTACGTTAATAAGGAGTATGCCAAGCCGGTGCCGTGAGTGTTGCAATAGACGAGGTGGACATACTCATTACTAGCAGACATTATTCGGGTGTGTTTGATCTTTAAAACGAACAGTTTATGCCACTAACATTGTTTGTGCATTTTTTCTTAAACTGTCCCTTAATGCTTATTCATAAGTTTCTGTTGTCTTGTGAACTGTTGATCATTATACTGTTGGTGTTTAGTTGAGAATATGTAGCGATTAAATGTTTAAACCTTGTTTGGTTATTTATTTCCAAATGGCCCTTCTAGTTTCAAATATGCATATGATACTTTAATTGTTTTGAGCAGTGTATTATAACCTCGTATACTGGTATCAGTGACATTACTTTTCAATGAATAGACTTCTTTCTCTACTGATTTGTCAAGTAATCACATTTGTGACGTCGACAAACAGCGCCTATTGTAATATATGTGACCACTTATTACTGATAAATTTTCAGAGGCATTGGTTCCACAAGTTCATAATATAGAAATACCTTTCGAATTCTTCCAGGATCATTGTGTAAGCGCTATTAATGAAATGTTTAGTGGAAGACGACAGTAGTTAACGATAGAACAAAATAAATCAGAAATGTTACTCAACAAGTGAGGTGGCATGAACACATTTTAATTGGTTATTGCTTAAATCACGATAATTATATTTTCAATAAAGCAGATTAAACACAAATCATCAACATCTTTCTAAGCTAACTAAGACTTCGAAATCAACTCGGACATCAAGCTGCGCCTAACAATGAGTATGAACATTATTCTTCACCTTTTTAAATTCGAAACTGAGCGATAAGCTCACCAGATATTTATAAAACAACGATAAAACTTTCACTTCTTAACTCACACGTTTAAGTAAAAATCGAATTATCTCCCTTAAGAAATTCCGATAATTTTAAAGTAGATGATGTAAACATTAAATCAAATTTACTCGTGAGAAATACAAGCGACGTTTTCAAAGTCCATCATTGGGCGTCAATTGTCACAGGGTGAGAAAGAATGTGCAGCCAGACCGGGACTCGAACCCGGGATCCCTCGCTTATACGGCGAGTGCTCTCCCGCCTGAGCTTTCCAGATTGAGCTGACTAGATTCTTGTCGTGCCAATTGTGTAGTTCAATGTTCGATATCCGACATCTCTGAAAATTACAACCAAAACATTAACATCAGACAAAACAAACGCAGTTCCTATGCGGGTACCCTCAAATCCAAGTCACAACGAAACGAAATTAAATAACAAAGTAAAATCCATTTTCTCTTTTTTTTCTTCCTGTTGATAGTTAAGTTAAAAAAGAAATATTCATTTAAACTATGGTGTTTTAGTCACGAACACATGTTATTCTAAAGTGATGATAAGGGTGGTAAATAATACACTAAGTAAATTTAATTTGTGTGGGTCCTGATTGGTGAGGGTAATGTCATTTGGGGCACTGTATTTTGTTGGCGTGTAGTATGAGCGGGATCTGAGTCACTCTGTGGATGGGATAATGACCTTTGCTCGGTTTACGTCCCTGCCAAAAAACAGTATGCACGTTTGTAAAAATTATGATATAAACCATATGAACGGAAAACATCCAAAGTGCGTAAGCAGTGCAAATAATCAACACACGTTGGGTAAATTTTAAGTGCGTGGAAACCATAGTGTCGTTCGCATGCCGTATCGCAATTAGGTGTTGAAAACAAGTGTAAGTAACGCACGCGGGTGTACAAGACATATTTGTAACGAACACGGTAGTAACGATCAGTTGTGGGTAACGCACGCGGTTTTAAATCACAGTTATGGGTAACGCACGCAGTAGTTCAGCAAAGTTGTAGGTAACGCACGCGGTAGTACAGCACAGTTGTTGGTAACGCACGTGAGTATTCAACACAACTTTTGTGTTGACATTATAGGGCGTTTATACAAGGCTGTAAATAACAGGCCCCACTACAGTCGAAAATCTAGCTTTTTTCTTTTCAAGAGCATGAAAAACAATTCAGACCATTTAAACAAAGAAGTCAATCTAATGTTTAAGGCGAACCTTTCTTCTGTCACTGCAGGTGACATTACGTTTGTTTCTATGGTAGTTGACCCTTAGTTTCATTACGGTATTTGGTTAACTGCTTACGTAATTGTGGGCAGTTGCAGTGCTTTTATGATCACTTGCGTTTGTTCTGTTTTTGTTACTGTGACATCGTTCTTGTGAATCGGGAAGGTGAATTTCGATGTTACACTCGTTGACCGATAACTCATGTAATCCAGATAGACGTTCGCATGTCATGCTTTCCGTTTAGAGACGAGTCTTTTACTTTTTCTGTCGGTCTAGGTTAACAGATGCCTAGTCTACATGGCAATTAATTATTCAGTAATAGCGGATGAATAGACTGTATGTAGATTTATCTTCGGCGAGGAAGATGGCATTTAAATCAATGCTGTGAATGGAGATTTCTAACGAGAGGTCAGCTTGCTTCAGTGGAATGCTTTTTTATTTCGATGTTTTACGCACAGTAAATGAATATCTGAAAGTGTTGTATCCAAAAATGGTATTTAAGTGTCAGTAAAATTAACGTGTAACTAATTATAAAGTATATTCAGCGAAAAAAACCAAAACTGAGTCCCACAATAATTACTAACTATACATTTTCATGTGATAATTTTCTAAAATGATATAAATAACTAAATTTCGTTAGCTAATTATGTCAGATTCGAATTAAGTTATTGATTAACATTACAGAAAACTCCAATTACGGATTGAGAAAACCCGTTTTAAGGATTACCTACTGAGAATACTCGTAATTTTCCGTGTATTTTCGTAGACCTTTGGAAGCTCATGTTACAATAAATCAGAAAATGTAGTAACAGACTCACGAAGACTTGCTTTTATGAAGTTATAACCATTCATTCTGCATCAAAGCTACAATCGGGGTTATTTGTCACACTCTGTGACAATGGTCTTGTTAATCTTGAGTATTGCATTTAATAATTGAGAGAAAATAAATTTCTAGCCTTTTTCGGCGTTAGCTGTCTAAGCTCACTTTTGACCTAGTTTTTCGACCAATGAAATGTTGTAAATAATACTCGTATTCAATTATTATGCAGAGGGAAAATGAAATAAACTATTTCGATTGGTCGTTATTTACACCAGAGAGGCATCTAGCAGGGTGGAGAGGTATCTAGTGGGATTTTTATTATTATGCAGGCAAAAATCAAATAGATTATTTCGATTGGTTGTTAGTGGGTGTTGTATTGGAGAAAAACATATTTACGATTTAAATAACCAGTTAAGTCAATATTGATGGCTTAAATACAATTTTATATGAAATATTCTTGTGTCAGGTAAACACTTGCATACAATACACAGTGTAAAACGAAAGAAAAGTGTAGATATTTCTAGTTCTTACTGGTTTCTTTCTAGTTCCTTTGATACTGATTGTTAATTTCGAGTACAAAATACAAGTTCATTGTAGTGTAGTGGCTAACACTCTCGCCACTCAAGCGGAGGCCCCGGGTTCAATACTCAGGGCGGACACTTTTTTAAGTTAATTTACGTAAAAGTTGGTAGATTTCGCTCTTGTAAGGCCAGAGAAAATAAATTATTAGATTCTCATCCGGATTTTGGGAAAAAAGGGCGGAATTAACGAAATACCTTAAGAAGGTATTTCGGGATGGTCTAAAACCAGTTCTGTCCGGAACACAATATGTTTCGATTTTTTTACCAATAATTTTTTTGGGGGGCGGATGGTTTTGGACAGGGGCGGGCGGGAATGAGAATCTAAAATATTTTTTTCTATTGCCTAACAGGCTGTTTTTATTTATTTTTATTAAATTTCAAGAACATTTATTCATCTTGAGTTCTAACTCTACAAGATATATTTTATTGAAACTGATTAAATGTAGATCAAGACTTAATGTAAGACATTGCTTATTTAATCGACTTGTTATCACTTTATGAAATTGTTGCAACAGCTTCAACATTTTTTTAAAGACACTTTCAATGAATTTATGAGTTGTCATGATTCGGTCGCTTAATCTCTAGGTCATACTAAGAAGGCAGGGGCTGTTCTTCAACAGCTATAACAAGTAAAATAAAATAACTAAACTGTGTCTGCTTCGCCTCTCTGTATTTCTTTCTTTCTTATAAACATGTATATATAAATCTTTTCCATCAACGCCGTTTATCTTTTTTAAAGATATTTCTTGTTTTATATTATATGTTAATAAATAAGTGATTTTATATTGGCCCTGTTATTTGTCCGAGGGCTAATACGACTGACCCGAGGACAAATAACAGGGTCAATAACAAATCACTTATTTATTGACAATTTTATTAAATAACCACAAGTATTTGATCCAAGTCAGAAAATGCTTGTTTTTTGTGAAATCTTCGCGTTGTAAATTTATAACACGTTCGGTTTTAGACTCTTTCTCAGTCGTTATCATTACTTATTACATGTGTTACTATAAATAGTAACAAATTTACGTTACGACCGGAAGCGTTATTCAAGGCCGCAGGGCATTAACTTATGAAATGGCAGGGCCATTATCGATAATGGCCCTGCATTTTTTTACTTTTTCATTTGTCATCCGTGGTTTCGTCAAATTTCATGGTTGAAATAAGAATAAACTGTACATACCCGTGAAATATCCCCGATTTAAAATCACTTTTCTCCTTTTTTATTTCCCATTCATTTTCTCCATAATTCACTTAGAGCCCGATGGTAACAAAGCTCGCAACAGAGGTAAAAGAATGAAACACTCTCAAATCATAGCATTTACAGACTCATACCACGAAAATCACTTTTAGCATTCAAAGTATTAACAAATTCCTATGATTTCCCGTGAAAATATCAATCAAATGACGTATGAACTGGCATCATGACGTGATAATTAAATTAATAAGAGTGCTCAATCAAGTACACAGTAAAACAAAGAAAAACGATTGTCATTTTAATGTACACATGTAATAAATAGGTAAATTAATGGGCAAGCAGTGCCACTTGTCGATAATGGCCCTGCCATATAATAATGTCCCTCGGGCTAAAGCCCTCGGGCCATTATTCATATGACAGGGCCATTATCGACAAGTGGCACTGCTTGCCCATTTATTAACCTATACATAAACGTCAACCAATTCCTGTTTGAAAACTAAGTATATTTTATTACGCAAAATCTCTGCTTCGACAAATAGACCGAGTTAAAACAAAATGGCTGCCATTTCCTAGAGTTTCTTGCTGAAATCTTTATCACTTTTTCGGCCCTGCCTTATTAGCCAATCAAATTGCCTCAAATGCGGGCTTTATATCTATAACACTTTTCGGCCCGGGGCCGACAAAGTGTTAATGATAATGGCCCTGTTATAAAGCAGGCCGTCGTGTTATTGAACGTGGCAGATGCTTTTTATAAGGCTAATAACGTATAGTTATTTAATAATATTTCATTATTAAAGTTTTAAAAAGGAAGAATTTTACGTTTGCGAAGAAAGCTAAAGATTTTCTTTAAAAAATATTTTGTCACTAAAAATGGTTGACAATTTTTATATATAGGTTTATTGGGAAATAAGTGTCAAGAAATCTCTAAAATTGTAGCTGGAAAATCACACGTTTGAAAATAATGTGAAAAAATCATTGTTGTTTTCATGTCGTTGTTCAAAAACTTGCAAGTTGCCTATATTCTGATTAGTTTCAATAACACTACCATGTGTGATGTTAAAATTTGAGAGAAATATATACAGTTGAACCTGCCTTTGCAGCCACTTGCTTTCACCAACCACCTGTCTTAAACAGCCAGTTTGAATATGTCCTAAACCGACATTCTGTTATATTGTTTCGTGTCTTGAACAGCCACCTGTGTTAAGCAGGGTATTTTGTCACTCGTTTGGTGACTGCTTTATTCAGGCTTGACTGTATTGCTTCTATAGATTTTATCTTAAAAACACCTCGAAGACTTGGGGTCAGCTATTTAAAAATCTCCACTTTAATGTTGGTCAGTGGAACAGCAAAATGTTAATATTATGCATTTTAAAGAGTGCTAAATAATGCTGCCAAAGTCAATATTTTTATCAGTTTTCGTCTGATCTGTCACTATGAAATTATCTATACTGTTAACATTTATGCAGTACCCGATGAGATTTCGATTCATAAATGTGATATGTTTTGTTAAAGAGATCTGGGTTAAAAATCCACCCATTTAAGTGGTTTTTATTGTTGTATTAAGCAACTCTGACATATAATACAGATGTAACAATATATACAGAAATTTTGAATGTGTCTTTTACAGCAGTCTCGTTCAGAAAATGAATGGTGCAAACTTCGGTCTGATTTGTTTTGTCAATATTGCCGTATCAATACAGCGATATGACAACCTCTTCCATATACAATGCCTTTATTGCTTATCAAATAAACACTTAATAAAAGGATAACTTAAAAATATTGAACTGTTCAATTATAAACATTATTACAATATATAAATACTTAACCCAACATACCGAGGCCTCTTATGAGTAACAACATTCTATTCTTCGCGAAAATTATTCCTTACCTTTAAATCTAATTTGAATTTAAAAGTCGGGTGATCAATAGTACAAATTATTCTTTTTTCGGCGGAATGTTTTCTTTATTTAGCTATAAACGTCTGGTTATCATAATATTTGATTTCTGCAATATCATGGCCTGTGTTTACATGGAGATAAAAGAAAACCGAGATAGAATACCCGCCAGCAGACTTTTGTAGGTTATGGGTTCAAGTGACATTTAATTCGATTGTGTTTTCTCTTTTTTACTTCGACTGCATTGGACGAAATAATTATAATTATAAAGGTAAACGCAAAAATTAATTGTAATCGTCCTTTATTATTTATAATGGACATTGGGTAATGTACTTTTTTGACTGTTGACGTTTGACTGGTCTGACATTCGATTTGTACTTATTTGACATTCGAAATTTTAATGATTGACATTTTTCTATTATATATATTCGTCCTCCTCATTTCTTGGACTTTCTACTTTGTACTTAGTTTCATTTAATGAATTTTCGCCGTTCAACTCTTGGTTGTTGTTAAGCCATGGTCCATCAGTTCCGAGTTTGTGAGTTTGAATCCTGATCGCGGCAATCACTATTTCTGAAATGATTTAAAGGGTTTTCTACAAGAAACTATTGGTTCATTCCCAAGACTGGTTTAGCACAACTTTCGTTTGGAAAGCTGGACACGAACTACTTAAAGACAGAGGTGTGTATGATGGCATATTTCGTTTCTAATAAATGCAGGTTTTAACAATAATATTAAGGTGATAAATATTCTAAATATCGTTAATAACTTGTTTTATCACAGTTTCGGACAACCGTCGGGATCGGGCAACAAAATGTCCAAACTTACTCAGTTTGTTTTATATGAAAGGTAAATTGCTCAAGATACATGCACATGTAACGTACAATGTACAAACTTTTCCTTTATAAATCATTATTTTTTGCTTAAATATTCAGAGCAGTTACAAGAATCAGATTTCTTACTGTGAAACAATTTATATTTCGTTTCGTTTATTTGGCAACTCGGCATAAACAATGCCTATGGCCATTTACAATTAGGAAAAAATATGACCATGGCATACATTGAAAATACAGAAATGATCAAAATACATATAAATTTTACATAGAGAAGAGACATAGTATAATACATACAAAGCATACAGTATTACGTCATTTGAAATTATTCAAAATAATTAATTATAATCATATTTTAAATCAATCGGCGTTTTGCATTTAGTTAAACAGCATAATTCTTCTGCCTTTAATACTCAACGGAAGATAAAACAGTCACTGTAACTCAGGTGGCAGACGCCATTTTGCGACGGCCCAGGAAGCAATCATCGAGCATGATTAATTAATCTAAGTTTGAAAAACTTTTTTTCAGAATCAATGTAAAATAAATAGGCATAAACCAAATTGAAACTCAGCCCAAATATCACTTGCACAGTCGGCTAAGGCAAAATTTAGCGAATCTACTGCTTTTCTGCTTTTCCACAAAATTTATCCGACAGCATGCAGCTTAAGTTCTGCCGCAAAACAATTTACTTTACCCGACGTCAAAAATTTTGAATTCCAAGCTCCCTAATCACGCTGAATAGATACGTCTTTTTTATTTTCAATAGCTAATGAGAAAAAATACACCGATTATTATGAAAAACAAAACCGGTAATAATAACTATTTTAGACCTCAAAATTGCTAAAATAATTTTATAATACCACTTTTTCCTAATTCCAACAAGATCGGCCATTTCGCATATTTCGCTTCTACAGCTGGTATTTGCTACCTAACCGAAGATTAAAATCCCTTTATAGTTCAACAATTTACTGACTGTTTTATAATGACAGATGCAATACAAGAATGAGTCCGGCATAAGAAGTCGTATAATAATGGGTTTAATATTATTTCATTTCTAATAAATGCGCTAAATACCAATGTTGGTAACATAAGCTTGAGGGAAATAACTCGTGATACACTTATGTATTTAATGTGCAATGTTTGTCTCTCTAAACAAGTTTGTTTTCTTTACGGATACCAGTATTTATTGCTAAAAGTAAGCGCAACGTGTACAGACACAAAGAGGAATCCTTCCATAGGAATTCACCTAAACAAGATAAAAAGGTGAAATATGCATATCAGGAATCGCCACATTCAGAAAAAACAGCCTCCCCACACAGTCAAGAAGAGAGGGGGAGAGAGCATGGTTAATAAAATGATCAGTTTAAAAAAGACACCACTAACAATAAACAAAAATGAGAACCCGAGGGGTTACCGCCTTGCAACGGTCAGTGGCAAATCAAATTGCCACTGGGGGTTTAAACCAGGTTCTAGGGTGCACCAACCTCACTCTTGCCCCAACAGGTTCTCATATCACAAAACAAGTACAAGTTGTCTTGGTGAAAAGACTCCAACCCACTTATCAGCTTAACAATGTTGCATACAAAAGCACACAAACATTTAAAACATAAGAATCTAAGAGCATTGAAAGCCGAAGGGGCGGGTACTCAATGATCTTACCGAGACCAGAGCTCCTGGAGTAAAATCAACAAGAACACGATGACAGGGATAAAAGAAACAAATCGAGCTTCTAGGTTCTTTTAAGAAAAGATTTCCCCATTAACCTTCATAAACTCTTAAACCCCTGCCACCGTCGTGCAACCAAAGAGGTAAGCATAATGATCAACTGTAGAAGGGTTAATCACCAGGCCTGCAGAGCGCTGTAAAATATCATGTTGGTAACCTTTCTTTTTAAATTTACAGATAGTTTTTACGAATAACCGGGAGAAATTAATACTGCCTTTTATCTTTTTAAGTTTATAAATTAAATCTCCATAAAAACTGACATAACAAGTGACATCGGCACGAGGAAGACGAATCTTCAGTAGAAAATCAGACAGCATGAGGACGATTTATTTCCCGTTGCATATATATTAAACTTCATTAAATTAAAACAAAAAAAAACACCATTAAATTAATGGTAACGTTAGAATTTAATAACGAAATGGATTCGTACTTCACAGAAGGCTTCAATACAGACCTCCTCATGGATACACCAGAATATCCTGCGTCATCTTTAGCGTGCACGTCATCGTCGACAGGCAAGTCCCAGTTAGAGTGTATGTCACCGCCAGAGTGCGCGTTACCGTCATCACCTTACGAGTTGCCAGCATCGGGCACTCAAACCGGAACAAGTATGTGTCCAATCGTTATAAGCGAAGAGGATTCGCTAAGCACGGTTGAATTTCGCTATCAAGTCTTAACATTAACATTTACAAGGAGACAGAATATTATAAATGGGGAAGAAGTGTCTTCATTTGTACAGTTTGACCAAGACTATTTTGAGTTCTGAAGATGTTGACTGTTTTATACTGTCTACAACCACAGAAAAGGATTTCTGATTTCGGATTGTAAACATTATAAATTGTGCACTTCATGTTCTTGTGCGAAGTGTCGCAAATAAGCGAGACTTGTGTTTGTAAAAATATGTTTTGAATGTTATATATATTGTATTGTATTGTTGTATGTATTGAAGGTACTTGATGGCTGCTCTGTGTGATGTCATTATTGATGTTGCTCCGTTGAGATATGTTGTAAAAGTAATCTATGGCTCTGCCAATGATTTTCCCCGCTGTTTTTTATGTTATTTTGGCGGGATTCCATTTCGCGCTATTCGTGCTACTTTTGGCTTCTATATAAGCATACCTATGTTCATTATTTGAATTAATTCAGTCAAATGTTCTAAGGTAAAGTTAACTTTATAAAAGAAAGTTATAAATTATTTGTGATTATTCTCGGTGAATTCGAGAGATTATTCTCGGTGAATTCGAGACAAACTGTGACTACAACCGAGTCATCACTTTCTCTTAATGCAGTCTCACAAATTAGCACGCGATATTGTTCTTCACAGTATATCAAACAGTCGTATAGCTTCAAAATGTGTAATCATCATCATCATCATCATCCTCATCATTATTATAATAAGTATTCAAGTCTGGAATACAGTTTCAAATATATAATATACCGATTGTGGTATGACTCCGAAAAAAACAACAACATAGCGATAACAACAATTGCAAATCCTTTTATGACCTAAAAACTTACACTCAAGAGCATCGAAAGCAGATAAAGACAAATTAATTTAAGAAAAATTAAGTACTTAGATACAAAAAATTCATTGATTCGGGCATTATTTACACTGTGGCTAATAGTAGAACAATCTTCAAACCCGCACAAATGATCAGTTAGCACCACCATTCATTTTGTAATTTAATTACGCCTGACTCACTAACGGATTGACACGGAAATTCAGCAAGAGCACAAAGCATATTGCTTGCGTGGGAGCATAAGAGTTTTTTTCTATATTCCTTATGTGTTATTAGGGTTCCAATTAAGGTAAAAATGACATTTAAGACGTTTTATATATTATGTTTAACGTATATGTTGGCAATGAGCAAATGAACCTAAAAGCTCGATCTGTTTCTTCAATTCCTGCCATCGTATTCGTGCTGATGAAACTCCTGAAGCTCTGGTCACGGTAATGCTATTGAGTACCCATGACAATGCTTTTGGCTTCATATGTTTGTGTGCTTTTGCATGCAACATTGTCGAGTTGATGGTTAGTTTGGAGCTAATTTATCAACATAACTTGTACTTGTTTGTTCATATGAAACTGTTGGGGCAAGTCTGCGATTGGTACACCTTTTATCTGGTTTAAACTACCAGTGGATTTTTGTTTTGTTTTTGCCACTGACCGTTCCAATGAGTTCTTTTTTTCTTTGTTTTCGCTGTCTTATTCAAAATTGATCATATAAACGCACACTCGCTTTTCCCACTGCGTTTGACTGTGAGGAAAGGGTGTGTTTTATTGGTTTGATACGAAATACAATACTTATTTCGACTGATTAAATTTAAAGTTATTAACATCAGTTGTGGTCCTTGTGCTAGTTGTGGTAGTTGACTTGCAAAGAAGCTCAAGTTTTGAGTCTGTTCACATTGTTCACTTTTTTGTGATGCCCTTACGCCAGTTACAAACGTGGCGTTGGTGTTTGAGAAGAATGATAATGATTTTTCCATCATCAGACCAAGTAAGGATGCAACTATCAGTGGATTGAACCGACTTAAACTGTCGATGATGATCAGAAACATTGTTGATGGAGAATAATATAGTGCCATGTGGAAATCGTAAAGACTTGTTATAGAAGCAGAACAGAAGTTTATTGCAAATTTCATCCAGGAGATAGAGAACAGGCTGGCCAGATCAGATTTTATTTATTGCATGAGTGTGTTTGGCATGGAGAAGGTCACTACATTCTATGGGAATGATGAAATCATGCATCTGGCTGATCACTTTAGGCTGTGGAGACCAAATACTCATGGAATGGGAAAGTCTGATGGAGGCTGTCTTATCAGTGGAACAAGAGACAGTGAAGGGACCAACCAAGCTCAATCAGCTTTTAACAAAGCTAAAGTTGTCAACTGGCGAGTGCTTTGAAAACGAGAAACTGTGTACCACTGCAGCTGTGATTTATGTGAGCACTGCTGAGGTGGAGCGTGTCTTTTCTGAAGTCAGTCGCGCAGACAGATATCAGAAACAGACTTGACACTGTATGTCCTTCTGACCATTCACAGAAACGACAAATATCTGGACTTTGAAAAGAGGGCATGAGCAAAAGAATAGAAGGATCTGAATTATGCATAAATGATCTGGTGTAGAGTAGACACCATAAGTGACAATGTCTGGCTCCTGTGGAAACCAGGATTTCGTGAAAATATGTTGTAGTTGATGTTTAAAAAAGCGTGTATGGATGTTGATGGTGATAAGTGAATATGTTGATATCAGTGCCCTGGTATGAAGCAGTCACCCTAAGTCAGGCTCCTGAGGATTTCATGAAAATGTTTGATGATTTTATCATATCATTTAAACAGCTAGAGGAAATCAAATGTTTACAATATAATAACAGATAAGATTATATAATTATTGCTTTGTTTTGTTGTAAATGGAAGAGAGAGAGCATGCTTGTTTTAAGTATTTCAATTAAAAAAGAACGCCACAATTAACGAAAAAGAGAACCTTTGGGGATAACGCCTTGGAACGGTCAGTGGCAAAACAAATTGCCACTGGGGGTTTAAACCAATTTCTAGGGTGCAACCCATTCAGCCCTTAGTGCTTGTATGGTTTCGATTCTTTTTCAATTATTTCATGAATGGCAATCGTTCATCAGGATTTTCTGAGCAGAAAGCAAAATGTGCAAATGAAACAAGCTTTAACAATTTCTTTGGTGAACTAGGTAGAATACTTAACAAATAGGCTCTTAATGGAAAACACCACGAAAACCGAAAACGTTTACTTTTTACTACTCAAAGCTTGCTAAGTTTAACCACACATCACTGTGAAGCCTACATAAAATGCAATTACATTGGAATTGGTTAAGTGATGCATCGAGTAGGTCCTCCGTGTACACATAACTATGAGCGACAGTCAAACAAACGAGGTGACACTGTATTTAAACACTGTTTATTTCACGCTGCATATATGTACCTGACATGTAGATATTCAATCTATAATTTATCTGAAAAACTGAATGTATTAATTGAAAGTGCGAGAGTCATAAAGCATTTTTGGATGCAGACATTGTTTTTTTGTTTGGCAAACATCGAATTGTTTCTTATCCCCAATATCCCATTCAAATTCAAAATAAGCTCCGTAAACAAAAAAAACAATTGTTACATCATTTGTCTATATTTAATTTGTTTAATCAGTCATTGATCAGGGTAAATAAAAAATAAAAAGAAATGAATGAAATAAAACTAAAACCTGGCATACACCAGAAAATATGTACACACTTGGTGCTCAGCAAACTAAGTTATAAAAATGAAAAGGATATTAATACTGAATATAGACCACGGCAAGGATTGTTAGCCTTAGACATTAACAGCAGAAATGTCCATAACTGTCACTATTATCGCGATAACGCATTAGGTCAACCTATTCCACTTTTTATTTTTCATGTGAAAGAATTGTAGATGGCTTGGTTGCTTCGCAACAGGTGATGATCGGGGAAAAGACTGGTTGGTGCTGAGGTTCTCTAGCTGTATTTATAAAAAAAAACACTGACAAGTATGTGCAATGTAGAGACGGGTCAGAGACCCTGCTAGTTCTATATGATGGCCACAAAAACCTTATATCTTTAGATTTAGTGGATTGAGCTTAAGTGAAAAATATACGTCTTTCTTTTTTGTCTTACTCCCTCACAACGTACATTTGCTTCACCCCATGGATGTTGCATGTTTTTGGCCACTTGCAAGTAAAATACAGTCAAGAGTGCACTACCTTTATCCGCAAAAAATCATAGAGCAGTGACAAAATATGTACTTGTGTATGCAGAGCATACAACGTTACCATGAGTCCCTCCTTTCCGAAGGGCAGGCATTTACCAGTTTGTTGATGGTAAGAGCATGTATAAGTTCCTGGGTAAGAAAATAGCACCATCTGTTCTCTATCAAATGTCATATGAGAAACACATTGATACAAAACTAGAAGAAATAAAAACTGATGAATACTTCAGCAAACGCAAACGTGTTTTTGTAGAAAAACTTGCCAAAAAGAGAAGATTTGTTAACTGTGTTGTTGGAGGAAAGGCACTAAAGAATTAATAAGCAAATCAATTTATGTGCCAATGTAGTTATGAGATGGTTCCCTTCACATTACACAGAGGACTCAGCGTGTCATCACTGGGTACACAAAAAATACTGTACTCCAGTAAGGGTTGTCAGAAAAGATAAATATAAATATTGTTTATAATTAATAACTTTTAACAGTTTTTCTAAGTACCGGTTGACAGCAACAGACTCACCCTCCTACTAGCCTTTGCGTTTCACAGAATTTCCAGGTGCGACTCGCACTTAATGGTGATAATGAGTTCTAAAATACTTAGGATCGGCATAAGGTTACAAATATTAAAATTTATAAAAGATATTGCACTCAAATGTTTAGTGAGTTTTTCATTTACTTTTCGTTGTTAAAACTGCTCCCTTTTATAGGAATGAACCAGATATCAACCCTAAGAAAATCAGGTAAACATACTAAAGATATGTTATACCCTTTCCGAATTAAAAAAAAAAACGCTGACAACAGCAAACATATTTACTGTTGGGAGACACAACTCCTGGTCAGTTGGGGGTATTGTATTCTAATACTTTTTTAATTGACATACTTATATAAAACATGCTCTCTCTCTCTCTCTCTTCCTCTCTTCTTTTTCGCTGCGTGGGGAGGCTGTGTTTTTTGAGTGTGGCGATTCCTGATATGCAAATATTACTTTTTTATTTCTTATTCCGAATCGGAGGCAGCAGGGGTAAAAGTGTTGTATCTAAATCACCGTTTTTATCCTTACAAACATGGCTGAAATAGTTGAGAATCTATCAATTGTGTTTAGGTTAGATCCGATCGGATCTTATGGTCGAACTTGGCGGATATTCGTTATTTTGTGTATTTTGCTCAAATTAATGATCTTTCTGCTGTCAGTGTGATTTCAAGCTAACGGTTTAGACATGTGCTAAGCCTAAGGCTTGGTGGTTTATGTAAGAACTTGCTAATAAATAGCCAACGTTTGAAAATCCTATCTTGATTACTAGATAATATCTTTAATATTGAGGAGGAAAATAGCTCTAAGTATGTAGACAATTAACAGGTTTCTCGCCATAATAAACTGCTAATGTCTAATTTAGTCCGTTTGAATTCTATCAAATTGGTGAATTTATTTTTTTTTTCAATCTCGCGACCTTGGCATATTCACATCTACGTTCCCAATGCATCATTTGTTATGCCTTGCAATCTAATCTACAGTCCGATGTTAAGCGATATTTATTGAACAACTGAAAATCAAACGTAGTTATAGAGGTATTTATTCTTTTAACACGACATTCATGTCAGCGGACAATCGAGCGTAAAATGCAACTTACTACTGTTTCGGCGGAACATTCAACCTCCGCAACCACCTGAAAAATAAGCACATGTCAATGGTGGCGGCGGCGACTCCCGATTTTTAGGAACAAGTCTTTATACCTGACTTCGTAAGCCCGCAAACAACAGGAACGCTTTCAACAAACGACTCTCAGCGCATTACAACGCCATCACTGAGATGACCGTCGAGGATAAGGTACCTCTCAGTATTGTCGAGGGAGAGGGCTTCCGGGAACTCAGATCCATCTTCGCCACAGGAGCACTATTCGATTAGGTGTTTTACAAGTCAAGTCAAATTTATTGACATTTAAAACATTATACGATGTCCATAGCCAAAATCATACAGAGTAATGGCAGTAACAGAAATATGAAAGGAAAACATGCATATTCATATTAAGGTCACATAAGCAGAAAATTATGATACATTAAGATTACGTTACGTAGTAAGCGATTTGTATGCTTAAACAGTGAGGTACAACGTTACGCTACTGAGAAGACCGCTCTGATGTCCGTTTTGGAGGCAGTACCGTCCGTTACCATCACCGCGGGAACGTGGACATCAAGTATCACCGTTACAAAAGACCACATCGGTGATAACTTGGAGATAAAAACCGCTGTTCTGATGACGCGTGCCATGCTCGAGCGACATACAGGAGAACCCTGCGGCGAAGCTTCAGACATGCGTGGCGGAGTTTGGGTTGAATTACAAGTTGAACAATTGATTGCATGAAAAATACGCAACAGGACAGAGCCTGTAGTATTTGTGAAGGATCTGGTGACCTGCTTTGTATCGTACATACACTTCAGCTCTATTCCAAATCGGTTCTTGAGCTACCGTTGGTGGAGAGGACAAAACCGAGATGCCGCAAGTTAATCGGTCATCTGACATGACGGCTGGAGACAGAGTCTTATGATGCATCTGAACACGCATTTTGACATGGGATATAAGTATATAAATTCTGCGTATCACAAGGAACGCCAAAGGCAAAATAAAAAAAGCAGGCGATATATCTTAGAGGTAGTTGGACGATATCCAAACCTCCCATATAAAAACAGACCGGATGAAATTTGATAAGAAAGGTACAAAACATTAACGGTTCGGCAATTAAACTTGGTGACCATTGTATTTCATGCACTCACATGTACCAATAAGTGTCCATCCATACAAAAAGGACAAATCCTATGCCATTAATATGTTGATAAAAAGTTGTATTTTAGACCTAGAAAAGTTTGGAAATGTAGATATGTTACATGAAGTATCTGATAGGTTGCCAGATTTTTTAAATCTTGTGTGGGATCTAGTCGCAATGTTCTAAAATAAGATGTACAATAAAATGGAACTCCCTGCACGATAGATAATTAATCAGGCCCGGAATGTGCAAATTATAACAAATTGTGCAAATCAAAACAACAGTTGCAAAAACCGAAATATGTCATTCTCATCGTTTGGTAGGTACGGCTGAAACAAAAAAAAACTTGCTGGAGTTTTTTGTTTCATGCCCGTTTTGATAGTTAACGCATTTATAATAAAACAGATTTGTATTCAAGCAACGATTAGATCTCAAGATAACATAAAAAGATTAATAATGTTTCAGTATTGTGTTCAATATCATGTATCGTGGAAAAGAAAACCGAAACATTTTGTTGAAAAAAAAATCAAATGGCGTGCGTTGTAAGATATATTGCAGAAAGTTCACTGTTTTATGTCCGTCTCAAATGTCATACCATGGAGGAAGCATTTATCATGAAAACGTTTAAGAATAGTATCAGAAAAAGCCATAACAAACAATTGCTAAAAAGCTTTACCTTTATAAGCTTGGAAATCAACAGAAGTTGTAATGCTCTAACCTGTCCGCAACCTGTTCTCAGAGTTATTAAGTAGTTGTAATGTTTGCACCTTTTTAACGCCTGTTTACAAACAGTTATGTGCTATCAGACGGTTTTAACTTGTTCTTTTCGTCCCTGCTATCTTGTTCTTTTGACTCCATGTGCTCTGGTCTCAGTGAGGTAATTTAGTAACCACCTTTTTTGCTTTTAAATGCCATTAGCTTCATATATTGTATACGTTTTTGTCTTTTGCATGCACCATTGCCGAGTTGATGGGTTGGTTTGGGCTAATTAGCCGAGACAGCTTGTACTTGTTTATTCCTTTGAGAATCTGTTGGGGCAAGTGTCAACTTGGTGCACCTTAAAGCCTGGTTCAAACCTCCGGTGGCAAATTGTTTTGAAAGTGTCCATACAAAAGCTTAGATTCTCTTTTTTGCTGTTTGTGGTGTCATATTTCAATCTGATAATTCTATAAACCTTCGCTCGCTTTTCTTCTCTGGTTTTGGCTGTCTTATGTTTGCTGGGTTTTCTTGTTTTAAGAATTGCGTCAAGGGCTCTCATGCCTAAAGCCATGCGGAAACTTACCCACTTATATTTCGCGCATATTCCAGCCACTTATCATCAAATCAAAAGTTCTTTTAAGAAATCTTATTGCTAAACCGTGAAGTCATAGAGCTTCCCAAACCGAAAATGTCAGGTGATTAATGGGGGATAATACAAGGAAGAATGTGTATAAATTTCTAAGTGTAGTAACCTCCCTTGCATCGGTTTATAATACAGCGAAAAATGTAGAGACCGTTCGAATGTGTCCAAAAACTAACAAAAGAATGTCGAGACTTTTCGAAGTTGTCCTAAGAACTCACTAAAGAATGTTGTGACCGTTAGAAGACACGAACGTCTATTAACAATTGACAGACCCTGCAAGAACTAACAAAAATGCTATCAAAACTACCTGAAGCTTGACACCAGGTCTTAATCAGCAGCAAAAAAGATTACATGTTTATGAGGTCCTTCGATGTGATTTGAAATAAACATTTGTATTTTTCTATTGGAAATTTATTTTGTGATTGATGTATGCACGTTTATTGATGAAGTGAATGCCAGCTCACATTATGATTAAGATTATTTAAAATTGAATTGACAATGTCTCAACAACCAAAACTCCTTCTTAGTTGTTTTCTGGATTTCAAAATAATTCTGCAGCCGTAGTTGAATCCTTTTATTTTCGGATTACATCTTTAATATCAAAATGTAAAATCGTGCTTACAAAAAATGCTGATATCAAGATATGAAAATTTCACAAAATTTTATATAAAATACAATACATTGATCAGTATTTATATCGGTGAATTTTTGACATCGCGGGGCCGGAGGCAAGATTTCCAGAAAGGGGGTCCGTTTGATGCAATCTTAGAGTAGTGTTAAAATTAACAAGTTCTATTCTTCTGATCAAAATGTTCTTGGAAATCAAATATTTCGGGTGGGTTCGAGCAACTCCCTTTGGAACCGCCCCTGGGGAAAATCAAATTATTAGCAATATATGTCCGGTCTATTTTAACTTGTGATTATTATGTTTATTCATATTATTTTCATTTATATGACCCTCATGAATTTTAGTTATTGACCTGCTAGTTTCAGTTTTATTGTGTGATAAACCTAAGGCTTACACTCCAATCCAAGACTCCACTCCATACTTAATACTATTCCTCGCTGTAATCACAGTGTCTTATGCTATTTTTATACTATCACTGAGAAATCCAAATATTTTTATGGTCACTCCTGGACCAGTAACATTCTAGGGTGCCAGTCTTGTACAATGAATGCAGTAGTGTAGATATGATCAAGAGATGAATGATTGTTAGTAATTTTCTCGAACAGAGCTGGCTTTACAGTCAAGTTCTGTTCCAAAAAAGAGTGAAATATGCATACCAGGAATCGCCACACTCATAAAACACAGCCTCCCCAAGCAGCGAAAAGGAAGAGAGGAAGAGAGAGAGCATGTTTGTTACAAGTATGTCAATTCAAATATGACGCCACAAACAATTAACGAAAAAGAGAACCGCCTTGGAACGGTCAGTGGCAAAACAAATTGCAACTGGGGGTTTAAACCTGGTTCTTGGAAGCAGTAACAGGTTCTCATTTCACAAAACAAGCACAAGTTGTCTTTGTGAAATAACTCCAACCCACCCATTAGCTTAACAATGTTGCATGGAAAAGCACACAAACAAATACTTGGCGAGTGACAGTATAGAGATAACTTGATACTGTTATTGCTAACAGCATCGCACTTACCCCTTTAACATTACCCACAGTGGATCAAGTACTTAAACAATATCAAGTTCATTTTTCACATAGACAAATGATACCGATTTTGGCCTTTGTTGATTGTGAAAAGATAAATTGGAGATAGAAAGTTTTGCGAAATGAAGTAATGCTGAAGTAATGATGAGAATCGGTTCTCTTAGGCAATATTTCTTGTAAGACTAAAACTTTGACATTCTCAAGTCTTTTATCATTTCTATTGTGTTCGAAATTTTTCAAGTAATAACATTTCATTATGGTAAACTATTGTCAATTCAGAGAAAGGAATAGCAGCTGTTTTAAATTTAAGTGTTTTGCTAGTTCTTAGTCTGGTCATTTTTGTTGTACTGAGAGGTCAATTTGTATCCTACTAGGAATAGATGAAAAGGGAACTTTGAAAACCTCCGAACACGACAAATATGAAAATATTGCAGGCTCGGTTTGATTGAGCCTGTTCATGGGCAGTAATGGAAATGCATATGACTGTCCAAGCCGCCTAGCTCCGGGTTTAAGCGCAACTCAATACAGGAGGAGTCCATCCAGTGATCTGACCCTGTTGAGGGCAACATAACCCATATGCTATCCTACTCTACCATTGAAAGACTTCAGTTTTGTTTTTCTAATATCATTGTGACTTGTGGATTGTCATAGCTTCGGTTGCCTACTGACCGTTCCAAGGCGGTAACCACAAAGATTCTCTTTTTCCTTAATTGTTTATGGGGTCTTATTTGAATTTGACACTTAAACCTTTTTACAAAAACATGCTTTCTTTTCCTCTCTTCTTTTTCGCTGCGTGGAGAGGCTGTGTTTTGTGAGTGTGGCGATTCATGATATGTATATTTCACTTTTTAATGGAAAATGTCTACGCACCACTTGACCTTTGTCTGTTTTTTTTCCAATTTTAAACTGTTTTTCGGTTTTAAGAATTGGTTTCCAAGATTTGTCAACTTTGTTATTCATATTATAGTACAAATGCGAATGTTCAGTTGTTGTAAGAACTCGTATTTATGGTATAAGGAATTTGACCCATACTACCGTTGGTAAGTCACTTGAACTTTGGACGAGCATAATATTGCAATCAGGACCATTGGCAAGTCCATCTGTGATTAAAATTGTGAGTTACAATATAGTATCCAGATTCTTAAAACAATAGATGATTTGGTAAACCTTGATTTTTTGTGGTTCAAGATATTTGACAATGCTCAGCACGGATCTCCTTGCACTTGTTCCAATATTTCCGACAATGTTATCAATAGCTACTTAACTGTACATTTTCCGGCATTTTTTTTACAAAGCTTTGAGGTTATGTTCATCAACAAGATAATTTGTGCTGAATAAATGAATGTGATTAGATGTTTTTTTTAATCAAGTTTCAAAAAATCAAATCTGCTTGCGTTTGTTTTCCTTCTGTAACATGATTTAAAGGTTATCAACATGATATTCTACAGCAATCCATATACCGTTGATTATGCTTACCTCTAAGATCATCGAGTACCCGCCCTTTTGCTTATTTGTTATATGTGTTTGTGCTTTTGCATGAAAAAATCTTGAGCTGATGGGTGGGTTTGAGTTATTTTACCTAGACAATTTGTACTTGTTTGTTCTAATGAAAACATGTTGGGGCAAGTGTGAGGTTGGTGCAACCTAGAACCTGGTTTAATTCCCCATTTGCAAATTATTTTGCCATTGACCGTTCCTAGGCGGTAACCACTCGGGTTCTCAGTTTCGATAATTGTTTGTGCTGTCTATTTTAAAATTGATCATTATATAACCATGGTCTCTTCTCATCTCTGCTTTTTTGCTGTGTGTGAAGGCTGTGTCTGATTGTGGTTATTGCTGATATGCATATTTCAGCTTTTTAAAGTAACATCGAAATTTCTGTGTGGCGTCACAACGTAATTTATTTACATGTATTGACATGTTATGCGCACTGTTGGATTTTTTCTATAAATAGCACACAGAACAATTTCCATAAATAGATCTCATAGGCTACATCTTGCAGCAATTTCTGAAGATCTGACAGATCTTGTTCAACAATGTTTTAACCACTTCGTCTGAATACTAAACTTAAGTAAGTTCAGAACTCAGTGGCGTAGCTACTATTAGGCCCTGTAGGCCCGGGCCTACAAGTTGGACCAAAAATGACAATGTTAAAACTCCCAAAAACAATGAAAACAGGAGGGAGTTGTGTGGAGATGGTAGCGGGTTTAAGCCGTTAGTTAGTAAAGTGAGTATTTGGCGTTGATCCCCAAACGACAGTGTGCATATGTTGAAACAAAAGAAGCAAATAGAAAAACAGAAAGTAGACTAGGAAGTAAGTTTTTCTTGACTTTCTTGATTAGTTCGACGAATTGGCACTAATGATTGTAGACCAGCATATAGGCCTACTTATCTCAGGTTTGAGTTGTATATTGCCTAAGAATCTCAGTTCTCATGCAAACCGTTTTTCTTTTGTTTTAGGTGTAGGTGGAAATGAGTATTTTCCCTTAGAAATAATAGGTTTTTCACTACAACTGCAGTGAACCGTGTACTTCCCTTAAAAATATATTTTTAATATATTGAGTGTTATCATACAGGATCGAAGATAAGTGACTGAATGTGGTAATATACTTCACCGAGTACTCACACAAGCAACCGGCCTCAATGGTAGCAGTACATGTCAGTGAAAGGCTGTCGCAGCATAAGGCTATATAAGGTGACTGGCCACGAGACATCTGAACAACATTTGTCAGCACTAAAATTCGAAACAGAGACTCAGCTATGCATAGAGAAGGCATTCAGTGACCGAAATGAACATGAATTTGCTGCTGTGGTATGTGCCACAAAGATCGTGCATTTCCTTGTGAAACATAACATTCCCCACACTAGAAAATCTGGTTAAATTCGCAAATGAAGTACTTCCGAGTCCTGTACAAGCGCACCTACCGAGGCTAAAAATCCCACATATACGAGTCCTGCCATAACACACGAGTTGCCGGCTGCCATGTCGGAGGACATCCAAGACACCATTAACCAACGCATCAAATCCAGTCCAGCTTACTCAGTTATGACAGACGAGGCTACAGACATTGCCAACAACAAACATCCTACATTCTGTGTGAAGTATGCGGATGTTGACACCGGTGAGGTAAATGTTGACTATGTGAAAGATGTCCAAGTGGAAAATGGGAAATCAGAAACCATCTTCAAGGATACAAAACATTGGTTGAAGAGGACCGGCAGCTTGATACATTCATAGGATTTGGAAGTGACGGTTGCAACTTTATGATCGGAAAGATATCTGGAGTTGCCACACGTCTGAAAGAGATAAAGTATGACCTTATCAACGTTCACTGCCATAACCAGAGATTAGCTCTTACTGCTGAATTCCTGATGATGTTTTGACAAATATTTACAAGTATTACAAGTCATCTGCTATCAGGACACATTCCATAGATAAACTTCAGATCATGCTAGAAGACTGATACTTAAAAAAGTGAAATATACATATCAGGAATTGCCACACTCACAAAACATAGCCTCCCCACGCAGCGAAAAAGAAAAGAGGAAAAAAGAGCATGTGTTTATAAGTATGTCAAATTCAAATAAGACGCCACAATTACAATTAACGATAAATGAGAACCCTTGTGATAACCGCATTGGAACTGGGGGGTTTAAACCAGGATCTAAACTGGGGGTTTAAACCAGGATCTAGGGTGCACCAACCTCACACTTGCACGAACAGGTTCTCATATCAACACACAAGTACATGTTGTCTTGGTGAAAAAACTCCAACCCGCCCATCAGCTCAACAATGTTGCATGCAAAAGCACACAAACATATAAAACATAAGAAGCTAATAGATGGCTATCACACCTTGATGCTGTAACATCTAAGGTACACATACTCTTCTGTGTTGATGAATCTAGAGAATTGTGTGGGGCAGGCAATGACCGTGTAAGGATCGGATCAGCAAGTGGGCTGTACAAGAAACTGCATAGCTATCGGTGTGTGCACATCATTTACTTTCTCTGTGATGCTCCAAAACCCCTGACACAGTTTGCTCTTACGTTTGTTGACCTGGCTTGCATTAAACCAATAATGGATGTCACCATTAACACGCTAAAGAAACTTCAAAGCCATGATTATCCCAGAATGAAAAAGGCTGACAAACTTATGTCTGAATTTCCAATAACTGCCTCAGAAGAACAGAAAAAGTTGGTAAGATAGGTTGAAATTCAGTTCTTGGATAACTTTATTGGAAACATTGAAGCCAGACTTGAGAACCATGACATTATTGACCATATGTCTTTGTCATGGGTAACACCAATGCACTGGCAGGAAATGATGAAATTAAAGCCATTGCAGAACACTATGGCTATGATGTTGATCAAGCATTGTTTGAATGGAATCGGCTAAAGCTGTGTTTAAGAGATTCCGAACATACAGAGATCAACAGCCCCTCCTCCCTGATCATGGTTTTATGCCAATTTAAGAAATTAACAGAAAACATCTGACCCCTGATTGAACAGATTTGCGAAGCAGCAGCTGTTATACCGGTCATCATGCTGAAGTTGAGAGTGTTTTCTGATGTATATCGGACTGTTGACAGACCTCGGAAATAGACTAAATGTGACAACCAACCATAAGCTGTAGCTTATTCATCAAAGTGACAAGTACTTGGATTTTAGGATAACTGTTAAAAGATGGCACCAACAGAAACCTCGTAGAATCAAGCTCTTGATGCTGACAGTACATCAGTTTCAAAGTAAAACACTGACTAGAACATGGAAGTGTATAGTGAACAGTGAGTTCAATGTGTTAAAGATGCTGCATTGTAGTTTGTGGCTTCTTTTTAACTTGACCTTTTGTTACAAAATGTGGTACAAGTGACATTTAAGATGTATAAAGATGTATATTAGTCTAAGAGTATTATGCATAGTTATATTCTTCAAACATAAGTATACTGATTTGATAGCTTCAACATTAATCAATATTTATTTAATCCAGATCATCGTTTAACAGGGTATTCTGAATTAAAAACATCTAAGAAACTAAAAGTTGATAAAACATTAAAATCATTTCCTGAAAACCGCTACGCTATCTAACATTTTGTTAGATCTGACTTTAGTGAGATTGATAAAACAGTCTTAAGCTAAAAAAGGTGATAATGCATTATGTGTATACTGTGTTATTTGAATATGTATTGTTCAAATGCTAACAATGTTCTGCATGAATAAACTGGAGATATTAGAAAATTAAAAGCTGTTACACGTTTATTGCAGTATTGGATCAATGGTTTAAATAAAAATATAGAAGTTATGCAATGATTAAAAATTAAATAAAATATGATAAACATTAACACTTGTATTAATTAACAACAGTATACACTGTATGTAAACCGATTGTATCATCTACCGGATATAGCGCACTGATTGTCACAAAAACATAGCAAACAGTTCAAAAATGAGGAGATTTTGTATGTATAAATGTAATGAGAAATCCAATCGACAAATACATGTTCAACAGGCGATTCTCGTAGCAATTGTTTTGAAAGATGTTATTACCTTTTTTATGCAATATACTTTAAAAAAATCGCTTAGATCACTCACAAAAAGTACCGTTTGCACTGTGTACTGTTATCAAATCAGCGTAAATGTTTATGTTTAAACAGGTTTTGAGAGGTATTCTCATGCTAGCGATGATAAATCATATCATTATGTCTCCCCCACCCTCTGGGGGAGACATATTGTTTTTGCCCTGTCCGTCAGTCCGTCTGTCACACTTCGTTTTCGCTCAATAACTGGAGTACCCTTTGACACAGAGCCTTCAAACTTCATAGGGTGATAGCCCTTATTGAGTAGAAGAACCCTATTGATTTTGGGGTCAGTAGGTCAAAGGTCAAGGTCACAGGGACCCGAAGTGTGAAAACCGTTTCCGCTCAATAACTCGAGTACCTTTTTACCCAGAGCCTTCAAATTACATAGGGTGATAGCCCTTATTGAGTAGAAGAACCCTATTGATTTTGGGGTCAAAGGTCAAGGTCACAGGGGCCCGAAGTGTGAAAACCGTTTCCGCTCAATAACTCGAGTACCCTTTGACCCAGAGCATTCAAACTTCATAGGGTGCTAGCCCTATTGAGTAGAAAAACCCTATTGATTTTGGGGTCAGTAGGTCAAAGGTCAAGGTCACAGGGGCCCGAAGTGTGAAAACCATTTCCACTCAATAACAGGAGTTCTATTTCTCCCAGAGCCTTCAAACTTCATACGATGGATGTCCTTATTGAGTAGAGGACTCCTATTGATTTTGGGGTCAGTAGGTCAAAGGTCAAGGTCACAGAGGCCCGATGAGTGAAAATGGTTTCCTCTCACTAACTGGAGTTTTATTTTACCTAGAGCCTACAAACTTCATACAATGGTTGCTGTTACAGCCTTGAAGAACCCTGTTGACTGGGGTATTTATGCCAGACTTCAACATCACAGGGGCCCGTAGAGTTAATATATATATGTGCATGTTCATTATACCATAATAAATGACACAGGCTTCCGTTTCAAAAAGGTGATATCATTTCCTTGGCCTTCATCCAATAGGGCGACGGGGGGGGATGGGGGGGGGGGGGAGACATGCGTTTTTCACAAAAAAAGATTCTAGTTTTTATTCTTACAATAATAAAAATACCATAGCTGATCAATTTAACATCAAAACATTAGACCAAACATGCATGTAGCTTCGACCCAGACTGTATCATTTATTGAACATGTTAACTCAATCATTTGTATGTTTCTAGTGATCTATGTGTATCAGTTATGGCGATTTTTGTAAAGACGATTTTTAGTATATTTTTCAGATTTAAGAACAACGGCTTGATGTAAAAACATGTATTAAAAGTGCATCGTACAGAGATATGTGATACGTTATGAAATATAAGGGCCTCGGTGTCTTTATATACTGCGGCGACACGAAACAATTGGATCTACCTGACTTCATTAGTTAACACCCAGGTCGCTCTGAGAACTACCATTTACAACAAGCGATAATTAATGTCGTCCCAAAATGTTTTGGATTTGATAAACATAGTCTAAGGTTTTTTAAAAGTAATAATTTCGAAACTGAAGGTTCACGATTATAAATACATACGCAGGTAGGCGTGACATACAAATTCTGAATTTGTAAAGCAAGTTATTCAAATACTGATATTTTAAGCTGATGATAAACCATTTACTCAATGTACGACCAATGTAGATCATCGTCAGCTGGAACATCCATGTCATTTGATCGGAATATACAATGGCCACTTGTTTACAGAAATATTCTAATAAATGTAATAGCAAACAGTGTACAGCAAAAACAACGTACTACATATCCCATGGAGTAAAGGGTCAAATGGAACTTTCGCAAAGGAATCAATGTCTTGTTTTCCGCCCAAGGATTGACTATCACAAAGGTCTTCCCTTGAGAGTCAGGTATGTTCCCATGCTGATTTCAGTTAAAGAAATTAACGAATTCGCTTTCTAACATATTCTCATAAAGCATTTATACTAGCCATTAAAATACTGTTTTGACATCTGATTTGTATAAACTATGTGTATGCCAATTGATCAGTTACAAAACAGTTTACAGTTTATTTCGAGGTTTGTATGAAAAATTAAACGATCGCCCAGCTGCGTTGGGCCTGACAGTTTGATTTTTATACAAGCCTCCAAACTATTTGTAGAGAATAACAGTATTTTGATACAATCATATGGGTCATTTGCCAGACCTTCTTGTGATTAAATGCAATTTTGCAAGTTTTTATCCCTATATATGCGCAAAACAAATAGCATTACAACCAATAAGAATTATACAAAATATAACGTACCCATTTTTGTTGAAGGAACTTAAAATGATCCTAATAATTCCGTTTTCAATGTGTTATTTACGAATTGTTTATATCGCAGCCATTCAATCACCTTACTATATCCGGCATATGATACAATCGATTTATATACAGTGGTATATACTCGTAATGATAAAAATAATAAAGAGACTTTGCTTGACATAATATATATTTAATGTATGCTGAAAAGTGCCCTTTAGCTGGAGAAAAGCGTTTATTTGTCATGCCCCTTTTTGGCAGCACTCTGACCCTTTTTCGCAGCACCTTGCTTTTTTTAAATCCTGGATACAACATGAGTGACATGCAGATGTATTTTCGGTCACTAGTCGCAGCTGCCATTTTCTGTTCATGTGCTCTTTCGTTCAAAGTATGTTCTTTAAAATCTAAATCTGTAGCATCACATAATGTTGAACAAGTAGCTGATCATGATAAAGAAGGTACTCTTGTTTTAGTGATAAAAACACATGGAGTTTCATTCTCTCTCAACGGTCTGATTTACATCTCTGGTTTGTGTACCTCTGATACGAACAGGCCGTAGTTTTTCAGTTGAAACAATATGAGCACTTGTGTTTTGTAAGCTGTTATTCTGTTGTGAAAGTTCTGTGACAATATTGACAAAGGTCTTTGACCCTGCAATTCATTCTTTCTGCTGAGGAATATTTTGCACCACGTGCATGACAAATGGAACAAGTATGCTTTGACAATCGAATTTCTGTTACTTCCAGTATTTTAAAGCAGCTGTTACAAGAGAAATGTTTCCATTGTATATATGGGCACTGTAATAAATTCCTATTAAAAGTAGCTATGTTATATTTTCAAACTGAACAATATTCGCAATCCATTTCCACTAATAAATGCATAGTAAAAGTAATAGACGAAATCTATTGTTCTTTCTAATTGACGTATTGATCGTACAGTGTTTTTATAACTATTTTACCAAAATGTTCCACATTATGTTGCAATGGTTAACTAACCAAACATATAGTCAATGACATCTGCAGAAACCTGTTCATATAACAGGTCCTCGTCGTGATTACAAGCTGCATCTTCTTCTGAAACAAACAGAATTTTCAAAAACTTTAATAATAGAAAAAAATGTATAAAGAATGTATTTTTGGTAAAACGCTTCAGAAGAACTATGTGTTTCGGTTATAATGATAATAAGGAGAAGAATGGGTAAATAATTATGTAAGACATATTTTATGGTTATATTTATATTTTTATTACCGGAGTCACTCTCTTCAACTGAAGAATTTTCTGATGCAATGACTACTTCGTTATAGAAGTGTAGGATTTCGTCTTTGCTGAAAATATATGTTCGCATGATTATGAAATAAAAACAAACAACCACGCTCTGAAGTAATGATTTAGACATATGTAACATAACAGAGTGGAATAAATTCTTACCAAATTGCAAGTAAATTGTATTACGTGTATGTTTCGCCGGTGCATTATTCTGTATAAATATTTCCTTTTGAATATAAGAGCACATAACATTTTAATGCACTTATATTAAGGGTAATGTTAAGTATATGAAATATTTGAAAACCTCGTATTTTGGCCCACTGTTGCTCTAGAATCAACGCCTCCTCGATTGCACCATTATCTCTAATGTTTAGGAGAAGCTGGTCAATTATACCCTGAAGTTCTGTCTTTTTCTTCTTTTCCACAGAGTAAAACTTTGACCTTGCCTGATGTGTGGTAAATATTGGCACAAGAAGAATGGATTTTTCTAACTTGTGCCCCCTTTTTACGGTGTCCAGATACCCAACGAAATTCTTTTCACAGAGCCTATCAAATATCATGAGGTCTTCGTCCACGGCTTCTTGAGATATTGACACATGAATACTTTAATAGATACAGAAATCGTTGGTAACTGGAAAGAGCCTAGGTGGATGTTTCATTACAATTCATATGTAATTGAAATATTTTTTTTATTTAAAGACAAAATACAACAGTTCAGTTCGCAGAAACTTTAAGTGATACAAAACGATTGAAATTTAAACGGCCGATCATAAACTGTTTTTCAACAAGCATAGGTCCCATTGGTATAAAAATTACAAATGTTCAGAAAATGTAGAAATTTATAAAACAGATCAAAACTTACTTATCCTTTAAAATAAGATATCCCTTATTTCGCAAATGAACCCGCCATTCCATAATTTCTTTCGTGAGGTCTCGTTGATAAGTACCTTCGAGTTTCAGTTCATTGATATTAAGTGTGCGTTCTCGTATCTTAAACATAAACCACATTATATTTTTATATTTGCAAAACAGTAATTATTTCAATGTTAAATGTTTTAACTAAACACAGAAATGTTATTACATTTGCGTTTTATTGTATCATGTTAATGTTTGGGTAAACTAATCTTTAGCTTGTTATGGTGTCAAACAATCATACAAACAAGATCATAAGAGTTGAGATTTTTGCACATCTAGCTGGACTGAAAGCAACCATTTCTGTGAGTTGTCGGTTGGACATAAATATTATGCAAGATTTCAGGTTTCGTGATTTTTGCCCCAGCCGACTGTGCAAAAGTGATGCTTGGACTGTGTTTCAGTGTTCCTTGGATTTTTTTCAGGAGTTCTTCATAGCCTGAATTTATGTTGCCTGAGTAGCTTATAGCCATAGGTTTACAGTAAACACTGATTTCTGTTTCAGGTTGTTGTTCTGGATTGATTTCATAGACTAGGTACAGCTGGAGTGTGTGTCGGAAACTGTGAAATTAGGACCGGTTACTGGCGTCAGCCGCCTTAAGACAAAGTGTTGATTTACAAATATTGTCAGGTATGGCATTTTAAAGCTTTAAATGTCTGTCCAGAATGAGCATTACACAAAATGATCAATTTTATGTCTGCCTTATTTAAAATAAAATGTCTGGCAGTCAGCATAAGGGGAGGTAACTCAGACTTGGTGGTATGCTGAGATGCCTGGTGCAAAGTCCTGTATATTTTTTTTCAAGTAGGAAGTCTGAAATGTGTCGCTTTTCTTTAAGGCATTATTTCTTATTTTACGAAATAATGTTTCGCATGCAAAAAATAATATTCAAACAAATTTTTGTCGTTTCCCTCTTCTTAAGCAGGGGACGGCCAATTTTGTCGTCCAAGCGACTCTGAAATTGTCGCTGTTGGTAAAAACCACTAAAAATGTCACATCCGATTGAAGTTATGTCAGACAGACTTTGTACCAGAAATGCAGTAGCTACTCAGGTGCTTGTAGCAAGCATGCCATAGCTCTTGGTAATAACAGCTGGCTTTGACTCTGTACATATTATGGATTTACCCAAATGGGCACTGTAATGTATGTAAACTTTGATGACAGGTATTTCAAGCATGTCACCAAACAAGTCACAATATAACATGAAAGAGTACAAATACATGTCGAGACAGTTGACTGGGCAGATTTTGACATCATAAGTATCAGTAAAGTTGTCTGCAGATGTGTTTGCAGATGTGTTTGAAGCAATTCAGTATCCAAGAGCCTGTCAGGGTATCAGAAAAATGCCAGACTTTATGCAGTCGCTTATTTTTGATCACCCAGCAGAGCGAGCTGTTTAGACCTAATAATGGGCTTATTTTGAATGATTTTCAGCAAAGTGAATGTGGATGGTGCTTGAAAAACATCAGAATGTTACACTGGTACTAATTGAAAAAATGAATTTTAGCAAATTGTAAATAGTCACTGTTGGTAAATAAGGTACTGTTCTATTTCTGTACAAATAATGCACATTTTTCATGAATACTGTCTTGACTTAAATTGCCATATCTGACTTGAATATGCATTCAGGTGTATGATTTTAGTCTTATTTTATTCCAGTTAGTTTGCAAAATTGATGCAACTCTAAGGTATATGTCAAGTCAAACATGTGTGTCTCTTTAAGGGAGCACATACCATTAAGATAGCCACGAACTCGAACTAGAAATTATGAAATAGGGGATATTATGAAGTTATTTTGGCATTTATAAAGCCTAAATTAATTATAGATACAGGTTTGTGTGTTTCAAGGTATTTGGAATATATTTGTTTAATAACTATTAGAAACCAAAAGCAGCCAGGTGATGATCAGTGTGATGCAGGGGCTTGAATTCGAAACTAGGGAAATCCTGTAAAGTAATTTGTTTCCGCGTCAGAAATTCAGTTGCATGTTTTTGGATTTATTTTGCGGAAAATCGGTAGGGATGACAGCTATTGGCTATATTCTTTTCTGAATCTGCTGTTTCAGCTGGACTGAAAGCAACCATTTCTGTGAGTTGTCGGTTGGACATAAATATTATGCAAGATTTCAGGTTTCGTGATATTTGCCCCGGCCGACTGTGCAAAAGTGATGCTTGGACTGTGTTTCAGTGTTCCTTGGATTTTTTTTTCAGGAGTTCTTCATTGCCTGAATTTATGTTGACTGAGTAGCTTATAGCCATAGGTTTACAGTAAACACTGATTTCTGTTTCAGGTTGTTGTTCTGGATTGATTTCATAGACTAGGTAAGTGTGTGTCGGAAACTGTGAAATTAGGACCGGTTACTGGCGTCAGCCGCCTTAAATAATTTCAAAGAATTACACGATAAATGGTAATATCCTACTTTCGTTTTAATATTTATATATTTTATTTACAAATTGCGCATTTTATCCGTAAATGACAGTGAGCAAAAATGCTTCTGCAATGTGTTGTTTATGTTTGCGAACTTGCACACTTCCGAACGGGTTGCGCAATTTCGTCTATCAGATTCAGGAAACAAATTACTAAACTTTCAATCATTTTTCTATAGCTAAAAGTACTAGTAGCTATATAGCCCGAACAAGCTATATAGCTCCTTTTGGAGAACAAGAGAACCTGTTGAATGTGTATTGTTCAAATGCTAACAATGTTCTGCATGAATAAATTGGAGAGATTAGAAAATTAGAAGCTGTTACACGTTTATTGCAGTATTGATCAATGGTTTAAATAAAAATATAGAAGTTATGCAATGATTAATTAAAAAATTATATAAAATATGATAAATATTAACACTTGTATTAATTAACAACAATTTATACTCGCAATGATAAAAATAATAAAGAAACTTTGCTTAGCATAATATATATTTAATGTATGCTGAAAAGTGCCCTTTAGCTGGAGAAAGCGTTTATTTGTCATCCTCCTTTTTGGCAGCACTCTGACCCTTTTTCGCAGCACCTTGCCTTTTTTAAATCCTGGATACAACATGAGTGACGTGCAGATGTATTTTCGGTCACTAGTCGCAGCTGCCATTTTCTGTTCATGTGCTCTTTCGTTCAAAGTATGTTCTTTAAAATCTGAATCTGTAGCATCACATAATGTTGAACAAGTAGCTGATCATGATAAAGAAGGTACTCTTGTTTTAGTGATAAAAACACATGGAGTTTCATTCTCTCTCAACGGTCTGATTTACATCTCTGGTTTGTGTACCTCTGATACGAACAGTCCGTAGTTTTTCAGTTGAAACAGTATGAGCACTTGTGTTTTGTAAGCTGTTATTCTGTTTTGAAAGTTCTGTGACAATATTGACAAAGGTCTTTGACCCTGCAATTCATTCTTTCTGCTGAGGAATATTTTGCACCACGTGCATGACAAATGGAACAAGTATGCTTTGACAATCGAATTTCTGTTCCTTGTGTTTTAAAGCAGCTGTTACAAGGGAAAATGTTTCCATTGTATATATGGGCACTGTAATAAATTCCTATTAAAAAGTAGCTATGTTATATTTCCAAACTGATCACTATTCGCAATCCATTTTCCACTAATAAATGCATAGTAAAAAGTAGCTATGTGATATTCCTAGCTCACCGATATTCACATTCAATATCCCGGTGGTTAAGCTATTGGAATTTTTTTTATCAAATCTACGTTCCCTGACTACTTTTTGGATCCGATGAAGGACTTTTTATGATATCAACAATGGACAAGGAGCCAAAAACTTAACAAAAAATCACCATTTACTATGGTGAGTTTGAAAAATTAGCAACTCGACGGAATATTAGGACATTTAAGCCGTGTATATAATTATGTCATGCTATACCGTTTTAGTTATGGATTTAACTCGTGGTTCCCTGCAAAGCAAGTGGGACTTCAACCATAGATATAAGTAGGTCAACATTTCTACGATTTGCATTTATACTATAATTTCTAAAATCAGTCATAGCCAATTCTAATTTGGAATACATAATTTTCAACATACTCTTTGGAGAGTGTACAGGATTCATTAAAAACAAATCTTTTTAACTTCGCCGCAGCCGGACAACAGGATCCCAGCTATCGCAGGCAACATAAAATGCAATACAGCTTTTGAACTATCGGAAATATCAGATCGATCAAACTGAACGCTCCAGATGTCTTTATTGTGAGCCGTCTTTGCTTGTGTCTTCAAATGGCTCATCAAACTCTTCCGAATTACAGCCGAGTTGTGTCTTCAAATCTGCAACTTCGCTTTATAGTCGATCAATATGAAGTAACTTTTCACTTCAGCCGTCATTATCTTCTCTCGACATTCAAAGAACTCCAACATCTGATTGCTGTGCATGAGGCTCTTTCTGTGCTTCCTGAATTAAGAAATTGGATTTTAAGTAACTCGCTTGAAACACACGTAAAGTTTTTAACCAGGTTTTCAGAAGGAAAAATCCTGGTTATTAAATTGGGGGACGTGGGCGGGCGGGCGGATGGGCGGGCCTAAACAATTTCTTGTGTGCGCAACTCCTTCATTTCTCAACGGATTTAAACTAAACTTGCACAGTACCCTGGCGCATATTGTCGGGGTTTGATCACAGGGTCAAGGTCAAGGGCACGGCTACTAAAAATAGAAATTCAGTCGGCTCAATTACTTGAGTTTGCTTTTGCCTATTGGCTTCAAACTTGGTGTATGGGTAGCTTATATCAAAAGGCAGCTTGGGTTTGCTACCTAGGTGTCTGTGATCAAGGTAAAGGTCACTGTTTCTAAAAAATAAATTCAGTTTCTGCTTAATAACTTGAGTTTGTTTTGGCCTATTGACTCCAAACTTGTTGTATGAGTAGCTTATATCAAAAGGCAGCTTGGGATTGCTACACAGGTTTCTGTGATCAAGGTCAAGGTCACTGTTGCTAAAAATAGAAATTCAGTTTCCACTTAATTACTTGAGTTTGCTTTGGCCTATTGACTCCAAACTTAATGTATTTGTAGCTTATATCAAGATTCAGCTTGGGATTGCTAGCCAGGTGTCTGTGATCAAGATCAAGGTCAATGTTGCTAAAAATAGAAATTCAGTTTTAATGACTTGAGTTTGCTTTGGCATATTGACTCCAAACTTTGTATATGGGTAGCTTATATCAAGAGGCAGCTTGGGATTGCTACCCACATGTATGTGATGAAGGTCAAGGGCATTGATGCTAAAAATAGAAAGTCAGTTTTTACTTAATAACTTGAGTGTGCTTTGGCCTACTGACAACTAACTTAGTGTATGTGTAGCTTATATCAAGAGGCAGTTTGTGATTGCTACCCAGGAGTATGTTTTCAAGGTCAAGGTCACGTTTCTGCTTAATTACTTGAGTTTGCTTTGGCCTTTTGACTCCAAACTTGGTGTATGAGTAGCTTGTATCAAGAGGCAGCATACCTATTGCTACACACGTTTCTGTGATCAAGGTCAATGTCACTGTTGCTAAAGTTACTTGAGTTTGGTTGGTGTATGTGTAGCTTATATCAAGAGGAAGCTTGTAATTATTATCTTTCATTTGAGGTCAGATTTTGGAGGATCTTGGAACATAGACTAGTCTATATATACCTGTAGAGACTTTCGTGTTGACATCATAAACATTGCCATGTTTTTTCCCACTTGATACAGATGAAATGTTATCACAAAGTGGACAAAAGATGTCAAGGACAGCCGCTAAACCTACAACTTTTTTATTTATGCAGTTATGTAAATTGAGTGGCTGCAGTTATGTAAATGGAGTGGCTGTGACCAATGTCGACAATGTTGTAGCTCGTTTGCAAGAAACCCAAGCTCAACAATACATCGGTCATTTGTAGATCCACATTTCTTCGCCTCAGAATCGGTCAAAACCACTTCTTCGTGGCTAAGAACACTAAAATCCGGTCTTGGTTTATGTCGACCCCATAAGAATGGTCTTCCTGGTGTCCAAATCGTTCTTTCTCTTATATCTTTGATACCTAGCTGCGTTTTTGCCTTTTACAAATTCACCTTTTAACCGATTCATTATTATGCATAGTGATCAATTGCAATCGGAGTCCCTAAATACCGTAATAATTTGTCCTTGAAATACTGCATTTGACCTTGGTACCCGTTAAAATAACATGTGATAAATCGATTTTTTTCACGGACAACGGAATGAGAGGCATTAGCTTTCAAAGCTGACTGTCTCAATTACAGCACGCATCTCGCAAAAGTAAATAGCCGAATCGCCAGTTTTATAAAAAAAAAATTTTTATTGACAATTTCTATTTTAATGATCTATTTGCATAATTTTTCATATTTTCATTTTTTTCTGTAAAAATACCATTTTAATTTTTTCAACAACGAGCCGTTTAACGGCAGTAAACACATGCGCACTAAACAGGAGAGCACCTTTAAATGCTGTCCATTATCAATAAATGACCCTTCTATTGAACACTTTGACTATTCACATGTGTTGAATTGCTGACTAACAATAAAAATAATGACAAAACTGCAATAGAGAACTGTGTATGTGGTGTGAGATATGTTGCATCAAGAGACAATTGTGGCATGTTTTTGTAGACTGATGTCCTTTAAGAAATGAAGCAACAACTGTTTTGTATTAATTACAATGAAATAGTTAATCTTTGGTAGTTCTGTGAAAATGTGCTTTGAATAAAATGTGATGCATTGTCACATTTTAATAAAACTTAGAAAACTGTGTTGCTTTGTGCTATATATATATTAATATAATTGTAAGATGCACCACATCAACCATGTGAAAACTTTTTGCACGATTTTGCACGTCGCGTGTGGGATGCCGGGATGCCTTAAAATTTTTCTGTTATGTATTGTTAGTATACGACTATGTTCAAGGTTGCAAATGATCTTCAGAAAACCCCTTCTTGGACGACTTGAACGCAGATGGCTTCTTCGTCTTATGTCGTCGCCACTGTCAAGATGATGGAACCCTGCTCACCTGCCATTGATAAGTTGTCACCCGACTCCGACTCGTCACCACCATCATCGCCTATGACCTGAAGCATGAGCAATCAACTTTCAACTTTATTTACAAATACTTAGGTTCATAACAATGAACAGGAAAAGCATATAACAGTTCAATATAACAAATATAAGAGTCAATGGTGTAAAAGGGAAACGACATGCAAATATCAAACGTATCTTCTGTATCTACAGTGAAGCAGGTCACATCATAATTATAAATACTAAATAAACATATACAGTTCATGCATGTGATATTGCATTATAAAATGAAGAAAAGAACAGTTTAATATGGATGCCCAGATTATGCATAATACAATACAGAAATGGTATAATCATTACAGTTACTGATAAACGGCTGTAATAATTAAATATTGATACTATGTTTAAACTATTTTAAGCGCATACTAATTTCATGATTTTTCTAACGAAGACACTTAATTTCTTTAATTCTATTATGTTTTCGCTTGTAATTAATTCTTTAAGCTTAATTATATTTAGTCTTCTATAAAAATATGGTTTAATAAGTTTTTTACGCTCATGATCAAATAGAGGACATAGGAATAAATAATGAAATTCATCACCTAAAGTATAACAATGTATACAAAGTCTTTCGTTTGCTGGTATACTTCTCCATCTGCCGACTTCTATAGGCAAACGATGGTTTCTGGTCAGAAAAGCGAGTAGACTTTTACATAAATCAATAGATAAAACATCAACATATTTGCTTCTATGAAAATTTGTTTTAAAAATTTTATAAAGTTTTATATAAGTTCGAGTCGGAGGTTATCGATATTCCAGAATACCAATTTTGAACAAAAGTGTCTTTTAGTTTTTGTTTTAAACTAGCTATTAACCAATGTCATTTGTCAGTTTGCAAGAATGGATAAGGTAATAATGAATAAGGTAATTTGATAATAATTGAAGAATGGATAAGGTAATAATGAATAGATAATTTGATAATAATTGAAGAATGGATAAGGTAATAATGAGTAAGGTAATTTGATAATAATTAAAGAATGGATAAGGTAATAATGAATAAGGCAATTTGATAATAATTGAAGAATGGATAATATAATAATGAATAAGGTAATGTGATAATAATTGAAGAATGGATAATGTAATAACGAATAAGGTAATTTGGTAATAATTGTATAATTACAATTATTCGTAGTACTACTTATGGTGGTAATGGAAAATAATGCATACAAAGAATGGATAAGCATTGCACTCAGACAAACATTGCTGTAAGGCAAAAGAAGAAAATTGTAAGAATGGATAAGAACATAACTCGGCAAATTCTTATTGCAGATACTTACTTTTCCGCATGCTTCGATTGTGTCCTAGGCTTGTGGTAGAGGTCTAGGAAAGCGTACACTGCCAACTTGAAACTCTGGAGAAGGTCATCCTCTTCCCGCCACAAGATCCGCTTTTCTTTTTGGTATCTTTCTTCAGCTTATGGTGAACGGTCCTCATGGATATGGCAAGCAAATTGTACAATTAATCCGATATCTATGGTTATCGACCATAACTATAGATATCATCCCGATAACCATAGTTAATGACGATAACTAGGGTTACCGCCAAGTATCTACGGTTATTGGTGAAAACCCTAGATATCGAGCGATAACCGTAGTTATTGTCAATATCTATGGTTATCGGACCAGTAACTATGAATATCGCCGAAAACTATAGATACCGACCGAAAGCAATAGTTCTCGGCGTTAACCTTTGGTAACGGTCAATATCTAGGGTTTCACCAATAACAATGCATATCGGAATTATTGTGCAACAGATATAGACGAAAACTATGATAATCGACCGAGAACTTGAGTTTTCACCAATAACTATGGTTACTGGCCGGTAATCCTAGTTATCGTCAATAACTATGGTTATCGGACCGATGTCCATAGTTATATTGGTGGATAACTATAGGTATTGAATCATTTGGGAAAACCGGATGCCAAACAGTAGTAATTGCAGGATATTGATTTATATCTAGAGTTTTGTGCACAATAAATCCAATATCACTAGTTATTGATGGAAACCCTTGATAATGCCCGTTCACAACGGTTAATGTCGTGAACAATGGTTTTTCGCGGTAACTATAGTTTTCGCCAATATTCATTGTTCCGATGTCTATAGTTATTGACAATAACTATGGTTATCGGCCGATATCTAGGGTTTTCACCAATAAATATGGTAATCGGGCGGTAACCCTAGTTATTGACAATAACTATGGTTATCGGCCGATATCTATAGTTATTGGTAAATAAACATGGATATCGGATTAATTGTGCAAACCGCTTGCCATACATGGAAACATAAAAGGTTCTTGATGGCCGCAGCAAAAACACACAAAATGGAAAAAATGGGGTATTTACAAAAAAAGCAGATGTAAGTGAAAACTTATTCATTTTTCGAATTTTTCACACTTGTCATACAAGAGATAATACATAAAGACTCACCAGACGGGCAAATTTGATTGACGAATTCCGTCAGCGTCATGTCCCGTAGATCCCGTAGTTAAGTGTTTTTGTAGTTTGGGTCGGCCAGGTCATAGAACATGTGCATGCCCCTCAAACCAGCTGGCTAATTCTTTTCGTGATGGCAATGGAAACTTCTTCCAGTGGCATCTCCACACGCTGTCTCTTCTTGGAGCCGGTGATGGACGAGATAGTGAAGGCTTCCGAGGCGTTGTCATCTATCGTGGGGTGTGGTACTGGTTGGTGCTTGGGTTCTTCAGCGCCTAGCAATTGTCCACTCTGGCATTGTTGTTGTCTGCGGAACGAATGTTGTACACGCGAAAAATTACGCGCTTATAATGGCCTAACGATGCATCGATGTTCGAGAGATAATCGGGCGATTTTTATTACATCGCTTATACATTGGTAACCATTGTTCGCACATCGGTCGACTATGGGCCGATGTTTGGTCGAACATCAACCGATAATCAGTTGCCCACCACTAACCGACGATGACCTCAACTTCAACTTATTTTCTCCCGATGAACCCCCACCGATGTGACTGATGGCCTCAGTCACCGTCCGATTACTGCGTGTGTCTGGCCGGCAACCAATCCTTTTTTATTTAAAAAATGCATCGGTTGCCCATCGTATACGCCATCGCTGGATATTGTGATTGCTATCAGTCACATTATCCAGCGATAGGGGAATACGATGGTCAACCGATGCATTTTTGTGTCGCCTGCGATAGCAGGTAGACACATAGGGATCCTATTGTCCGGCGACGTCGTCGTCGTCGGCGGCGGCAGTGCCGTCGTCCGGTAGTCCCCCCAACTTTAACATGAAACTTAATGTTTCCTATAACTTTGAAAGTACTTGTCCTATTCACTTCATGCCATACTTGGAATATATCATCAGCATGAACAATGCCATATGTGACGACAAGAATGATAACTCCAGTTTCAATAATTTTTGAGTTATGCCCCTTTCAAATGCAACTTTAATATGAAACTTAATGATGCCTATAACTTTGAAAGTACTTGTCCTATTCACTTCATACTTGGAATATATCATCAGCATGAACAACAACAGCGGTTACAATAAGAATCATAACTCCAGTTTCAATATTTTGGAACTATGCCTCTTTCAAATGCAACTTTAACATGAAACTTAATGTTGCCTATAACTTTGAAAGTACTTGTCCTGTTCACTTCATACTTGGAATACATTATCAGCATGAACCGAACATTGGTATCAACAAGAATCGTAAGTCCTGTTTGACTATATTTTGAGTTATGCCCCTTTCAAATGCAACTATAACATGAAACTTAATGTTGACTTTAACTTTGAAAGAACTGTCGTATTCACTTAATATTCAAAATAAATCATCTTCATGAACAACGTCATTACGAAGAACAAGAATGATAACTCCTGTTTGACTATTGTATGAGTTGTGTCCCTTTAATATGAAACTATTACAAACTTAATGTTGCCTATAACTTAAAGTACTTGTCCTATTCACTCTTGGAATCTATCATCTTCATGAACAACAACGACATCGGTTACAACAAGAATCATAACTCCTGTTTGACTATTTTTTAGTTATGCCCCTTTCAAATGCAAATTTCACATGAAACTTAATGTTGCGTATAATTTGAAAGTACTTGTCCTATTCATTCAATACTTGGATTGTATCATCAACATGAACAACGTCATCTGTGACAAGAAAGATACATGTAACTCCTGTTTCAATATTTGATGAGTTATACCCCTTTCAAATGCAACTTTAACATGAAACCTTATGTTGCATATAACTTTTAAAGTACTTGAAGTCTGACGAATGCTAGGTAGAGTGGTCATTTTATACTACTTGTCCGGAAGAATCTCCATCGGCAACGGGAGCAAGTTACTTCGGCTGACTGTCGCCCGGGCATCCTACAATGTCTGAAATATGTCCGGTCAGTAATCGTACGATATCTTACTCACCGCCAGGTCACCGGTCGAGCATTGTAGGATGATGGGTGAAGATTGCCCGATGTCCGGCCGGTAGTCGGTTCCACGCCGGTCAAAAAAATGTTCCCTCTGGAGTCACTCACCGTACGATCATCGGCAGGGGTATGCACGGCCTCCGTACGAAGCCTGTTGCTGTGATAGATGTGTTAAGGACTAATTGGACGATATGGACCAAGGTTGGGACATCGCTAACTCCACCGATTACCACCGGTCAACGGCCACCGGCCGAGTAATGTGACTAAGGCATTAACGGGTGTTGCATGTATAGTACTGTATAGGGTTTCAGTTTATTGTTGTTTTCGGCATTTCAACAACATACAAGTTCTGTTCAGTATAGTACGCAACCTGGCCCAGGAAAATTTCACTTTCGTTGCACCCCAGGGGGGGGGGGGGCAAAGGTTGTGTGGTACCGTTGTAAAGCTTAGGATGTCTACAATCGGAATTTACTTGTTAGACCTTCATAACGTGGTGCATGAAGAAGTCTAACAAGGATAACGGACACTACCCATTTTGCATGATAAATTTTATAATTGTTCTATAGGCATTGCTTCAACCCAAGACCAGTTATCTTTTAAAAGACTATTTTCTTCAGTACAATGTTACTTATTATGAATAAAACTAGTGTTAGGTAATGTGCTTTTATCAAAATTTGGTGCGATTTTGCCCTTTTCTGAGTAATTTACGTAAGCATTTAAAAAATACAATACGTTACATTAAATGCAATAATACGAATTTGATTTTTCTAAATAGTTTATTTCAAAATACCACATAATCATATATTTTGTATGGTTAAATGTTATTTCTGAGCTAGCTAACACATGTTTTACATACGTTTTTTCTCAATTTAGTTATGCAGTTACATATTACTAATTTTTCAAACATTAAAACAGTACAATTTCAACCACATTCCAGTAACACCATTTAACAATGAATCTTTGTGTTGTTTAAGCATCATATTATCTCACTGCACTTGACATATTACAAATATTACCAATGGAAATTATACAAATATACATAATTGCAAAGTACGTAACTGTCTTAGTAGCAAACAAACAATTTGCTTATAGTTATAATATTAGCAGTGTATTAAACGTAAGTCCACCAACAATGACTTGTTAAGACACAAGAGTCACAATAGTTACAGATTTTGTTGTATTTAAAAACAAACATGTGTTTGTGATTGAAATAACCAAGTGTTTGCACTACTGCATTAAATGCATGTAAATATTGATGTTGCTTAATCAGTGTCTGACACAGACTCTGAGTCACTCCCCGAGTCATTGGTTTGTATGTTTTCACACATTTGTAGACAGCCACAGCATTCTGTACAAGGCATTTTGTTCTTGAAACAAGAACACCTATTCTGAGAACAATCACCCTTACAGCTACATTTGATGAATTCCAGAACAGCTTTGGGTGCTGGTAGTAGACTCATACAATCAATCTGGATGTCTGTCCCAGTTACAATCCAGCCATGACCTAGCAACCCCAGCTACTTTTTAAGTTAATCAAATATCTTAAATTCTTACATTAAAACAAACTCCCTGTTTAATGGAGCATGGAACAGTTTTAATAATATCTTAAATAGAAAAAAGTTATGGCAATTTGAAGTTGTCGATTTTAATACGTTTTTGGTCATCATTTTCAGTTATTCGATGTAAATTTGCAACAAATCGATGGAACCGAAATTTCTTGTTTTTTTTTTACTCAAATGCTTGTAATTTTCTTAATAATTGAGATAGCTCCATGAAATTTTCAACAATGCTGTAAAATCAGTTGTTATCAGTTTTACTGTGCTGTGATAAATTTAACCAGTAGCTAACAAATTATAAAGGATTTTTTATTTTTTATTTCATACCAAACCGGACAAATAAAATGTACATTCTAAACAACAACAACAATACATTAAAGTAATATGTTTTTCGAAAAACAATTATTAATGAAACGTAATTGAAATTTCATCAGTTAAGCAAAGCAAATATATAGCAATACATGTATATATCACAGTTCTTATAATAAATAAATTATGTTATATCACTTTCACAATTCATTTTTTGTTTTGTTTAAAAGTGTCCATTTGAAAAGTTGAAATCCCATTAAATCTACTCAGATACCTGTCATATCAGTCTAAGATTTAAAATAAATGTCACAAATTTTTTATTAAATAACAAATCAATGTTTTTATAGTTTGGCACTGACCACTGCCGTCCGGAGTTCAAACATTCCGGTATAAAGCCTCTCTTAAGGACAAATTCGCTTTTCACGGCCTGAATGTCTTTCCTTAACGGCCATACGTAAACCCCTGGCTTTCTTGTTGGTGCCATGAAATTAACAGTAGCTTCTTTGCCATTTGACTTTATAACACAGCCAGGATACCACATGTCCTGGTACGCTACAACAATGTACTCATTGTCTACGAATTGTTCGATTTTTGGCGAAATGTCTACTTCATAAGGATCTTCATATTCTTGATTTTCCTGATCTTGTCTTTTTTTTCTATTCCTTGGGGTGGATTTTTCCTTCGTCATTTCTTCATGAATTTCAGAAAGTACTTCTTTTTCCATTTCCAAATGGGTTTTCCTGAGATTCTGTCCTCCTTTTCTTGCTGATTTCATAATACTGTCTTTGTTTGCTGATGGCATGTCTTCAATCCATCATCATGGACTTTCTATTACGTTTGATAATCTGGATGGAAGAGTGATGGTGCATAGATGCGTTTGGGCGACGTATCTGGCTATGATTCAAATCACCGAAACGATGTTCGCACCCTAGATTTGTAACAACGTATTGGGTCCTTGTCTGTTCTTGAACTTAAGGCTTCTCACTGTATTTTCCGCCAGGGAGAAATCCAAAAGCTTTTTTTGAACACATCTCAACATTCCCATTGTTGTAACTTTTACAAGTTCAAACAGCAGTTCTTTGTTTTCTGTATTCAATACACACAGAGAATCCACAAATCTTTGGTGATTGGGGATGTTGTAACTGTTGGATCCTCAGAACATTCTTTTAGGTATTTAGCCAAATCCTGAATGTATGTATATAATAACAGATAGGGGACATTTCCAGATGAAACAAGGTTCCAATAAGGCCCAGTAACATTAACATACAACAGACCAAAGCATTGAAGAAAAACATTTATGTGACCAGAACTTAAATCTGCTTTCACTGCTTGCAACTTCAAATTAGGTGTGTCTACATTTTTAAGGGCTTCAATGAACTCTTTGGCATGGAGAAAAACTTCCGCTGAAGTCTGAAAGATGGCATTGAATCTGTTGTCCTTGTAATTATCTATCACTGATTTAATACCTTTCTGAGCACAGTAAGCTTCCCATCTGTCCCTCACGCCAAGATGGTCCCCGACCGGACCAAATGTTTCTGATATTGTTCTTGTTGTTCTCTCTACAACTGTACCAATTTTTCGCCAAGTTTTAAACTGAGGTAAGCAATCTCGTCCAAGTGGACCTTTTTCAGCAGTTAATGTTTTCTCGTACACTTTAAGGTTATCACAGGCATATTTGTGGAATCCAAGTAAGACATGGGCCATGCAATGAAAATGGTGGACAGGGAGGATTTGGCCACTGTCACAGTGCTCGAGAACTTCATTGCGCCATTCGTCTATTAATTTGTCAGCAAGTTTTTCATTACTTGCACGATCACTCATGCTAAATGCCAGCTTCTGTAATGACTCAGCAATGAAGTTGTCACTGATATTTGTCCTCGGTGTTCTTGGTTCCTCTTTGTCGACTGGGAGATTTTTTTACAGTAGTTTCTTTATTTCCATTTACTACATAGTTCTCATGAAGAGCAGCTAACTCTGTTATATGATGTTTTGTTGTCGTGTCAATAGATTTTGCAGTTTCCTTGGCAACAGGTGTAAATCCAAGACTGATTATTTCTCCACTGTCAAGAGTCACAGAGGTATCAAGAAGTTTATGTTTCTTCCTTGAAGTTCCGTCGCGCTGCAAACCAAAGGCTTTGGTATCATTTAGCTTTTCTGCGACAAATGTCTTTGCTAAGAAATGGCCTTCATCTATCATGGCCTGGACCGATGTTTTTCCTGGAAGGTCAGTTTTTGATAACTGTCGTAAAAACAGATGTTTAGAAACTGTTTCAATTACAGAAGGAATTTTTTCGACGGCAACTTCTAGTCCAGCTAGCTCTATCACACAAAGCCGCATGTTATTGTTGAAAGAACCATCTGAGTTTTTTGTGTTGTGTTTGTCTGCTAACTCCTCTTTGAGAATGCTGTTTTGTAATTTTCCGATTTCTTTATCTCTCTGTGCTAATTCTTTTTTTAGAATAGTCAAGTCTTTGTTAGTCTGAATGCCATTTCTGAGATTTTTGACAGTTTGTTTGAGATAACGTGTGGATTTTATTGACTTTACTTTCTTAGCATTAACATCAGCTACTTTTTCCTTTAGCATTTCATTTTCTGCAACCAAATTATCAATATTCAATTCTTTCTTTTTCAGCTCAGTCCTCATAGTCACACAGTGTTCGCGATTTAACTTTAGCTGGTTTTCATTTGCCGTATTTTGAATTGCAACAATTACTTGTTGTAGATTTCTTATTTGTTGATTTGCTTCACGTAGTTGTTTTCTGTTTTTACTTGCAATTGCGTCCCGCTTATTCACATTTCTGACAGAATAGTGCCCTTGAGTTAACTTTATTTTTTCAACTGAATCCTTTTCAATTGCAACAAGTTTTTGAAGTTTTTTTAAGAGCCTTCTGTTTTTTAACTATTTTATACTTTACATATTCACTGATGTATTTGCGTCACTGTAACTTTCAAGTAATCACTGTATTCAAATTTGCAGTTTCTGTTTCATATACCAGTACAGTATCTCTTATGGAGATGGGATTTTGAGTTGTTTCAGGTTTTGGGGATTGGTGATCACTACACACTACTTCTTTATTGATAGTCACATTTGGAAGGGACGGGGGTTCACCACACTGGACTGTGAAATCATGTGAAATTGACTGCGATGTATCAAACTCTTCTGATTCCATAACACTCGAAGTGTTGGGATTTTGAGTCACTGTCTCATGGATAGGGGAGGGGTGTTTACTTAACTCAGATGCATTACACATGAATGGATCTTGTGAAAGATGTGAAACTGACTGGGTCGTATCACACTCTACTTCTGAATCAATAACATTCGAAGTGTTGGGATTTTGAGTCACTGTCTCATGCATAGCGGAGGGGTGTTTACATAAATCTGACACATTACACATGAATGGATCTTGTGAAAGATGTGAAACTGACTGGGTCGAATCATACTCTACTTCTGATTCAATAACATTCGAAATGTTGGGATTTTGAGTCACTGTCTCGTGCACGGGGGAGGGGTGTTTACTTAAATCAGACACATTACACACAGGCGCGAATTCCTTATCCAGAAATTCTTTGACTGAGCTGTGCTTAGCACTCTTTATTCTTTTTCCAAACTTTTTAAATTTGTCAACAGTCCTTTTGATGCGACTTTTCAGTGTATTTAAATTTCCGAGTCGTAATTCTGGGCGAAGACAGTACAGAAATTCAACAATTTAAGATTTCCTTGTGTAATGCTGGACTTCTTCGCAAATTCTGACAGCTCTACAACAACGCCATTTTTAAGGGAAAAGATTCAAATCCCTTAAAATCGCAATCATGAATCTTGGAACAACTCAGTCCAATTTCTTCACAGTATGGGCCTGGGTAATTTGCAGTCCCCATTGTAACTTGTACTTGTGACACTGAAACATGAAATAAAATAGATAAATTAACAAAATGAATTAAAATTAAGAATTGAATCGAAGCAGAAACATGTTATTATTTACAAATGCATACAAAATCGAGTTAAAGTATTCACTATATGTATGGCATGCGGTTAGCACAATAATTACTTAAACTATAGGTTTAACTGTTAAACCCATAGTTTAACAGACTTAAACCCAGGGTTTAACTGTAAACATATAGTTTAAGAGTTGAAACTATGGGTTTAAGAGAAAATTGTGCAGAATGTTACTTAAACTACAGGTTTATCAGCTTAAACCCTATGTTTAAGTGTTAATCCTATAGTTTAAGACTTTAATCTATAGGTTTAAGAGATTTTCGACAAAATTACATTAAACTATGGTATTAAGAGACTTAAATACATAGTTTTAAGTGAATTTTCTTTAAACCTATAGATTGAACTCTTAAACCCATGGTTTGACAGTTAATCATATACTTTGAAGTTTAATAAGCACAATAATCCTCAAAATCTGTTAACTATATAGTTAAGACTTTAAACTACGGGTTTATCTGTTAAACCTATGGTTTAAGAGGTATCCAATCATTTTTCGAGTTTGTAATCACGTGAGAAGTTGTTGTTGTTATTTAAACGGAAGTAGCCGTATGTATAACATATCGAGGGTTTAAAATCTTGGAGAGGATGTGATTTATATTTTTGTTTTTTTTTATCTAAGTGACAGTTGACTTTTGATACAAAGTTTATCAATCATAAATTAAACCTGTAGAAATAAAAGCATGTAAATACTCGATATCGTTTAGAATAAAGGTAATACACACTCCAAGATTTTGCGAAATTATTATTTAAAAAAATGAAATCCAAATAGGATTCCAAATAGGTAATATCGGATATTAGTAATTTAGTAAAAGAATTGCAGAATATACAGCGTGCTACGTTGAACATTAAATAAGACTTTTTACGGTTTTATTTCCACAGTCTTAATATTTTAACTAAAAAATTACGCAATTTAAGTCGATAATGGATTCTCAAATAATAACATTTTCCTTAATGTACAATGCCTTCTGCATTATTAAAAGTGCATAACTTTTGTTCTGTTTTGTACCTGTCTCATGTTGTTGTTTTTTACCAGAGAGGTAAAACAAATCAATGTGGATGGTCAGTGTATGTACTTGTTTCCTGCTTGATGGGGCACTTAATCCGGATGTCGATAATTAAACTACAATCGTGCAATAAAACACCAGTCAACGTATAGTTAACACCGAAGGGCAGATTCTTTGTTTTAAAACCAATCAGAATAATACAGAAATGTAAATAGTTGTTGTAACATGAAAAGACTGTTAAGTTTATAAATCCGTTAAAGAAATAATGCAAAACGGCGTTCAAACTGATTGATTTAATTCTGTCATATTAAAGTCAGAATATTATAATTATATGAATTAGTGCTGATTTTAATTCTGTAAATTTACTGTTTTGACTCGATAATTTCGAGAATACCGGTACTTTGTAACTGAATTAAAATTAACTATATTGTAAGGTAACGCAAATTCTCTGAAATTCGGTCTTATACATTTGTTTAGATTATTTAGCTTAATCTTAAGACAATTTGTTGTTGTTGTTGTTTTCGCTGAGAATAATCCATAATCCGAATTTGTGTTAGCTACGAGATGACAGGTGGGCAACTGTGGACACGTGTAAAAATGTGGATTCGAATCTTTCAATGATATCAAAAAACACCTGAGAGATATTCTCCGTTTGCCATTACTTCAATCAGGTGTGAAATCTTAAACTTTCTTAGGACAAAAATACGCAACCTCCGAAAGGTAAGTGCATATAGACGACTTTAATAAAATCAGAATTTGTTTCGTTTCTGGTTGGACACGTTTACGGTTCGGTGCCTTAAAATGTAAATTCTATTTTTATTAATATTACAACAGCAACAATAATAATTTTAAATTTTCGAAATTTATTAAATACACCCCTTGACTTTCACCAGCAAAAAAAAAATTAACAAAACAAACAACAACAAATAATAATATTGAACATAAAACACAAAGCATCCATTAGGTCTAATCTCTATAACCCACTAAAATTATACATATGTTTTTTACGATTTGGCTTTTTTTCATTTTACAGCTGGAGTAAAATAGTTTTATTTAAATGCTGAAATGACACATTGTTAAACCGTCTCCATATTACCGCGAAATAAGGTTAACCACGGGAACGATTTTCGATTCAGCGCAATATGTATCGAGTCTTTTTTTTCAAATTAAAAAAAATATTTTATGAAACTGTTTGCACCTAAGAATTGAGATGAGCAGGAGAAAAGTTATGCACATGAATGTTACTAACTTCTTTGTTCTATATAGCGAAAAATTCGTTGATCGGATAACCCGGTGAGGTAGTTTTTGCAGTATGATCAACACATATACTCCCTGTGTTTTGGACACTGCGCGTTTTATGTCGATCCCTGTTTGTTGAACAGGAAATATTAAATTTTTTTATTGTAAATGACGACGTTTGCACGATTTGTTAAAATATCAAAGAGAATTTTTAACTTGGTAAAATTTATTTGATCGGACGTCGGCAGTGCATAAGTATGATTTTTTCAAGTCCAAAGAAGTGAAATATCATAATCACGTCAAATCATTTTGTGTATCCAGTCTATCCATCTATATTATATTTTTATGCCGCGACAAACTTACTGAGCCAGTACTGCCCCAACCAGAAGAAATCTTCGGGGCTTACTACATGGTTATTTGCTCATGGTGAGTCCCAATGTCTCCGACCAAAAAAAACAACAACAAAAAAACAAAAAGATAAAATGCGCATAGCCTTTCCTTCTGCTTTGAATACGAATAAAGAAAACTGCAAAACTGTCCATATTCGGATACGAAGTGTCTTAGCTTTCCTGTATCTTTCTAAGAAATCCTGTCCAAAATCAAATACTACAGTTCCAATTTTATGGCCTAAAGAAATCAAGTATATACATGTTAATTTATAAATAAAAATAATTCTGTCTTAACAACAACGCCATATAATCATTATTTTGCAAATGGCCGTTTACCTCCAGTATTTAACCATAAACAGACGACAATTTACCTTATCGACAACGCTAAACACGTGTGAAACATCATGTGCGATTTCATTGGTTAAACGGCTTAATACTATAGTTTCTATTGGTTCGCTGTTAAACCTAGGGTTTAAGTGTAAAACATATAGTTTAAGTAATTAATGTGCAAACGGCGCTTAAACCCATAGTTTAAGACTTCTATCTACGGGTTTAAGAATTTAAATCTCTTAATCATATAGTTTAAAGACAAAAACACGAAAAATGAAACTTTAATCTATGGGATTAAGCAAAAAAGTTGAAACCAATGGTTTAAAGTCTTAATCTATAGGTTTAAGAGAAAACAGTGAAATGAAGACTTAAACTACGGGTTTAACAGTTAAACCTATAGTTTAAGACCTTAATCTATATGTTTAAGAGAAATAAAGTTTAATCTATAGCTTTAAGAGTCTTAAACATAGGGTTTAACTGTTAAACATAGGGTTTAACTGTTAAACATATAGTTTAAGGTCTTAAACTATAGTTTTAATTCCGAAAAGTTGAAACTATAGGATTAAGACTCTTAAACCTTGGGTTTAAGTCTGTTAAACTATGGGTTTAACAGTTAAACCTATAGTTTAAGTAATTATTGTGCTAACCGCATGCCATACTATATGGCCATTGAATTATTTATCCGAAATAGCGTATAGCCGAAATTTGTTATAGCGAACAGAAAAATCTAGAAAAAATTTCACTTCCGGTTTTCATAACATTTGTAAAATTGGCTTGATTTTGGAAAAATACAAGGTTAAATATGTTAAATTCATTACAGAAAGTAAATTAAATATCTAATCTTTAAGATAAATGGTCGTTTTTATCACGATGGGTTCGTTTATCAAACTTATTCCATCAAAAATAATGGATCACAAATCGGGTCTTTTTTCCGTGCGTGACCATCGGAATTTTCCTTCAAAATGACAATATCTATATGCATAATTAAAATTTATATTAGATTTGATCATCGTTTGCTTCATTTTTTTGTTTTATTTGCGCTTTTACAATTAAATATCGAAAATTATCGGCTTTTTTGAAAGGCGGGTCATGTATGCAAATTTTCAAACATGGCGGAATACCAAGCTTGTACTCGGAGTCGAAAAAGTGAACGAACAGCATACTTTGACGTAAAGGACGACGCTGGATATTTTGACGTAAAGGACGACGCTGGATATTTAATAAATCTTCAAGTGTTATACATTATTTAAAAGCTAAGGAAATGTACTTTTTAAGTATGTATGCATCAAATATATTTACCTTTTAGTTTTTAAACAAATCGACATCAACTTTGCGGAATTGTTGTGCGGCCATTTTTCGTCGCATGACGCCGATGCATAGATCGTTGTGAAGCTCGTTCTTTTTTCTGATCGGTTGACAAAAAAAAATTTTATGCAAATTATCACCTTTGTCGCCCATGCGCTCAAAGAGAGTGACATTTCCAAACACGCGGCCATTTGCGTGACAATACGCAAGCGTTAGTCGGTCAAGAAAATCGAAGCGTTCGCTGTTTATTTAAAATTATTTGAAGTTCTTGTTGTTAAGTTAAAACAAAGATTTTGGTACCATTTAAAAGATAATTTTATTAGCTTTTAAAAAAATGTAACCCAATAAACAATTGGATAACAAACAACTTAGCTATAGTTATTTAAACAGAGACACCCATATTTTTCACACTCAATATATTGACAAAATTGATTATTGGTTTTTCTGGGGTTGCTTGCTACATGACCATTGGGGCTAGGAATGTCAGGTTCAGGTTGAAGAGAACATTTCTGGTAGTTTGCTCGTTTTATATGTTTGAGTAGAGCGTCCTTACAAGGAGGAAGGCAGTTGCTTTTTGTGTTTTTGGTACAGAAAATTTTAAACCTAGCTTCATTTACGTTATCTCCAGGCTCATTGTACAGTGCGCAGACAAATTGCTCTGCTAGTTGCACAGTTGTTTCTGTTGCAGGAATAGCATTTCCAATGTTATTCATGCTTTTGCAGAGATTATTATCTTTACAGATAATATCAAAGGCCTTGTTCTTGCCTTTCCCGGAAAATGCACTTGTTGTATCACAACCTGTGAAAGCATGCATGCCTGGTAAGGCATTACAAACTGATGTACCAAGGTCTTGTGATATCATGTTAATGTTGATAAAACGAGATCTACTTTTTGTGCCAGTGTGTATCCATATCTTGATACCTATTTGGTTCTGGAAATAACAGGCAAGTACTTGTACATCTGTATCAGGTGAGCTGATAACTATATTGTTTTTGCCATCTGCTGATCCTTTATGTACCAGTAAATGGATTGTTGTTCTGACTACTATGAACGAAATTTATAACTTTGACAACATCAGCATTGTCTTTTTTAATCCTTGGAGCTGTACCTTCTTTGTGATCTGGACATTTGTGACTTTCAACACCAGCTAATGCAAAACATGAGTCTCTGATAATGGCACGCTCATGTGCAGTTATGAGCCATTTTCTAACAGCACATTTGTTTAAGCTAAATCCGATGATGCCGCCTCGAGTTTTTGTAGCTCTATTTAATGTCTGTTCAATTGCTTGATCTCTTGGCACTTGGGCAAATGCATTAGTGCTCCTCTGGACTGCAAATTCACCAAGCAGAAAGTGTTTGTAGGCTTCTGGATGCTCAGAATCCAAAGACAACATATCTGCAAGGTATACTGGGAGGTACTTGGCGTAGTTTAACCGGTCGTATGCAAACATCCATAGAATCATTTCACGAATACAGGCTACATGTAGATGCCAGTCACCTTGACGTGTTGACCTTATGAACTTGAGGAGCAGCTGTACCATTTCTATATAGCTATTCCATGGCTTTGCCTGAGGAGCAGAAATGGATTGTCGGAATTGCTCAAACTGATTTTGGAGTTGATCAAATCCTTGCACATTGGTGAATTCGGTGTAGTTTCCTAGAGTGAGTGAATGACGAACATTTTCATGGGCAGCAATCAGATCTATGTCTTGCAACACATGTCTGTCTTCATTGAGATCGCTCACAAATGCCGACCAACACATACGTAGCATTGCTTCCATCACAATTTTATGAACACGTACACCACGATTATAATGTCGACTTTCTAACATTGCACTTACTGAACCAGAGCAAATAATTCCCGACTCAATCAACACATCTTTGAGACCAGCATCACCAAAACGCTTTGGTTGTCCCGACTAGCTCAGTTGGTTGCGTCGCAGGAATTGCAGGGCTAGGCGCTGTCGCCGTGACGGTGCGGGTTCGCTCCCAGCTAGAGGCACTATCATTCCAATAACAGCAAGGAACGTGCATGCAATGTGAAATGCACCCATGCATGGCACAACTCGTTTGAACTCAACAGGATGCTTCCAAATAATTTCCAACGCCTTAGCATATATTGCTTGATCAAATACCACGACAACATCTTGTTGATTGAACTGGTCAGCCATGCTGATAGAACGTTTCAGAACGTTGTAGACAACAGGCAGCTCTGTTGGTGAAGCATCAATAACTTCGCAATAGCCAATATTGCTTTGGCGCGGAATCAATGTGTGTGGGATTACCTGAGCATTAAATGCTGACCATCCGGGTATCATCTGTATTTTATCTCCAGAACCAACATTGCTCACGACTGATAGCCTACTTAAAAACCAAGCAAACTCTGTTTTAAGTAAACAACCAGGATCATCTGTGTTGGACAACATATTCTTGGATGACTGTTTGGGGGCAGGGTTCAAACGTTTTCCGGCGATGTATGGTAGCAGTGGTTCAGGTTCAGGCTGAAAACTGCGCCTACCAGACAACTCAACGTCATAACTTTTGGGTTGATGCGTGCAAGTATCCACTTGCCTTTGAATAACAATACCGTTTGTGCAATGTGTCGTACCACTTCCAGACAATGTCTACTCGAGGATATCATTATTATCCCAGACGAATGTTGCAAACACCCCAGGCTGTATGTTACTTGGCAAGAGTGCCAACTGTTCACAATGACAACTTGAGTATTGTTCAGCAATAGCAGTATCAAATGATTCCAGGGTTTTGTGTGATATGCAGTGGCCAAGCTTGTTCAGTAAATACACAATCCTTGGTGAACCTGTCAAATCCTTAACAGTAACAGCCAGAGACACATGCTTCGGTGTTTTAATTCTACCAGAAAATATATTGTACAAATGATCTTGTCCAATTGACAGAACCAATCTATGGACTTGCTTACTAGCGTCTATTTTGCCACTTGCAGGAATTTCGGAGGTATCTGTGAGAAGCCACACCAGAAAATTATGTACATCATCTGGTATGTCCACACTGACATCAGTAAAGTTACTACCTGCATCTGACTTTTCAAGACACCACCATGTTCTGTTAAGCACTTTCTCAATCTTTTGGCTGCATGAAAATGTGACACATCTGTACCTGTAGAATTAACTTGCTTGTTTTGGTTCTCTTGTATTGGATTGGTATTAGAAACAGACGACGAGGCAATACTCTGTTCAACAATTTGACCCTTGGGAATTGAATTTAAATGCACAATTTCAGCACTGCATCTATATTGTGGATACCAAAAAGCAATCTCCTCTTCAAAATGTTTGATAATGCGACTTTTCAATTTTTCAGTTCGATAATTTGAAGCACAAACACCTTGCTCCTCCAAAAGCACAATATACCTATCACGTAGATATGACATGGACAAAACTTCAGTACCCATTATGATTCTGTTTGAGATTTCATCAGCTAGAACTGTGAAGGCTGCATCATAACCAGTTTGCATGCTCCCAGTAATGCTCTCCTCTGGATCTAATCTACCCAATGAACGTTGCCTTGTGTAATCTTTGTAACATGAACGATGATATTTCACTTCAGCTACTATAACATCTGTATCTGATAAAGCTAGGGTAACACGGTCATCTTTTCTGGCCTTTGCAGCTTCAAGTAAGACAGTTCCCGCTTGAAATGTCTGGCACTCACTTAGAGTTTCTTGGGTATGTTTATATTTCTTCCTATCGGATCGACATATAAAATGCACAGTTTGACATCAGTTCCACCAATGGACTGACGACTAGTCCGAGACTTCTTTGCATCATTTGAGCCTCTTGATGTCGGCTCATCACTGTCAGCTTTCCGCTTCAGCCTATTATTATCAAGGGATTTTTTTCAATGTATAACTTTGGTAACAAGCCCTATGATACACCCCTTGGGGGCCGCTATCCCAGTAGGTTTTAAGTTTGAATGACACATCATCATTTCGAATATCTGCAGCTTTTCTAAGGGTACCACAGCTTTTAGTAGTGAAGGGTGTAAGATCTCCTGTAACCCCAACTTTATTGCATAGACACAGGTTCCAATTGACTTTTTCCTGCTCCATTATAGAAGTAGATTGTTAGATCGTGTTAGTATTGTTTTTGTCTCTAATGTTAGTAATCTAATTAACGCTGCAGCGACAGAACACCGTACGTCTTGGCACAAGTCTGAAATAAAAAGGTTTCAAAATTATATCAATATCACCTATTAATAAAAAGTCTTCATGTATAATAATGATGATGATTGCATTAATTCTATATCTCATAAGCAGCTAAATATAACATATTTGGTCCAGAAATAACTAGCAAATTGGTTGTATATCATTTTAACTTACCATTTTGAATTTGAAAATGTTAAAAGGACATTAATAACTTTACTGTTACAGAAAAGAAGATAAACAGCAATGGCGTAATTACAAATAAGGGAAATAACTGATAAAATATACATGAGATACTTACAAAACAAGGGAAGTAACTGCTGCTGAAATCACTCAAACATGTTTTCTTTTCATTATAATACAATTGCAACAAATAAAAAGAACATTTGTTTGTGTTATGTAAATGATATAGGCAAGTTGCTATGTGGTGTGTAAAAACAGTTGTTTCTATTGGTGTGGTCATGTAAACCTGGTTGCCATGGTTATGCACCACTTTATAAATGTCTAACAAGTGAATTCTTATTGCAGACATCCTAAGCTTTCCAACGGTACCAGTCAACCTTTCCACCCCCCCACCCCCCTGGGGTGCAACGAAATCACATTTCTAGGCCCTTTCTGAATATTAGGTTGCGTACTAGTATGCAGGGTGCTAAAAATAACTATGCTAAGGCGGAGTGTGTTTAGTTGGTCATCAAACAAGGCCATAATGGCTAATTACTTGTAAATAGTCCAGCGGATGTTCCTACTCGGGCTAGTCAGACAATGGCTGACACTAAATAGTCCCCATTTTTTTGCCTTTTGGGGGCATTAAATGGCTAGTATGGCCTGAAAGGAACATGTTAAGTAAATGAGATGCTTTTACTGACACAGTGATAGCAAATTTATGTTTGGAAATGCAGTATATGAAAAAAGGCCCTGGTTTTAGGACAGCATATGTAAAACAGTTTTGAAGTTCACACAGAAGTGAAAAAAACAGACCACCGGTTTCAAGGTGTCAAATCTCTGTTAATTGATACATGACCCCTACTTTTCTTGCTGGAAATGGACAGTAGAAACAATTAGCTTTAAAAGCATGTAAGTTAGCCCTTATTAAAATGGTACCAGCTATAATTGACAGCCTTTTGAAACATGTCATGTTTACTATAGTTTATATAGGGAAGTCTATTTACAGGTCTTACACCTAATAATGTTCAGGTGGGGTATAAAACGCAGTCAGAAAACGCAGCCAATATAAACATATAGGGAAAACGCATCTCTAAACGCAGCCTTATATAAACATATGGGCGGAATGTGTGAACTATTGTCTATTGGAGATTTAATCATTCAATAACGGTATTAGATATTTAATGACTATATAATGGTTGAAATTATTTTTGAGCCAATGACAATGCAGTATTTTTCAAATATTTCGAACCTTAATTCTCATAAAGTCGCGCGTCTGGAATGTGTTTATTATATGTTGATTTTCTCCACAATATTGTTCGAACATTTATTGATAAACATGTATAGTTCGTGAACGATCTTCTACAGTGTTCAAGGAGGCGTGACTTAGAAAGTCTGAGGAAAAGAAAACCATTTAAATATTTTAGCTCTGACTTTTTTGGCTTATGATAATCTTCTTACGTCTGTTATCACATAGGCGGCCAGTTTAGATCCAGATCACCCATAAAATCAATGTCATCAGTATTTGCACTTTCCCTTTTTTGCCACAAATAATCTAGTGAATCTAACAGCGAGAAGTGTCGGTCGTGCTTAGACGACACGGATGAGCCCGTTGATGCGGATATAAACTATTTTGCCATGCTATAAAAGATTTATTTATGAAGTAACGGGTAAAATGGAACTTCCACGGATGAACCCTTGTTTCTCAACCCAAGGACAGACTCACGTTTTTTTCCCTGAGTCAGTTATGTTCTCATGGTGTTTTCAGATTTAAAAAAAAAATGCATAATTCACTTCCTAAAATATTCTCTCAGTACATGTTTACGAGCCATTGAATGACAAAGCTAATTTCAGTTTGAATATTGATTTTGTGCATACCCATGTATGGTATTTAGGCGGCGACTGTTTTGTCAGTTACAAAAATAATTTCGACCATTATATATGTTATAGTTTATTTGGAGGCTTGTACGAAAAATTAAACGGTCGCCCAGCTGCGCTGGACCTGACCGTTTAATTTTCATACAAGCCTCCAAATAAACAATAACCTATACTTAATATTCTAAAATAAAGATTAAATGGTAAAATGATTGAAAATATTTATTGATCAAATCTGAAGAAGATTACATTTATAAAATTTAAACAACACCGTAACACAGTTTCTAATAATGAAGTGTGCACAGCGCTCTGCTTGCCTTGTTGATTAACCCATCTACAGTTGGTCTACAGTTTATGCCTACCTCATTGGTTGCACGATAGTGACAGGGATTTAAGACGGTTTATGGGGAAAATCTTGTAAAAGAACCTAGAAGCTCGATCTGTTTATTTATCCCTGTCATCGTGTTCTAGCTGTTTTGACTCCAGGGGCTCTAGTCTCGGTAAGGTCATTAAATACCTCCCTTTTACTTTACAATACCATTAGCTTCTTACGTTTGATATTTTTGTGTGTTTTTGCAGGTCACATTGTCGAATTGATGGGTAGGTTGGTGTTATTTCACCAAGAAAATGTGTACATGTTTGTTCATATGAGAACTTGTTGGGGCAAGTGTGAGGTTGGTGCAACCTAGAACCTGGTTTAAACCCCTAGTGGCAAAAAGTTTTGTCACTGACCATTCCAATGCGGTAACCCCTCCAGTTCTCACTTTCGTTGATTGTTTGTGGTGTCTATTTAGAAACTGATAATTGTATCAATGCACTCTCTTCTCTCTACTTTTTGGTAGGCTGTGTCAACTGGATGTGGTAATTCCTGATATGAATGTTTCAAAAACCATTCAGATGATTATGGGCTATCTACCATTGGATCTAATGTCTTCAGCCATTGAAATACCTTCAGGCAAAACTTTTTTATGATAAGTTCTTGCAATAAAACTTTGCCAAGTTAAATGTTATTCATGTATCTTTTTACACAAGTTAAGAAAAGTTAAAACAGAAAAGAAAAATAGCTAGATCTAGAAATTCTCTTTTGTAAGAGTGTTTGACCTTGTCATTTCCTGGTTGGTAAATAGATGACAAAAAGGTTGATATCTTTCTTCATAACTGAAAGATCTTTTACCATGTTTAAAGGACCCTGTGTATTGTTGTCAGTATGACAACACTGATGTTGGAATTTCTATTGTTGAATTGCATTTTGATATTTTTATTTGTTATCAATGACAGTGCCACGACGACTGCCATTGCATCTTTATTAAATAAAACAAAAATCTTGATTGTTTTATCATTTGTATTTTTTCTCTGGCAAACAATTGTTTCAATGACATATGCAAAAGCTAGAATGTATGACAAAATGGTAACAGCAATAACAGTATAGATCATAACAGCTCAACTTCAGAGAAGGTTCACTAAGGCCTAATATCAGCCCAAAAATATTCTGTTATAATATGCCTAAATACAATAAAACTGTTTTAACTATTTTGTCTTTACTGCTTAACACTCTCAAAGAAAACAACAATTATTCATTAACCCTTTCCTCTATAGACACACCTTTATTGCGTGGGCAAACAGTGCAGATCCTGATCAGAGGGCATGGATATGCTGGTTGATCTGGATCTACATTGGTCGCATGCACGTAAAAAGGTGTATATATGGAGGAAAGGATTATAAAAAGCAAAGATTCTGTGATGATAAATGCAATTTGAGAATGTTAGACCACTTTTGAGCCTTAGTGAATCTACCCCATTTAGCACATTAACATACAAAGTGTGAGGGTTCTTCCTACATCAATGGGTTAAATAGTTCCTTATAGATCATTTGTGTATATCTTTACATCAATGACTGTTTCACAATATATATTTATTCCGAAAATATACACTTTTAAATCCATGCTTGGGTGAACAGTGTAGATCCAGATCAGCTGGCACATCTAGTGTAGTTCGTTTTTTTATTTATTAGGTTATTTCTTATTAAGAAGCTTACAGCGAAGAAGCTAACAGTAAAGGGTTAAGAAATGTGAACTTAAGGGTGGGATTTTTATAAGAAAGTTTTGTCCTGGTGCTACTGGTGCTTTATGACTGCTTAATGCCATTCAATGGCTTTATTAACATAATGTCAAGTAGCAGTTTTAACTTTTAAGAATAAAAACTATAATACCTGAATTGAAATGTCAGTGTTTTTGTTAGGAAAGAGATCAAACAAAAATATCTAATTACTGTGAAGGGTTGGGTATGGAGTTAGGGTATAATGTATATACATATTTGGGTGGAGGGTAGGGATTACATATGTATCTTTGATGATGTGATATTACAATAAGCAGCTGCCCTATTTTTCATATCCAGTCTCCGTCACTATCAACATAATAACAACATAATTGTCATATCCAGGGCCAAAGATCATAAGATTGGAGACCAGTCTCAAATCTCAAGCATCTGATTGGCTGGAATGGTGACCAGTTGCAATTTCAGCCAATCAGATGCTTCAGATCTGAGATTGGTCTTATAATCTTATGCACAGTCATGACCAGTCAAGTAACAGGCCTGTCATGTCAAGTCAACACAACAATAAACAGGTCTTTCATACCAAAGTCAATACAACAACATACAAGTCAACATTTTTAATGTTAAACAGTAAAATTGGCAGCTTGAAGTAACTAAAAACTTGATACAAGTTAGTTAATTCAAAGAATAGACTTTAAGAAGAGCTTGGCTTTCTCCTAACCATGCTGTGAGCTGTGGTCACTGCTGGTAAACTTGGTGTTTCTACAGGCAGTGCCATTAATAACATAGACTTAAAATAACAACATAACTGTCCAACCACTATATACTAAAGGGATAAAGAAATAATACTTTGTGAACACAATGAAGAAAATCTGCCAAGGAACACCACAGGTTACGGTTATCAAATGTCACATAATTGGATTACGTCACAATATCTCACAGAAAAAGCTTAACCCTTTCCTCCATATATATGCATTTTTACGCAAGTGCGACCAGTTTAGATCAAGATCACCTGGCACATCCGTGCCATCTGATCAGGATCTGCACTGGTCGCATTTTGGTCAGAAAAAACCTAACAAATCAAGCAAACAGTTTAGATCCTGATCAGATGGCACAGATGTGCCGGCTGATCTGGATCTAAACTGTCTGAACATGCAATAAAGGTGCCTCTATGGAGGAATGGGTTAACGAAGAAGAAACTACAATCATCTTCAAAGTTTATCCTGCTTCTCTTTATCCCTTGAGTATATTAAAATTTTAAAACAACTACTGAATTTCAATACTTCAATACTGTGCTTTTTGTTGTTTTTAAAACAGTATGTTATAGGACAAAAATAAACATCATAAATCAAAATGAACACTATCAAGTGCTTGGTAGGATGCAGACAAGTATGTTTATTAAAACTACTCCTACTCTAATGACTGTAAGCCTATGAGGGAATCCCTATGTGTTTAATCAGTAACTATACCTTGTTCAACATAAAACAGCTACCATAGTGTTCCCATTCAGCACCCCTTGCGCATGACAAAGTCAAAACTGGGGAATAAGTATAAAGGGCAATGCAACACCAGAAATGACAGTATTTAAATATCATAAAGACACATAAAGGCAATTAAATAAAGATTACAAAGCTGAAAGAAATTTAGGTATTGAATGTTAACAGATGGACATCATTTGATTTTAAAGCAAAATCAAAAATAAATGGAATATAAATATGCAATTCATTCAATTATTGAATTGTTGAAATTCACATTCCTTACAACATGCATTATTCTCAAAGTATGAGATACATGTTGATGGAAAATCATTCATTTCTGGCAAATATGGTCCCAAGGTTATTAAACTGAGAAAGAAAACCAGTCTCAAATCTCAAGCATCTGATTGGGTGAAATGGCGACTGGTTGCCATTTCATTCAATCAGATCTTGAGAATTGAGACTGGTTTCTATTCTCAGTTTTATAATCTTCAGCCATGGATTCTTGATAATCATATTATCAGTGAAGGGAGAGCTTATAAGGAACAATATGGTAAACATAATAATTTTTTATCCTACTATTGTGTTACATCAGATTTTGTTAATAAAAACAACAATATAATGGATTACATTTCATCACACTATAATATTATGTAATTAGAACTTGTTAATTATCCTGGTTTTCAGTTTGTTTTAAAAGTTCACATGTAGTATCATCAAACTTAATACATGCTGCCAAGACAATTTAACAGGAAAACATCCTTTTTCTAAGTTATTAGCACTTCTCAATTTGGTGAGAAAGGAGTAAAAGAGGTCCGCGGTACACAGCATATTAGCATTATTATCACACACATCTGTACATTTAACATCAATATTTACATAACTTTGTCCATTAATACACAAGTTCTAAAAATGAGATCATCTCTTTACCAAGAGAGCATGGGCAAATAACTCCTTTCTTACAGCAATCAAGACCAAATCTAACACTCCAGAATATCTATACCACTGTTCTATAACAATGTGTACACACTAGAACAAGCTGCACAATCAGTCCCATTCAGCAGATGTTTCAGACTTTGGTTTTAGCACTATTACATAGTACAGGGAAAGATGATTAATAAGACCTTATCCCTGCACTCCATATATATGTAAGTTTTATCGCAGGTCAGAAATGACTTAATGAATAAAAAAGCAAACAGTGTAGATCCTGATCAGATGGCACTGATCTTGATCTACACTGTTGGCCCATGCAATAAAGGTGTATCTATGGAGTACAGGTAAAGTATAAAAAAAGAAATACAAACAGCAATCTTCACTTTCACAGTTTTCTACAATTCTGGCCCACCCACCCGGCCCTTTGAGCTCCAATTAGAAACTACAACATGTTATAACCCTTTACTTCCATTTTCTGCCAGTAAAATGTTTTTTTTAAAAGAAAAAATAACAACTTTGAAAGAAGTACCTTAATTTAATATTGTAATCAATATACAAATGTAAAATGCTACAACCCTTTAATCCATTGATACCACTTATATCCCATGTGTGACCACTGTAGATCCACATCCTGCCGTCAGATCCAGATCTGCACTCTTCACTTCTATGTCAGATATAATCTAATGAATCTTAAGTACACAGCATAGATAATAATCTGCACAAGTGTGCCAGCTGATCTGGATCTATACTGTTCATCCATGGGATATCAGGCATGACAATGGAGTAAAGAGTCAAGTCTATTTACTCCATACATACACATTTTATCACATGCGTGACCAGTTTATATCCAGATCAGCTGGCACATCTGTGTCATATGATCTGGATCTACAATGGTTGCTTCTTTGTCAGAAATAACCTAATGAATCTGGATCTTTACTGTTTGGCTAAATCTATGGAGTAAAGAGTCAAGTCGTTTTAACCCTTTCCTCAATAGACACACCTTTATTGCATGGGCAAACAGTTTAGATCCAGATCAGCCATCTGATCAAGATCTAAACTGTTTGCTATGTGATTCGTTTGGTTATTTCTGACAAAAATGCAACCAGTTCAGATTCTGATCCTGACCTGTTAATACACTGGTTGCACATAAGTAAAAATGCATATATATGGAGTAAAGGGTTAAAGCTGTCAAGTTTGGGAACCCTGAACACCAGCACACAGTGTAAGGCACATCATTGGTTACACATACATCACTCTCTTACATCATTCTTTCATCAGTACACTAACTCATCTTGATCTCAACATCACAATCTGAATAGCTACATTTGGCAAACATTTAACTAAAGTTAATAAAAAGTTGTTACACTCTATTTCAACCAATACATGCTTTTCTTTTATGTAAGTTTTTCCTCCATGTATACACATTTTAACATGTGCCATCTAATCAGGATCTGCACTGTTCGCTTTATGGTCAGAAATAACCTAATAAATAAAAAAGTGAACAGTCTAGATCCTCGATCTAAACATGTGATAAAATGCATATACATAGAAGAAAATGTTAAGAAGCATTCATCACCAGTGAAGATCCAGAAAAGTCCAAACATCTGAGTAATCTGGGTCTATACTAGCTGATTTTCAGTTAATAAATTTCAACAATACACACCTGTAAACAATGAATGGACTGGCCCAAGATCATAAAACTGAGATTTGAAACCAGTCTAAAATCTCAAGCATCTGATTGTCTGAAATGGCAACCAGTCGCCATTTCAGCCAATCAGATGCATAAGATTTGATACTGGTCTCCAGATTTAGTTTTATGATCTTGGGCCACATCAATCACATAAATTATTTAAGTTTAGAGCAATTATAATGGGTTGTATGGACACTCACTGAGGTCGCTCGATTTGACGTGTTACAAATTTTGACATCAAACTATAAACAAACCTGGTTCAAAGTATGGCTACATAACAGCAGTTTTGATATGATTAAAACATAGTTTGGTGACTAAGCACCCCTTTCATTTTTCCTCAAAATAGAACAAGCCTCAAATTTCAAAACTTATATTTGTATGGTGTTAAGAAAGATGTTAGAACTAAGAAATTATTTGATAAAACTAGAACTGCTTTTGGGAAAAGCACATGTCTCCCACAAAGGCATCATCTTTGATGATGCACAGGATAAAACTGGTGAAGTGAATATAAAGATGGCAATTTATTAAAAGGGCATACGGAAGTTCTGTGCAATATTAGTCATAAACAATGTCACAAATTTTTGGAGGATCAGGAAAAACATAAGCGACAGCAAGTGAAGATTTTTTTTTTAAACAATTCAAGGGCCATAATCCTGAAGTGCCTCAAGCAATATCGATGACTTTATAGCCTGGTTAAGATATTATAGCCATCAACATTTTGATAAACTTTGATGAAGATACAATGAAAACTATCTGACTTTGAGAGATGAACCAGGTTAGTGACATGTTTAAAAGGCTAATTTCGGATAAATCAAAGGGCCATAAATCTGATATGCCTGGTGCAAAGTGGCTGGTTTTCGAACTTGGCCAAGATATTAAGGCCACACACATTATCATAATGTTAATTGAAAATCAGTTGATGAATATTTCAGTTACATAGCAGACAAGGCTTAAACAGCCAATTTTGGATAATTCAAGGGCCATAAATCCGACATGACTGGGGCAATACGGCTGGTTATCGAACTTGGCCGAGATATTATGGCCACAAACATTTTCATAAAGTATGGTGAAGATCAGATGATAACTGTTCAAGTTACAGAGTGGACAAGCCTCAAACAACTTATTTTTGATAATTCAAGGGCAATAATTCTGAGATTCCTTGGGCAATATGGCTGGTTATCGAACTTGATCGAGATATTATGGCCACTAACATTTTGATGAAGTTTGGTGATGATCCGATGAAAACTGTTTGACTTAGAGAGCGGACAAAAAAAAAAAAAAAAAAAAAAAGAATTTAACAGTATGCCATTCGGTCTCACTCAAGCACCTTTTAAGTTTCAAAATGACCAAAAGGGCCATAATTCTGAGATTCCTTGGGCAATATGGCTGGTTATCGAACTTGATCGAGATATTATGGCCACTAACATTTTGATGAAGTTTGGTGATGATCCGATGAAAACTGTTTGACTTAGAGAGCGGACAAGTGTGACAGACGGACGGATTTAACAGTATGCCATTCGGTCTCACTCAAGCACCTTTTAAGTTTCAAAATGACCAAAAGGGCCATAATTCTGAGATTCCTTGGGCAATATGGCTGGTTATCGAACTTGATCGAGATATTATGGCCAGTAACATTTTGATGAAGTTTGGTGATGATCCGATGAAAACTGTTTGACTTAGAGAGCGGACAAGTGTGACAGACGGACGGACAGACAGACAGACAGACAGACAGACAGACAGGAGCAAATCAAAATGTCTCCCACACCACTACGTGGTGGGAGACATAACGAGTAATCAGATATAAATAATTGCAAGTTTTAGAAAATATTTTTAGTTTTTACCATGTTTCTATGGAAAATAGAACTAATACATAAACCATATGCAAAAAAATCGAGTGCGTCAAAGCGAACAAAAAAGCTTGAAGGAGTCGGATACAACCCATTATTAATCTATATATGGCTGTAATTATGAAGCCTAACACTGCTGGCATCTTCTCACTGTGAAATTCTACAAAATCCCAAATGTCATTCTGAATAAATCACTAACATACAAATATAACATTATCTTGGAAAGTTCCAAGGCCACATTGTGGAGGATTACTTATAAAACAAGAGCTGTCAGAGGAGACAGCATGCTCGACTATTCGAATCATTTGAAACAAATGCAATTTGAAGATTAAAACAATAACAACTATGGCCATACATTCATGTGCAATCAGGAAAAATATTTACAAGTGAATGGTACGGGAGAAATTCTTTTCAAATAACAGAAATAATTCCTAAATGTACCATAAATATTAAACTGAATAGGGGAATAACTATGAAATATTTCTGAATTTGTTAGAAAACTTGTTAGTAATTTTTTATTAGAGACATTTACTTTTAGTCAAATATCAATCACTTCAGTTATGTTACAGAAAAAGAACTGAAATGAAAATATAATGGTAGTTTGAAGTTGATACCTTAAGTATTTGCAAAGTTATCAATGAAGTGCACTTAAGTGAAAATATAAGTGAAACTAGAAATGTGTCCATAGGACACGGATGCCCCGCTATGCATCATTTTCAGACACTCAAGTGCAATGATGGGAATAATACGCGATACACTGCGCTTTCATGGTGAACATTTGTGTCAAGTTTTTTTGAAATCCCTCCATTTATAATGAAGTTACAGCCTGGACAAGAAAATTCTATTTTTGGTAACAGTGACCTTGACCTTGGACCTTCAGGCTTGGGTATTGTGCGGACACACTGCCTTTTCATGAACATTTGTGCAAAGTTATTTTAAAATCCCTCCATTTATAACAAAGTAACAGCCAGGACAAGATAATTCTATTTTTAGTAACAGTGACCTTGACCTTTGACCTACAGGCATGGGCATGGTACGTGACACACCGCCCTGTCATGGTGAACATTTGTGTCAAATTATTTTGAAATCCTTCCATTCATAACAAAGTTACAGCCTTGACAAGAAAATTCTATTTTTAGTAACAGTGACCTTGACCTTGGATCTACAGGCATGGGTATTGTGCGGACACACCGCCTTGTCATGGTGAACATTTGTGCCAAGATATTTTGAAATCCCTCCATTCATAACAAAGAAACAGCCTAGACAAGAAAATTCTATTTTTAGCAACAGTGACCTTGATCATTGACATACAGGCTTGGGCATGTACGTGACACACCGTCTTGATATGGTTAACAATTATACCAAGTTATTTAAAAACCCAATAAGAAATAACAAAGTTACAGAGCGGACACGATTTTGCAAGAAAATTCTATTTTTAGTAACAGTGACCTTGACTTTGGACCTACAGGCATGGGTATTGTACGCGACACACCGCCTTGTCATGGTGAACATTTGTGCCAAGTTATTTTGAAATCCCTCCATTCATAACGAAGTTAAGGCCCGACTGTATATTTTGCTTAACACAAAATGTAAGCGAAAAAGGGGCATAATTTGAAAAATATTGGAAGAAGGGTTATGGGTCTTGTTGGTTATGATGTAGATTTTGATGGTGAAAATATATTTCAAGTTTCAAGGCAATATCTCAATTAGTTTTAAAGTTAGAGGCAAAATGCATATTTTGCTTGACACAAAATATAAGAAAAAAAGGGGCATAACTTGAAATATATTGAAAGCAGAGTTATGGGTCTTGTTGGTAATGATGTAGAATTTGATGGTGAATATATATTCCAAGTTTCAAGTTGATATCTCAAGTAGTTTATAAGTTATGGACCAAAGTGCATATTTTCCTCAACGCAAAATTTAAGTGAAAAAGGGGCATAACTTGAAAAATATTGGAAGCAGAGTTATGGGTCTTGTTGGTAATGATGTAGAATTTGATGGTTAATATATATTCCAAGTTTCGAGTTGATATGATAAGTAATTTTTAAGTAATGGACCAAAGTGCATTTTTTGTTTAACGGACGCCGACGCCGACACCGGGGCGAGTAGGATAGCTCCCCTATTCTTCGAATAGTCGAGCTAAAAAGTGTGCAGATGTTCGTCATCATCTTTTTTTTGCTGTCTTTCTTGATTAAATTCATTCATGTTATACTTATTTTTCCTTGAAGCAGAGTTTTCCCAGAGATTACTTTTTATTTGATGCATTTAACCCTATCCTCCATATATACACCTTTATGGCATGGGCAAACAGTGCTGTGCCATTTGACCAGAACCTACACTGTTTGCTTTAAGATTCTTTAGATTATTTCTAATTCATATGCCACCAGTGAAAGATCCTTATCAGATGCAATAAAATATGTATATATGCATATGGAGCAAAGGGTAAAATTTGCATTAACCTTTTAAAAAATTAAGTTAAAAATGATCTCAGTGCTCACTACTACATAGTTGTGTTTCTGGTCTTTTTACATTTTATTTAAAAAATGGAAGCAAGCAATTAGCAATTTCAAATACACCTCCAAAAGCCTTCATTAAAACTCAATGATGGGCACTAACCTTTCATTTCATGGATATGGTTTATTTCTCAGGAGCAACCAGTGTTGATCCATCAGTCTGCATATCCATGCAGTCTGATCAGAATCTACACTATTGACTTGATTAATTAGGTAATATCTGAAACGGAAGCAAACAGGGTAGATCATGATGAGATGTGCAGGCTGACCTGGATCTGTATTGGTTGCCTTTGTGATTAAAAGTGTATCCATGGAGTAAAGGGTTAACCTCAAAAGGTCTGCATACTGTTTGTTGCTGTTAACCGACTCCTCTACTTGTACTTGTACACTACAATAACCCAAACAATTCTGTTCTGTTTTTCAATAATACAGTAACATAATACTCAAAGTTAGGGAAGCCTTAGCACAATAAAGCAAGAAGTATTTAGGTCCGCACCTTAGCATCTTTCTAATAAGATCAGTATCATAACAAGATCATTTATCCCATTTGAACCTCTAGCATTCATTTCAAATGTCTTTGGTACTTAATTAATTATAAGTTTCTAAGTTCAGAATCCCTGAACAACAATGTAAGCACAGTTGAATAATGAATGTATGTACATTTTGAGACTGGATCAACCCCTCTCTGACACATTCACTTTAATTCAGATTGTTTATTTTTTAACACTTTTTCCATATATTTGCCTTTAAGGAATGGCAAAACAGTGTAGATACAGATAAGCCAGCACATCTGTGCAGTCGAATCAGAATCGTAGACTGTTCGCTTTTTGATTTACTTGGTTATTTCTGACCAAACATCAACCAGGAGCCTTCTGATCTGGATCAACACTGGTCACACAAATGCATTAAACTGCATATATATGGAGTAAAGTTTTAATACGGATACAAGCTTTATCCTAATGTGTAGTTTTGCTCACAAGAATACAATGAGCAGTTGATCTACACTGTTTCTATTGTTCTGGTAGACCAGATTATATTGGCAGGATGGATCACACTCTACGTGGTTGCTGCTTGTTATGGAATGACTCATCACTTTCTCTTTCTATATGAATATGGACTGGACTGAGATCGAATTTTCTTCCAACATGGAACTCTGTGTTAACTTAAAATCCTTGACACAGTCTAAGTGTTCCTCATGCCCATAATCACTATGTGTGTTGATCACAATACTCTTGAGATAAACCTAAGGCCCATTCCAACCCTGTGCCTGGTCTTCTCAGATAAGCAGTGCACCAAATTGTCGCAAGTTTATTTAGTCTCTCTCTAAGAGCTGCCAGTTTCACACTCATTTCCGCAGGTCTAGAACAAACACCTACAAGCACAGAAATAATTCATGAAATATAAACTTTGATATAAATATAAATTAAAACATAAAAAATTAATAAATAAATAAATGGTAATAGATGAAAAGGGAACTTTGAAAGCCACCAAACACAACAAATATGAAAATACTGCAGGCTTGGTTTGATTGAGCCTGTTCATGGGCAGTAATGGGATTGCATATTACTGCCCACGCCGCATAGCCAGGGTGAGCAAAACTCAATATTTACACCAATAAACAGTACAATTTTAAACCATCCCAAACGATGGTATGCATATGACCGTGAACATGGAACCTTCAATGAGGTATTTTCAGATTAATACCATTCCATGTTCAGCGCCGATGGTCCCCAGATAAAAGAATGGGTTTGCCCTAAACGAGAAAACAATGGGCGAGAAAACAATTTACTAAACAGAATAGAATTTTGACAGGGGATCTTAGAATATAAAAAGCAGGAAGTATATCCTTGGGGGTGATTGGACAATATCCAAAACCTTATTGGCTGGGATATTCAAACCACCTATCTTTAAACTGGCCGAAATATATGTAAACGAACATTCGAATGTTCGAATAAGGTTTTGAACATTCGAATGCATTTGAAGCATTCGAATGTTCATGAAAATTCGATAATGAACGACAATCAAGAAGGTTTGGTATTAATTTGGTATTAATTTGACATAATAACTGACAAGATAAATGATTTTCTGTTTATAAAGTACATGTAGAAAATAACATGTCTGTATATTGATTTCTGTGCATGCGTGTTCTTTTGTAACATACGGCTAAAATGTTCGGAACAAAACAAAGTGTGTGCATGCGCATAATCAAATTTGAAAGTTAGTGCATAATAGATCTACTAGAACACGACTTTGATGAAATATAAAGTAGGTCTAATAATAATAAATATTGTATTATTTACTGCATGTTGTACCGAGGATTAATTTAGTTAATCAATAGAGCCATTCAGTATTGAAAATCGAGTTATTTACACCTATTGTAATGTCAATATTAGAGAATATACTGTGAACATCTTTGACACGCGAAACATCAGATTTAGGGGTCCAAGTTAAGGCACAATGTTTACTTAACACATGTCATTTAACACATGTCAGAGCTACAAAGGTCCCGTTTAGAGACAGAATGCTTGGGTACCAGGAAACAGTCAAATAGTCAACACACTATGACAATACCTCATCTTTAGTGTATATTTTTCTTTTCATATTGAAGAAATCATATTTTCACAAAACTCTTCTAACGTAAACTTTTATCAGCTTTTCACTCGCAATAATGTTCAGTTTCATCCAACATTAAGAAGCATTGTCACGGTCAATAACATTGTAAGCATTGTCACGGTCAATAGCATTGTACAAAATAGAAAATATATATTCATATAAAATAGAATGATATTTTCCTCTTACAGAACAACTTGGAATTTTTATTCTTTGATGGTTTACTAAATACAAATAAAAAGTTGTAGAAGTAGATCCATAGACAGTCTCTTTCTGTGATAAATAAACTCAATATTAAGATTTTGGAATACTCAGATATTATTGTCAAAAACAATTTGAATGACAACTTTGTACTTTCGGGGATACTGTGAGGGTTTGCCAATAAAAACAGGTCATTTCATGGTTTATGTGATTGATTGTTAATGATTCGAATGTTCGAACATTCGAATGCAAACTGATTCGAACATTCGAATGGTAAAATAGGTGAAAAATGCCATCCCTAATAAAAACAAAAGTAATTTTTGAAGTACTATCAACTTAGTACATAAGTATCGTGCTCAAAGACCTTCAAAGAACGTAACTGATAACAGCACTGATTGGTAAAGCAAGCTTAGAAGCACATCATTCTGTGCACTCTGATCTGTGACTATGTTTGCTTCCTGGTTAGAATAAATCTAATACATCTAAAAGCAAACAGCACAGATCCTAATCAGACTGAAAGAATTGACAGCTTAATCTGGATCTACAATGTTCGCCAATGAAATAAAACCACATCAATGGAGTAACTGGTTACAGTCTAATCTACTGGGCATTTCTGTAATACAGCAGCCATTAAGGTAAATGACTTAGTAAGTGAAATACCACAATCAGGACAAACAAGCAAATCTTGATCTCATTCTAAATAATCTAGAAAAAGGATAAGTGCTTATTGATCGCAAAAAAGCCAGTATAGCTTCTGGTCAAATGACCTTTGTATTGACAGAGTCAATGTATTTCTAACTACTTTAAATTAATTCAGTGTGGCAACACAACATAAAATATCGAGCAATTTACAAGAAGCCTCACAGCATCTTTGCCCAAGGTTATAAAACTGATCATGGAAACCAGTCTCAAATCTCAATCATTTGATTGGCTGAAATGGCGACATGTCGCCATTTCAGCCAATCAGATGTTTAAGATTTGAGACTAGTTTCCAATCTCAGTTTTATAACCTTCAGCCCATGTGTCTGAAATCTCGAGATGTGACTAGGTATGTCAGTTAATGACTAAGCAAATGAAAAGAAGCCTTTACAAGACTGATCTAAGTGCTTCTATATAATTATCCAGCTGGTAATAGGAGATGCCCGTCAGGTAGACCTCCAAGGATAAAATGTTTATCTCATACCATTACACTTCTCATGTATCATCAACACCACTTGTTGCTATCTTTCGTATAATACTAAATCTTGATTTTCTAGAAATGGGATAAACAATATTTAGCAAATGAACTTAATGTTTGACTAGATGGGCGATCAGCATAGAACTTGTTTCTCCCTAACGGTACTTTGTAAGAATAAAAATAACAAGTAAAATAGGGACAGAGTGGCAGCAAAAATGTTAGAAACAAACTGCGAACTTACTGATCCGTCGGAAGCACTCGCTCCCACTTTGTCTCCTCTATGATTCCAACATACTTCAAATATACCACCCGTTCCTCGGTAACTGTGCACTAAGGCACCAGTCTGAAATCACAAGAGTTATCAATACTGAAAGATCAGGTTTTCTTCAAGAACATCCGTAAAATATTAAAATTTGTTCCACCTATGATCATGAAGTATGGTTGGCTGATTAAAGCCATCAACCAATACCTGTTGTTCAAGGTAAATAATCACAACTATCTTTATACCTTTTACTCCATGGGATTTGCCAGATACATTAAGGGCAAAGTGAGTAGATCTGAATCAGCCTGCACACATGAGCCATCTGATCTGGATCTACACTGGTCATCTTTTGATCAGAAATAATCCAATAAATCTAAAGCAAACAGTGCAGATCCAGATCAAAAGGCTACACAAGTCCCATGGAGTATAGGGTTAAAACCATTCTTGAAACAACTAGCACTAACTATAAGTAATTCAGTTGATTTTTGCTACCAATACATCATTCCCTTAGTTCAATAAGGTGACGAACCATGTTGAGATTTAACTCTAACAAGGCAGAACAAGGCATCAGAAACAATTTCTGAAGGTTATAATACATTTTACTTTGGTTAACACATATTTTCATTACCATTTTATTTTGGCTTACATTTTTTCAACTGTGAAGCCAGTTCTAACTAGAATAAAGAAAGGAATTAATCTGTCAATTCTCATACTAGCAATAAATGATTCCAGAAAATGAAGCCAAATTATGTGATGATCTAAGTGTGCTTACAGGAATAAAATAATAGGAAAAAGTACAGTTTAATTTATTCTTTCACACAAGGTGATTGCAGACACCAGACTTACAATGATGTTTCAGATTTTGTTTGTCTTTTATTATAAACAGTACATTAAAAAGCACTGACCCACCCAGTCTATTGTGTGAAAAATCTGGCAAACAATGTCCACAAACACACAGCCAAAAAAGACCCAAAGGTCTAAAACTAGGATTAACTTTTTAAGAGGTCCCATAGGTAATGCATTATACAGAATTATATGCCCTATTATCCGTGATGTCTAGGAATAAATTATTTTTAACATTTTTCCATTTAAATGCTATAGAAACAAGAATTCTACATGGAACACAATAAGCATTTAAGAAATAGGTGAGCATTAATACAAAGAACATTGCAACAGTTTTTCTCAGAGAATTGGTTAAAAACTAAGTAAGTTTTATCCAAAGCAAATGGACGGATGGACAGACAGACAAGGGAAAAACAGTACATCCCCGTCGAAGCTGGGGTATAAAAACTTAAATGCAAATTGTTGAGGACGCCACCCGCCAGTGAGTTGATACTTACACTGACATTCCAGATATGAACACATTTGTCGAATGAGCCACTAGCAAGGTATTTGCCATCTGGACTGAAGGCAACGCTGTACACAGGTTCCTGATGTTTAGTGAGCGTATGTATACATGTTCCTCTTTCAACCTCCCATAATCGCACTGTTGAATCAAACGATGCACTAAAAGAAAGCAAAAAATAAGGCAAATGACTGAGTTAGTACCCTACTTATTCTCATAGTCTCATCCCACGATAATGCGAGTGTTTCAAATAATCACTGTGCAATGCTGTTGAGACATGGACAGTGTGAAGCTAGTGTGTATCAGTCTTAAAATCTGCAATGATGTGTAACTTTTCAGGGTTATAAAATGTGTACTGTTAAGTAATTGTGCAAACTTCCGTGATACTGCTATTTGTAGAAATTTAGAAATATTAAACTTGCTGAAACAGGTTAACCATTTCTCTATATACAAAAATGGGAGATTACCCAAGAAAAAAGTTAGCCAGAGTTTTGTTACTTGTCAGGGTCATGACCTGTGCACTGTTAGGAAGTGTGTAAACTGTCATGCCAGGGCTTTATGAGAAATATCCAACTTGCCAAAAAAGACAGTTCAATCACTATATGCTGGGGGCATAAAAATCTAATTATACCCAGTCTAAAAATGTGTTGAATTTACAAGCGACATGTGAGAAGTTTGGTATGCAACAGAAGTAAGACTATTTCAAAAGGGACATTCTGAAAGAATATCCAAGCAAAATTATTTAAATAATATACTGAGTAATATACTTGATTGGCATCTTTCTGTTATTCTCAAAATAAGTATACAGTAAGTGCAGAGTCAAGATTGAAAGTGCTTATCCACAAACAGTAAACACTGGGCCTATTTAATTTTAGTTATGGATCTGCCTGACCCAACCCTTAAATGTAATACTGCTGTTATGCTGAAATTTATCAGGTAATAAAACTGAAGAGAGTAGAGTCAGATCACATCAGTGGAAGCAAAGGATTATCTAGTTATAAACAGGTCATAAATTTAATGCCAATTAAGCCACAACTAGATCCAACAAGGGTTTAAACATGACAAAGACTTTGATACAGCTATACATCAGTACGGCAAAAACTCAGTTAAGTACTATGTAGCCACTTCAACACTTAGCTCTTGTGAGAATTAGCAATACTATGGTATGACAGGTTTGTTTTCGCAGGAAGGAAAACTATGATTCTGATATGACAGTATAACATCTGATTATCAGCTGTTTCACTTCCCTCCCTCCTTTTTTTAGTGTTGACGCACCTAATTCATGGCCTTGGTGTAACAAACAGTGTTAAGTACCAATGAAAGGTGAAGATGTTATACTGTTTATGCACTTAGGTGATCCTATGCAACATTATGGTCAAACTCTCCCAGTTTCACAACATTAACAGTTACCTTCTATCTTGTAAATCAAGAGTAGTTCACCTGGTGGGGGGCATTTAGCCTGTTTATAATTGGACTTTTGTTAGTGTAGGTTACCAAGCAAGAATTAGTGGGAAAGTGGGGGAAAATTTTGGTTGATTGTGCAACTGTACCGAGTAAGCCTACCTAGCTAGACAAGTAGTGGGACAGGGCTTTAGATTGTCTGTACGACAACCTATTAGTGTAGCTTACCTGACTAGAAGCAGGAGCAAGGGAGCAGGTTGAGAGTGCCTTTAGATTGTTTGTATGGGATAGGCTTACCTGGCTAGAATAAGAGGGGCATTTGGATTGTCTGTACCCGGACCTGTGGGACTCCACTTTATAGTATAAATCTCTTTATTGTGCGCCTGTAAGTCATGTACACATGTGTCCTGCTTCATACTCCAAATCTAAAAAGACAAATGTATATTTTAATGTATATAAATGTATACAACTAATTGCAAGAGCCTGAAGTTCTAAAATTAATATACTTGCATTATTGTCTGTTTTCAGAAGTTGTTTTCCAATATATTTCACATGTTCCACGTCACATGTCTTAAACTTTCTTGAGACTGCATTAGCTACAGTAATATCATTAACGCTTTAAAGTGAATTTTCCCCGTTACAAAAATTGATTTGGTTAATTTATAGAAAAATGAGAAATTCATGATAAATTTGCTAAAACTGGAAAGATGTTAACATTTATCTACCACATTTAGTAATGAGCTCAAAGTATTTGCTGGAAGTTTTGCTAATGGAACTCTATTAAAGAACTGATAATCCATTGATTTAACTGTCAACAATATAATACAAAGAGAAAAATCCACTGATGCAAATGTACACTGTCTGCTACTAGTTCACATTGATCTACATTAAGACATCTTCAAACAGGACCACCTATAGCAATGTCAGGCACACTTCAGGGGTGTTTACTTTCAACTGTCAATCCTACATTAATACCAGCTTCATTAAACTCAGAAACAACATCTGTATATTACCAGAAATGGGAAAAAGTAATCAAGCATCCAGGGCTTTTTCAGCCTGTCTCACGGGGCCGATATTCGGCCCCGTTCTCAATTCAAAATAGCGACCATTTTTCCCAATTTCAAGAAAAAAAATCCCAATCTCGTAAATGAATTCCCCTTTTGAACCGAAACGCATTTTGCCTTAACAAATTAATAAACGAGAAACTATAAAATATACACTAATCGTTTGTTTACTTTTAATCGGCGATCTGTGAAAACTACTTTCTGTGAAAAACGTATGTACTGGTGTAAAAACCGGTATTTACCTTACCGCAAGTTGAAGATGGATCGCTGCGCCCATGGTTCTGGATAACTTATATGATAGTCAATTTATGGTTTGAATATTAACAGAAATTATTTTTTATTTCATTAACAAAAGTATTTTCGTGATAATCGTTTGACTGAGTACAAAACTGAAAGGAGGAAGCAAAAATGGTACTGCAGTACCGGTTTTTATACTGACTTGCGAAAACTAGTGACAAAAATTTTAAAATGTCCTATAATAGTAAAAACTATGCAAAAAGGCAGAGAAAAAAAGGTGCCAAGGGTACTCCAACACTAAACCCCAATGTTTCAAAATTTTAATATCCCTGAAAGTTCTTTCCCAGTCAGTGGAAACTTGCCAAGTTTCTGAGGATCACATAGATGATGGCCATTCTACATAAACTGTATAAGTGATACATCTGTAGAGCTGTCAGAACAAACTCTGGAAGAGCTTTGTAACTCTTTCAGGGACACTAAAGCAAGGCAGATCAAGCTATAATGCAGATAAATAAATGTTGAAATTTCCCAATTGGTTTGATTTGTCGATACTTTTTTCCCAAATTTAACTATTTACCGCGTCGAAAAATTCCCAATTTGGGCAGGGGCCTTTTTCCCAAAAATCTCTGAAAAAGCCCTGGCATCAGACCTCAGAACCAGAGGTCAGGGGCTAATGTCATATCTGAGGTTGTACACACCTGAACAGCAATGCATTTGAGCTTTGTAAAAAGAATGGAACTAAAGCTTTGGTAAGTAGGCAAGAAAATCATCTACCTATCTCTTCAATGCTAACTATTTAGAGTATGTCATCTTTCATTTTATGTTTTCCAGTAAATTATACAACTGTTGCGTAACAGTAGGCTAATATTTTTATCTTCACAAACTGGTACATGTATCCATATGTACATTTCCTTATGAGAACATAAAAAAATGGGTTTATAAACGGGTTAAAATCAAAGTATATGACAACATATTGTATTATCACAACCAAAATCTTTTAACACAATTCCAGGCACTTTTTCTGTGAAAAAGATCATAAAGAGTTTTTAAAAACTTTGTTTTTTATGAGTTTAACATAGAAGTCCTAATGTACTGAATTCCATATTAAAGTAGTTTCACAAGTAGCAGAGCCAAAAGTGAAAATACAAATTTCCAGAGCTGACTCTGTGAAATATATTTCATTCATACTTGTAAAAGTAAATATCCTCTATATCATGCAAGGTCCACATTGGCCCTAGATTACAGAACTGAGATTGAAGACCAGACTTAAATCCCAAGCATATAAAATGGAGACCAGTCGGCATTTCAGCCAGTCAGATGCTTGAGATTTGAGACTGGTCTCCTGAATTAGTTTAATGATCTTGGGCCCAGCTCTGTAAAGGTTTTTGATCTATATACAAAGTGCACTGACTTACTTTTAAGGTCATATCATCTGAGCAGGAAGCCAGCAAATTACCCTGGGGATCCCATTTGATCGCATTCACTTCATTCTGTGGAAAAGACAAAACAGAACTTGATTATAAGCACAATTAATAGGACCAGAATGTGTCAGAGAACTTAAATACTCTTGTTATTGTTTGACCAGTGGAAAAGTGGTCAGTAGTTCCTACAAAACAAAGTTTATTTATTTAACCTGCTTATAAGTATAAAATTGCAGATTAAGATTTTTTCGATATAGGAATGGATTTAACTTATTTTGTTTTTCATCTTATCATTTAACATTTTTAGTTTATAATGATCTTTTTGTTCTTTTTATCTGTTAATAATGTGCTACACATTTTAAAATTACTTATCACTACATTTTAAAGTTGAGACTTGGTATCTTGGCAGTAGTTTTAGTAATAGGTTTAACTTTGTGACTGTGATATAATATAATTTGTCTTTATTGAAATTTAACTGAATGTAGAAATTTTAAGGTTTATTAATTTTATCATTTGCTTCTTAGTATATTTATTCCACTGCTATTTGAATAATGGGTAACAATACTGTAAATTCTAATCTGTGATAAAACCATTGAATTCTTACTGTGATATATTTAATTGAAAGTAGGTTTTGCATAAATTAAAGGCTCTCTATGTCATGCCACCAACACAGAGGACCACAATGGAAAAAAAAGTCTCTCTTTTTTGTGTTATCCTCGGTGTTGGTGTGCATGTCATGGCTAATTTATACACATGTGTGTTATATATATTTGTACCGTACATGTTGTTTTAAATGACCATGTATATGTATTCCATACCGAAATAAATCTATCTATCTATCTATTAAATTAGCAGGCACATCTATGCCTTCTGATAAGGATCTATGCTGTGCGATTTTTGAGTTGTTAGGTTATATCTGACTAAAAAGCGAACAGATCCTGATCAGATAACAAGGATGTGCAGGCTGATCTGGATCTTCACTGGTCACAGATGTGTTAAAGTGCCTATATATGGAGTAAAGGGTTTAACCTGTCCCAGATTTCAGTAAAACAAACATCCTGAGAAAGTTTGATGATAATCAGAGGAAAATTTAACCATTTTCAGCTAAATTAACCCTTTCCTCCATATATACGCCTTTTAACGCATGTGCCACCACAGATTTTGGTCAGAAATAACCTAATAAATCATAAAGCGAACAGTTTAGATCCTGATCAGACGGCATCTACATGCCCTCGCAATAAAGGTGTGTCTATGGAGGAAAAGGTTAACAAAACACCATTAGAATGTCACATGACAGATGGAATGTCACATCACCGATGATGCCAGACAAAACTTATTTTGAATAACTCACTCTGAACATCTGACTGACGTGAGCTTAAAACAAGTAACCTTGTAATCAACAACTGACACATGCTAACAACAATTAACTACCTTAGGTTATTGCCTGCGAAGCAGAAGGCCACTGTAACTCTATGAGCTCAATAGAGTTAAATGGAAATATGATAGGTAATACCTGAATTCATTTCTGGAATTCATAACTATTTTAACAATTTAATTCATTTCAATTATAAAGAACATTTAATGCAGACAAAAAGTTCGTGTTTTCGTGTTTGTCTCTTAAATTCAAATAACATTTCATGCTGACAAAACAATTTATCTATTTTCTACTTCGTCAATTTTCTACTTTCTGGGTAATTTTAAAATTACAAAGTCAGCTTTCCACAAATACAGCAGCTTCAATCAACTAATTGCTTTTTATTTGAAAGTTCAGCAAGTATATAAAGTGCTTTTTAAGAACTTGTTGACGGACAATCTACTTTATTATTGACGTCATAGACTACAAAACTGTCCTCAGTTTTGATCATTCTAAAGTGGTTTTAAAAGGTTTAGTACAACACTTGAAAACTGGAATAATTTATTAACTACAGAAAATCTGGAGAGAACTTCATCAATAATATACTGTCTATGTGGCCCAGTGATTAAGGCAAAAACTTATGAATTGTAAATTCCAAGTTCAAATCTCACCTGGGACTTTATCTGAGATGGCCAGTTGCTGAGCCACCAAGGCCCAAGATCACAAAACTAAGATTGGAGACCAGTCACTACAGCCAATCAGATGCTTGAGATTTGAGACTGGTCTCCAGATTTAGTTTAATAATCTTGGGCACAGAAATTTAAAAACTGCCTGCCTGAATAATCTCTGGGACATTAGATAGGAATAGACAGTAATGATGATCATGGAAAAAGATATCTTGTTAGCACTAGAGGATGGCCCTTGACAGAGGAGACAGGATAATTAACAACAGTGCTCTAACACCAGTGGATAGATTTTTACCAAATTTGATCTAAAAAATCTGGGTATTGACCTCTTCCAAAGTAGTTCAGATCATGACCCTGGGGTTAACAATAGCAGAGCTTATCAGTAAAAATCTTCTCATCAAAAACACACACTAGACTTCACCCATCTTACTGTACAGGAAAACTCCTCAGAAGACCCTTTACCAAAATCAAGACTGTGACATTTTGTAAGTAAATCATGGCCTACATGGAGTGGGCATGTGTTTCCTTTTCAAAACTCTAAAGAACTTTTCTAGTTAGTCCCTCAATATTGCTCAAGAAGTAATACTGGTACCGTAGCAACTATCTGCCATTAATAGTAGCAACTATCTACCATTAGAGACATACAAGTCAGTGAAGTTAAACAGAAGCCCACACCCTGATCTTTGATGTAAAGAAACCAGGTCTCTCTACCACTGCATATAGGACCAATAATAAGAGAACATTTACCGTATGTCCTTGGAATGTTTTAATTGGCCGTTCACAGCCAAGTTTGTTGACTTGTATACACTGGTCTGTGGAACATGACGCAAAACTAGTGTTGGTCTGCCAATCAACGTCTAACGCTGGCGCTGTAAACATACAAATACACGAGTATGACAACAATCTCAGAACAACCAAAGATTTGGATAAGTCCATTTTTATTTAAAGAAGCTTTACATACTGTCCTTGTGGGATTAATATTAATCTGTACTACCCTAAAACATGGACGGTACTAATATTAACACTACTCCATATATAGGGGTTTTATTATGTGCCCAAAGTGTTAATCCTGATCACCCAGTACATCCATGCCATCTGATCTGGAACTACACTGGTCAATTCTTGGTGAGAAGTTACCTATTAAATGATCAAACATAAAAAAACAGTGCAGATCCTGGTAAAAAGGCACATATGTGTCTGCTAACCTGGATCTACACTGTTCACCTTTGGGATAACAGCCATATCCCATGCAGTATAGGGTTAAAAGAACAGCCATGGATATCTTCTTAAATACCAGTTACATACACTTTCTTACTTACTGATAACAATCTCTATTTAAATGTAGATTATAATACATGTAATAATATTTATAATTTTCTCCCTAACTATAAACAACATCATAACAAATTCTGCTGGGGGGAGGGAATTCTGAAAAAACAAACAGAATGGGCTTTGTCATGGGTAAAAGTGCCTTCAGTGATAGTTTTAGCCTTTTCAGTTTTGCTATTTTACTTTTTTTATTTAAGTTTATATTTCATTTTCTACTTCACATTATATAATTATGTAAATCAATCTGATTGCATTATATAAATATTTCTGTAAAATTGCACAATAATCACCTTCTTCTGCAAAACATTCTAATATAATATCAAGGTAATACAACTGTCTTTTTTAATGCATATTTTCACATGACAACTTTTAAATGACAGATAAAATTTCATGCAAACTATGGTAAATGAATATGAATTTTGAATACATAAACAAATGATTTAATTGATATGGCTGCTGTTTAGATATAAAGAGAACTTGAACACTTAGTCAGTCATGAATTGTTCTCTTAAAAAAATAGTGTACACCATTTCATCATAAAATATTATGTAACATTTTTTATTAATTGTTTTGGCTTTTTCATTTCGTGTTTTTTTCAGCGCCATTCTTAAGGCTTCAAGCCTTTATGTTATCTACACTTAGAAAGTTATCAATGCAAGGCAACTGGTTGGCATGGCACAGTAAGACATACTTCAAAGCTGAAGTGATTATGTGCACACAATATCTTTCACCGAAATCAATTATAGTAATCTTAATTAAAAGCGTAATAATTTTATACGGCAGAGTAATCATACAAATTCAGAACTGGACTTTAACTGGTCAGAAATAACCTAATTAACCCTTCCCTGGATATATACGCATTTTTACGCATGTACGACCAGTGTAGATCCAGATCAGCCGGCACATCCGTGCCGTCTGATCAGGATCTGCACTGGTCGCATTTTGGTCAGAAATAACCTAATGAATCAAAAAAGTGAACAGTTTAGATCCTGATCAGACGGCACGGATCTAAACTGTTTGCCCTAGCAATAAAGGTGTGTCTATACAGGAAAGGGTTAATAAAAAAGTGAACAGTGTAAATCATGATCAAGGATATGCCATATGATCCGGATCTACACAGTTTGCCCGAGTGATGAAAGGCATATATATGGAGGAAAGGGTTTTATACGCCTATTATCCATGTAGGTCGAAATTCAATGGCATGACTATGATGGATTTTTAAGAAGTAACAATTATTAAAAATGCTTACGGAACCAGATATTTTCATTACACGTTTCCTGCAGAGTTAAGTGCACTGCAATCAAACATCTAATTCTGAAAATGTCACCATACGTTAATGGCTTTCAATAATCTTTTCCCAGCACCGTGTAATTTAATGTACAAAGATAAGTGCTCTATGTGACCAAACCAGTATGGAAAGTTTTACAGCACGAGAAAATGGTCTGGTTGACAACCATCTTTATGTTATTCTGAGAATCTGGTTTAAACCAAAACAGATTTCAATGGCAAACACACACATGGACATGGCTAAATAGAACTAGGCCCAAGATCATAAAACTAAATCAGCCAATCAGATGCTCGAGACTTGAGAGTGGTCCCCAATCATAGTTTTATGGTCTTGGGCCCTAATCTGACACTAAAACTGAGGGACAAACTTAACCATAGGAACATGTGTAGTACTAATTATGTGTTCTAAATTTACGAATGGCAAACTGTTGTGCAGGCTTATCTCAGGTCTACTCAGGTCTGATATGCTACAACAGTCACAAATTGCTTATCTCGGGTCTACTCAGGTCTGATATGCTACAACAGTCACAAATTGCTTATCTCGGGTCTACTCTGGTCTGATTTGCTACAACAGTCACAAATTGCTTATCTCGGGTCTACTCAGGTCTGATATGCTACAACAGTCACAAATTGCTTATCTCGGGTCTACTCAGGTCTGATATGCTACAACAGTCACAAATTGCTTATCTCGGGTCTACTCAGGTCTGATATGCTACAACAGTCACAAATTGCTTATCTCGGGTCTACTCAGGTCTGATATGCTACAACAGGCACAAATTGCTTATCCCTGGTCTACTCAGGTCTGATATGCTACAACAGTCACAAATTGCTTATCTCGGGTCTACTCAGGTCTGATATGCTACAACAGTCACAAATTGCTTATCTCGGGTCTACTCTGGTCTGATATGCTACAACAGTCACAAATTGCTTATCTCGGGTCTACTCAGGTCTGATATGCTACAACAGGCACAAATTGCTTATCTCGGGTCTACTCTGGTCTGATATGCTACAACAGTCACAAATTAACACTAAACTGCACAGATCCACCTTTATTGCATGGGCAAACAGTGTAGATCCAGATCAGCTTACACATCTGTGCCATCTGATCAGGATCTACACTGTTTGCTTTTAGATTCATTAGATTTTTTCTTACCAAGATGCAACCAGATCAGATCAGGATCTATACTGGTCACACACAAGTGTAAATGTGTAAATATGAATTTTAACCCTTTCCTGTTTAGATACACCTTTATTGCTAGGGTGAACAGTTTAGATCCAGATCAGCCGGCACATCCGTGCCGTCTGATCAGGATCTAAACTGTTCGCCTCTTGATTCATTAGGTTATTTCTGACCAAAATGCAACCAGTGCAGATCCTGATCAGACGGCACGGATGTGCCGGCTGATCTGGATCTACACTGGTCGCACATGCGTAAAAATGCGTATCTATACAGGAAAGGGTTAAGGTTTAACTACCTTTCATGTCAACTCAATACAAGTTACTTACCAGAATGAAAAGAAAACTGTTGTGTACATCTTCCTGAGCTAGCATCCCAAATTATGGTTGTCTACAAATAACAAATTTAACAGTGCAAAATCATCATAAGGTCTAACAAAGGTATAAAATATGAATAAATATGCATGTCCAATAGACAGAATTACTGTAATGTATAAGCACAAAAACTTTAAAGGTAAATTTTAAGGTGAATTTAAGTAAAGGATCATATTTAATAAGTAGGGATGGGATCGAATATTCAAGATGAGAATATTCACTTAGACAAAGAAAATTTGAATACAGTTTTTGCACTTGTATATTCAGAAATTCGTTAATTTATACATGTGTTGTCTCTTCCAAAGGACAGTTGCATTAAAATTATTGGACTTGTCCATAATAAAGTAGGTCTAGGTAATATCAACCCTTTCAAGAGTTACACAAACTTTAATTCATTATTGCTTTCATAGTTGAGCAGACGTCAAAATGTCTGCCACATTATTGCATCAACCTCAATATATAGACATACTGAGTTTGTAGTTAATATGAACAAACTTGGATAAAAGTCTAATAAAATTCAAATATTGAAATATATTGGAATAAGCCTAACAAATATTCGAATAGTGATTTTGGTATTCCATTCCATCCCTATTAATAAGAATTTGAGACAAATATTAACTTTTGCAGAAATCGACAAAAATATGAAACACTGTATCCTGATCATACTTCAAGGATGGGTGTAAAGTTGTCATTCTCATATGAACCAACAGAAGAAATTCATAGAGATCGTGTATGATCAGAAACAGGATTGTGTACTGCTGTTTCTCAAGCGAAGTAAAGCCAAGTAAGTGCAAGTATCATAGAAACATCAAGTCTTCACTAATAGAAATCTGACTTTGAAGGCTTCTACAATGTCTAGGCCGATACTGGAAGCAAGATCACCAGCTAAAGTACAACAGCACTGAACAAACTGGAGAATGAGCTGCTGTATGAGAGTCGATGTAAGACAACCTGTGCAACTGTCAAACCCACTGACCACATGGGCCAGGGACTTCAAATACTATATTAAGCATCTACCCTACCATGATCTTATGGGTAGGAAAGACTGCCCATGGTCCCAAGACTGGGATCCATCAGCCAACAGACAGTGACCCATAACACACAGACAGTGATCCTATAGCCAACATACTGTGATCCAAAGCCACAGACTATGATCCAATGAACCACAGACTGATCCAATAGCCCACAGGCTGCAATCCAACAACCTACAGACTGATCCCTCAACCCACAGAGTGATTGAATAACCACAGAATATTATCAAATATACAACTGACTGATTCAAAAGCCCACAGAAAGTGATCCAACAGCCCACAGAAAGTGATCCAATAACCCACAGACTCTGATCCAATAGCCCATGACTGTGATCCAATAGCCCACTGTGAGCCAATAGCCCACATACTGACCCAAAAGCCCAGACGGTGATCCAAAAGCCCACAAACAGTGATCCAGTAGTCCACAAATATCATCCAACAGATAACAGACTGTTATCCAAAGCCAGCTGACAGTGGCCCCAAGACTATGAAACAAATGTGCACATCCTGTGATAGAACAGCTAAGCACTGAGAACCAATAGCTTTTTGACAGCAATTCAATAGCCCGAACACTATGACCTGATAGCCAACAAACCAATAAGTGTTCAGATTAGTCTTATGAATCCAAACTGTGTCACTGGAATGAATATTATCACTGATTAAAATGCATTAAGTTGATGCTAATCACTTACTTTATCAACACCTGCGCTAAGTATATAATTGCCCTGTTTATTCCATTTTAATGCAAATATAGGACCTTTATGTTGACCTAAGGTGTTCAATAAACGACCTGAAAAAAAAAAATGCATTAAATTTATTTGAATTTATATTTACAGTCAAACCTTTCTTTAGCAGCCACCCAAGGGAGTGATAAATATGGCTGCTGAAGACAGGTGGCTGTTACAGACAGTAAAAAATGAGAACAAAGTGTCAGTTTAGGTCATATTCAAACTGGCTGTTTAAGACAGGTAGCTGCTATTCGCAGGTGGCTGCTAAGGCAGGATTCACTGTAGTTTTAAAATTATTATTTAAAGCAGCTGGCTCTCCCTTACACTTCTCAATACGATAAAGCCTTAAACACACATCTGTTATTTTCCATAGAAAAAAAATCTGTATAGATAGGTTAATAAAAATGTGGCAATCAACTATTCCACTCCCTTTGATTGTTAAATCAAGATCTGATTTTTCAGCCTCTCAAGTTCCATTAATTAACTGACAGAACATTGTCTCCAGTATACACCTGGCCAGACTTCATCTGATTATATGCACATTCTAACATGACAGCCAAGATTCCCCACAAGCCATTATGGAAGCTATAGTGCTTTTAAATCTGCAATTTGTCACTGCTTTTCCTTTTCTGACGTCACAAGTCTTTTTTTATGTAAAAACCGCTTGACAAACGGTTAGCAAAGTTGTAATCATATTTTCAAAGCTCCATAAAGCATATCTGTGTTAGAATTGAAATAATATATCACGATAAATCGCAGGATTTATCACGGGACATCTTTAAAATGCATAAATATATTTCACTCGGGGCTACGCCCCTAATGATATATATCCTGCATTATAATAATATTTAAATTATATCACCGTAAGCTATTTCTAAATGTCTGTGACAGCCTGGACATAAACATTCTGTGAAAAATCTGTCACATGTACACTACTGTCAATACATTCGGTGTTAATGATGTTAATTAATTGCACCTGTTTTGAAGATAATTGAATTTATTACATTGTTATCATCAAAATTATGGATTCTGAAGCATATTTCATAATAAAATGGATTGACTCTTCAGTACTTGGTGTGTACCGTAAATTTTTTCCCTATGGAATAACATGGGGGTGTTTAAAAGGGTGGGGCGTTTAGTAGGAATTTTACAGTACCGGATGTATTAACACACCTTTTTATCATTTCGAGCATGTCAATTGATTTTTCGTTAGAGTGTTTTACAGAATTCATTTACAAGGTTATTAACTGAGTAACAAACAATGTTGACCCAAGGGAGACCAAAATGTGCTAGGTCTACACTTAAGGAAAATGTGACAAATGCAGTAATTGGAAGGTATAAATCACTGCTACTTTCAGGCTGAAAGTCTTTACAACAATTACATAAAAGTTGGCATAATTTGTAACAAGTCAGCCAAGATTCCAAGAAGAAAATAGTTGAAAACATCTCCAGAAATTGCAATTCTACGTTCAGTAGAAAATTATTCTATTTTTCATAATTCTACCTATTGAGATATAATAGTCCATTAACTCTCTTCTCTAGCTTGTTTGAAATATTATAGCTAATTCTGGATTCAGATAACACTCAAAGGTAAAGGCCATCTGCTTGTTAAAGCTTACTGTGGTATTGACTGCCTATTTTTGTTAAAGAACAAAAATGGTGAGGTTTCCTGTAACTCGCCATAATAAAGTGAAGAGTTGGTAACATTTTTTGAGACTGATATTTGCTCCCAAATTTGCTTGAAAACCATGCCTTAAAAGCAATTAATTAAACAAGGAATATTAGTTTTGAGTGCCTTATCAAAATCAACAGCCAGAAATGAACAAGTGGAAGTATCTTTGCATTACCCCTTTCCTGCACAGATACACCTTTATTGCTAGGGCAAACAGTTTAGATCCAGATCAGCCGGCACATCCGTGCAATCTGATCAGGATCTAAACTGATCACGGATGTGCCGGCTGATCTGGATCTACACTGGTCGCACATGTGAAAAATTGCGTATATATCCAGGAATGGATTAAAGTGGCCCAGAGTAATAATTCTTGCAAGGTGCACAACTACACATCATCATGTAAATACAGTTAAAGTTTTAATCTATTCTGTTAAGTAATTTTACAGATTTGGTTGAAAAAGAAAAATGAATAAGAAGAAAAGTAGACAAAAGTTACAGTATGTCTCCTTTCAGTTGCACTGTTACTGTACATTATTCTAGTGTTAAGTTTAAACATACTGTATCAGTTATCAATGAAGTTGAAAAAATTACATATATGCAGATGACTTTTTTCTTTTGTTATGAATACATCTGCTACAAATTCTAGTCTCATTCAGCCAATTTGGGAAGTATTGGCTCATGACTGATCCAAGACTGCTTTCAATGATGACACAAATCACACTAAATCACCTCCCTTTACATTGATTATCTCCCTTCCTTGGTTTTCTTTCTGTTGCACAGGTTATCTCCCCTGACAAAACACAGAATCTTATCTCCCTTTGCACTGTTATTCCTAGAAAAATCTTACCATCAGTACTCCACAACCTGGCATACCCATCATATGAGCCTGTCGCCAGATATGTACCGTCAAACTGAAATATACAAACACTTCCATGTTAATATTCTGGGTCAGCAACGGGAAAACTTCACCACTGCAGTAATCGTCACTTTTCTGCATTTTGTACAAACATTGCTTTCATTCTTCAGTCAGTTTTCACAGCGTTTATAACGATAAAATCCTTTAAATTCATGAATCAAAATATTCAAATCATTTACATTTTACAAAAAAAGGATATCAAATATGGGTAAAAGAATCTTCCTAAAAAGGAAAAATAGAAATGCATTTGCCCATGAACTAAGTCAGGACTGTTCTGTTTGCTAATCTAGGGATCTTTTATTCCACATATATTTTACATTTATAACAGAAATAGCGAGTATACCTGTTAACTCTTTACTCCATAGATATGGTGTTTACCCCATGTGTGACCAGTGTAGATCCAGATCAGCCTGAACATCCATACAGCCTGATCAGGATCTATAATGATTACTTTTAGATTTGTTGCATTATTTATGACCAAGAAGAAACAATGTTGATCCTGATCAGATCAATACCCCTTAATTAAGGAAAAAATTACTCTTTAGCTAAACTTAAGGGGTCAAAATAAGGCTTTCTGGAAATTCCATGAGTCAAATGTTCAACTTCTGGGTCAAAGGTAACCCCTGTTTAAAGTATGAAGACATTACTAATAAACAAAAATAATATCAAACTTTTTGAGTGTTTACATTATGCAACAGATTTGGGGAAACATATAAAGCTTGGACTAGTTCTTGAGCCTTGCAATCACCTGCGTACTGCGTCATCCCTATATCCAATAACCTATCAAAGCCCGACTGTAAGAAAACCACATATACTCCACATGATTTTCTTCACTCACAGAATGTTCCAGTGAAATCAGCATGTGATTATTGGACAATGTGAGTTGTAAGTACATGTGCACTCAATGACCATCTGGAACATTCTATGTACTTTTGATTGCTTTAATTAACATTTATCTGATTAACAGCTGTCATCAACATTGTTCACAAGTTTTGTAAAATATAAAAGAACATTGAAGGATGTTAACCCTGATCTGACAACTATGGTTTTAAGGCTGATGTGGGTCAGCGCAAGTCACAAACAGGACAATGTCATACTGGGTACTTCTAGAAGGGATAATGAACCATGACAAATAGACATTTCAGTGGCAAAATATACCAAAAATCTTATAACAGCAATAGTGAAATAAAACAATGTGTGATTATCCCAGAGTAAAAGCTGTGCCAGTGAGATCCAGTGAAATTCTCATTTTACTGACCCGTGGGGAAGTTCTGGACTGAAGGTTATAAAACTGAGATTTGAAACCAGTCTCAAATCTCAAGCATCTGATTGGCTGAAATGGCGACTGGTCGCCATTTCAGCCAATCAGATGCTTGAGATTTGAAACAGGTTTCAAATCTCAGTTTTATAACCTTGGGCACTGATGTTTTTAACACTTTTACTCCATTTTTTTCCTTCTGAATGTTAGAACACTAGGTTTGTTCTTTGCTTTAGAAAGTGCTAACACATAAAAAATCAGTTTTTATAACAAATGTCTTTTGCCCTCATTCATTTTTTAAGTGTGATAGGAAAATTAGAAAATATTGAAAAGCAAACCTTTAGAGCTTCTTATGAAAATCTATATAATACAAGAAGGAAAACTTACCAGTTAACCCTTACCTGTATAGATACACCTTTATTGCTAGGGCGAACAGTTTAGATCCAGATCAGCCGGCACATCCGTGCCGTCTAATCAGGATCTAAACTGTTCGCTTTTTTGATTCATTAGGATATTTCTGACCAAAATGGGACCAATGCAGATCCTGATCAGACCGCACGGATCAGGATCTGCACTGGCCGCACATGCGTAAAAATGGGTATATATCAAGAAAAGGGTTAAATGTTAAGTTATTATAACCCTTTACTTCATAGATAAGGCTTAGATCCAGCTTAGCCAGCACATCTGTGCTTTCTGATCAGGATCTTAACTGTTCGCTTTTAGATTCATTAAGTTATTTCTGACCAAATTGCAAAAATGTTGCTCCAGATCACTTTGCACTGATGTTCTGGCTGAACTGGATCTAAACTGGTCGACAATGTGATAAAAGGCGTATATAGAGTAAATGATAAAGTATAACTGTTTTGTTGTTGTTTTTTTTTTCAAAAAACCATTGATGAGTGTCAACTGAAATCATATCTGAATAGCCAGAAAATTGTGTCCCACTTATCAGCACTGACCATCGATAGGCTTTTTCTTAAGCATAATGTGCCAGGTAAAGTTTTTCAGCTATCCAAATCAGAAAAGTTTTTGACTATGACAAACCAAACTAGAATTATCACTGAAAGTGATTAAATACCCCCACATGTGTGCTTGATACTTGAACTGGAAATTCTTAGAATCAATGTGTGCCAAAAAATGTTAAAATATGTGAAGCCTTTCATTAGAAATCATCCAGAAACCATTTTTTCTATTTTTAGTAACAGTGAACAGTGACCTTGACCCCACTAGGCCCATTTTCAATACCAAGTTTCATCTTCACTGACACTACCTATAAATCAATTTTCATCACAATATCTCATTCCCAACTACAGTTATTGAGCATATACAGTTTTTCTATTTTTAGTAACAGTGACCTTGACCCCACAGGCCTTACTTTAAATTCCAATAGTCGTCTTCACAGAAACCTCCAATACACCAAAATTCATTCAAGAATCTCATTCAAAGCTATAGTTACTGAGTGGAAATGAAGTTTTGAAGTTAAAATAACAGTGACCTTGACCTTGAACCCACAGGCCCCAAAGTCAAACTTAACCTGTATGTTGTAATGTTACATCTGTGTCCCAAAAAATAATTAAATCTATGAAGTATTTCATGAGTTATCGTCCAAAAACAGTTTTTCTATTATAAGTAACAGTGACCTTGACATTGACCCCACAGGTCCCAAAGTAGAACTCAACCTGTATGTTCTGATGTTACATCTATGTCCCAAAAAAGGATTTAATCTGTGAAGTATTTCATGAGTTATCATCCGGAAACCATTTTTTTATTTTTAGTAACACTGACCTTGACATTGACCCTACCAGCCTCAAAGTCGAACCTGACCTGTATCTTGTGATGTTACACCTGTGTACCAAACATTTTTAAAATATTTGATGCCTTTCAGGAGTTATTGTCCGGAAAGCATTTTTCTATTTTTAGTAACAGTGACCTTGACACTGACCCCACCAGCCCCAAAATCGAACTTGACCTGTCTCTTACGATGTTACACCTGTGTACCAAAAATTATTTAAATCTGTCAAGCCTTTCATGAGTTATCATCCGGAAAGGAAGAATCCGACCGACAGGCCGACCGACCGACCGACAAGCTCACTTCTATATACCCCCTCAAACTTCGTTTGTGGGGGTATAACTATTCTTCAGTGCAGGACATAACCTGAGTTATAAAATATGTGAATTCTCATGATGTTATGTAAACCTGCTTTTTCTAGGTAGGAAATAACACATTATAAAAATATTGTCTATATTCCCAAGTTTAAAACCATTTAATGAATCTATTCAATCCCATACCAAGGTTTTAAAGGTGTTATAACAATATTTGTAAATTGTTCATGCAACTTCCATTGTAAAAAACGGTTTCTAAAGCCTGTCTGGCAAATTCTAAATTGTGATCTAAAAACTGGACCATTATAGTAAACGTGCTGTAATAAACATCTTATAATACACTTAATTGACAAGAGATGAAAATAACTGTACAGATAATAAAATCCTTTGACAAATACAACACAGTACTGCGAGTGCAGGAAGCTGCTCTTCATTCTAATTGAAGGACATTCAAAAAGCTTTGTACTTTGGGTTCCTTAAATTACTTCCTTATACAAACTTTAACACAAACTAATGAAGTCATGCGTTGAAAAATAAACGGCACAAGATCAGTTTCTTTGTGATGACGCAGGAATGACAGTCTGTGGTCTCATTATTTAAAATAGAATGAGGATTCCAGGTTCAAAATAACAAAAAATAGCAGGTTTTTTACTACAATAGCCGAGTCTAATGGTCAATATTTCTGGGGGAAATACTCATCTACTTCCTCTTATTGAGACCAATGATCTGTGGTGTAAGTGGTCAGTACATTCACCATTATCTCACAGGCTTCCTGATATCGGGGCCCAAGATCATAAAACTAAGATTGGAAAGAAGTCTCAAATATCAAGCAAATGACTGGTTGAAATGGTGACCGGTCACCATTTCAGCTTAACAGATGCTTGAGATTTGAGACTTGTCTCCAGAATTAGTTTTTATATCTTGGGCATGGACTAGTTAAAATGGAGTCTAGTCTCAGATCAGACCACTGGCATGTCTGAGATCTCAAGTGGCATATAAGGGCCATCATACAACCTTGTTGCTCGTGTTAATACCAAGTGTAAGTAAAGGCCAAATCCCCAAATTGTGAAATCTCCACTACTACTTACATTCCAGTCTAGAGATGTGACATCTTTGTTGCTAGGGACCTCGGCCCCACCTTTCTGTATACAGTGACGTAAAACTAGCTGGTTAGCATTGCCACTGTTGTCGTTCATATTCCATATTCTGGCAGTTGAATCCCCGGAACTGAAATATGTCAATTTTACATCTGAAAGCAAGTGATTAATACATAATGGTTCACAGACTTTTCAGGTAAGTAAACCTTGATCTAGGTATGTACATCTTGGTTTAGAACAAGGTTCATCTTGGTTCAGGTAAGAACAAAATGGTTTTTCAGTAAAACACATTGGTTTTCAAGTAGGTACACCAAGATTTTCAGGTATGTTCTTAGATCTTGTTTTTCAGGTATGAAAACCTTTGTTTTTTGGTGTGTGTACTTAGGTTTTAGGAATGAACACCATTGTTTTTAGGTATGTACACCAAGGCAAGGTTTAGAGAAATGTACACCAAGGTTTTCAGGTATGTAGATCTAGATATACAGGGGTCACTTCTTGGTGAGAAACAGCCTAATAAAATCTAATGGCGAATGGTGTAGATCCTGATTAGAGTGTGCCAGCTGATCTGGATCTACACTGTTCACCCATGTGACAACAGCTGATTTCAAATGAGTAAAGGGTTATAAGTATGGTAGATGATAAATTTACAATGTATCCAAATGTCACTGCATGTGACACATCTCACATACTGCTGTATGATGAATTAAATGAAAAACCAGGCAATATCAGTAGGATTCCTCCATTTGTTTCAACCACAATACCCCTGTTTTGACAGTGTGAATCTTTAATTTACCCTTTACTCTATATTTACACAGTTTAATGTGTGGATGACCATTATAGAACTACACTTGTCACATCGCGGTCAGAGAAAAACCTAATAAATCAAAAATCAAACAGTACAGACCTGATTAAATGGAGGGAAAGGTTAATAGCAAAGACAATTTCCACCTGTATGTTTAATTTAAATATTGTAGAAGCACATCTAATTAAAATAGAAGAAAACATAAAAATTAAATTAGCAAAGTTAAATTCTGTGAACAGCATTTCAGAAAAGTCGGTATGTAGATGAAAGCAAAACAAGAACCAATCAATTTAATTTTTTCTGTTCTAGATTCACTATTTATCCCACCAATCGGAATAACTATCCAATCATCTGACAAGTCAATCATGTCATATCAAGATTTTTTTGAGAAACACTTATGTAGCACTGGTGATATGTAATCAAGTTAATAATCTGCAAAGAAAACATTTTATGTAAAGACAAGAAGTACAGTAACTGTTTACTCCAAACCTTTATTACGTTAGTGAAAAGTGCTGATCCATATCTGTGCCATCAGATCAGGATCTACACTGTTTAATTTTAGATTCAAATGTTATTTCTGACAAAGATGCAACCAGTGCAGATCTAGATCAGATGGTACAAACGCGCCAGCTGATCTGGATCTACACCGGGCCCACATGAGTTAAAACATGTATATATGGAGTAAAGGGATAGTCCTAGACTGTCTTACAATGCACACAAATAGGGCAAGAACTTATTCTAATTAGAACATGCAATTGTACTTACCCAGATGCTAACAGGTCGTTGACTGGGTTCCAAGCACAAATGAACACTTCAGACTCATGCCCTCGCAGTACAGTGGCCTTGCTGCTTGGAATCTCTACTCCACCATCCACCTCCATGCTCTCTCCTGTGTGGTTCGCTGCAAGCAAACCAACAACATGTTAACCTTTTACTCCATGGGATATGGGCAAAACATGTTAATCCAGATCAGCTGGCACATCTATGCCTACAAATCGGGATCTACACTGACTGCTTTTCAACTCACAATGTTATTTCTGACAAAGAACCATTACAGTTAAGTTCCTGATCAGATGGCACAGATTGGCAATTTGAGATTTGAGACTTGTCTCAACCTAGTTTTATGATCTTGGGGAAAAGATAGTAGAAGTCTTCAATGTTTTGGACAGCATTTCACTGATTCAAATAAATACATAGTGTTCTTTTATGAAGAAATAGGCTATCTTGGGCTTCGGACACTTTTTGTCGTTTATTTTCTGTAGATTACCAAATTGAACTCACACACATATATGATGGCTTCATTGCAGCCAGAAACAAAGAAGAATTTATCTACTGGTCTTTTAAACTTTTGCTCAGATAATTTTTAACTGTTGAACCTTTACTCCATAGATGCTCATTTTATTGCAAGTGCAGCCAGTGTAGATTCAGATCAGCCAGCACTTACATGTTGTCTGATTAGGATCTGCACTGCTCACTTCTAGATTCTTGGGGTTAATTCTGACCTTGAAGCAAACATTGAAGATCCTGATCAGGCAGCCTGGATGTGCCAGTTCATCTGGATCTTCAGTCTCCCAAGTGATAAAAGTCATAATACAAGTAAATCTGAGAGCTAATGCTCACTTGTGATACCCCATTTTGAGAAATATGACTTTCAAAATGTAATTTGCATTGTTCAATAAAGATGCCCTTTGGTTGATGTAATGCACCTATAAAGGTTATAAAAGTAATGGGTTTATAGTCTGGTTCGTACGAAACATATTCTGCCGACTTTCACATTTACCCTCTGATCACTGGATATAAGTCATCCGTTAACAGTCGGCGCCGAAAGCAGCCACGGAACATTGGCTTATATTCCTCACAGGTACCCATTTATACACCTGGTTGGAGAGAAGCAATGAAGGCTTAATTTCTTGCTCAAGGAAATTAGCGGCCGGACTGGGGCTCGAACCCGGGATCCCTCGATCCCCAAGCGAGCGCTATACCACTGGACCACCGCTGCCTTATATAGTGATAAAGATGCCCTTTGGTTGATGTAATGCACCTATATAGTGATAAAGATGCCCTTTGGATCGTGTAATGCACTTGTATAGTAACAAAATCTAAAAATATTCGGTAAACAGGAAGTAGATGAGCAAGAAGCATAAAATCACTCTACACCAAATGGGACATTGGGATAAAGCAATATGCAAAATATCAGGTTGGTGCATGTTATAGTTGCTAAGAAAACTGCGACAGAAATTGTGTTACAGACGCAAGAACAGATGAACAGACAGACAAGGGTTAAACAGTTTAAACCCAACTTCTTGGAAGTGGGGGTATAATTAGGAGTAAAGGGTTACTCTATCCTCTGTCATATGTATATAATAATTAGAGCGATGGTGGAAACTTTTCCCATAAACCTCGGTCAACCCACTTCATGCTGTAATCAACGGGTACAAGTACATTACCCACATGATGTCAATGTCTTATATAAAAGTCAGTATTATATGACTCATTGTCCTCTCTTGCTATTTTAAGGCTATCTGATATGTTTAACCTGATTTATAAACTGTAGTTGTAAATACCACAAACCATGACTCAAATACAGTGCAGTTGGATGACCTTAACAACCTGTAATTAGACTGCCCTGCTTAACACACATGATATCAAAATGGAATAATCCAGATGACCTATTTTTATGACAATCTTTTAACTTTTCAAATATGGACAAAGTTCTTCAGTTCAAGACCATGCACAATAAAGCTTTACTAAATATTCAAAGTATGTCACCGACAGTTATCATGTTCCATTTATTAACATTTTGAGTGCATTACATATCAACTGCAACGCCCAAGTCTAATCTTGCATCACTTCATATACAACCTTGACATTGGTTTTATCTCACAATTTCAGTAAACATGAACTACTGCAATCAGGAGAGTCATTTATCTCGCTTATTATTCATGACAACAGCCTGGGACAAGAAAAGCAATTAGACCGCATACTAGTTTAACCAGACTATAGTCTGTTTCAAAGCTTTAAATTGGATTTTGGGGGTGTTTTATTGATTATCCTGCCCAATGCCAAAACATTCTATATTATGACCATAGTTAATACTCGGTCATCTTTAATATGGGCATTCAACTGTTAGGTAGGAAAACAGTTATCTATAAGGATTATAATTGAACACGCCGGCAACAATGGGCGTGAACTCTTATTTCAAATGGACTGTTATAATCTCAATGCACTCTCAATATTGAATAAATGGCATGACTAACTGCACATCCTTATGCGGAAAATTAATGGGAAAAAAGGAAAATCTAGAAATGTATTTTGTTGTAAATGATTTAAGCAACCAATATTCTACTGAACAAAAATACTTTAAAACAAAGAACCCAAATGTTAAGAACAGTGGATATTTTTAATGATGCATCAAAGCTTAAGAGACTGCAATTTCAGATTAGAGCACAATGGTAAATTGTTGACTGCTTCCAGATAATAAAAAACCAATTTTTTCTCCTAAAAAGAACTTGAATAAACCATTTTTAGTGTACACTCATTTGAAACCAACAATCTGATAGTTCAATGTTCTCCTGACGTTTCTGCAAACTCCATTCACCAACTATCTGTTGAGAAGTGTATTCTACATTTTCATTGCATTTGTACATTTCATTGCACTTTTTCTGTTATCAGCACCTTTTTGCAATACATTTATCAGAAGGTTTTGAAAGAACAAGGCAGTTGCAGCAACCAAAACTAATTAATTTCAGAAAATAAAAAATTCCACGTGATTCAGTCAAACTATATCATGAATTCTATTTTGATAAAATAGAAGTCTTAATAATAGTAATTTTTGAGAAAATGATTTTCAAAAACATTCATTACAAGAACATTACTTCACTGTATCATCCACAGTTACACCCTTATTGCATGGGAGAACAGTATAGATCCAGATAAGCCAGTATATTCATGCCATCAGATCAGGATCTACAATGTTCCCTTTTTTATTCTTAGATTATTTCTGACCAAGAAGTGACCAGTGCAGATCCTGATCAGATGGCACATATGTGCCAATTCATCTGTGCCCAAGATTATGAAACTAAATCTGGAGATCAGTCTCAAATCTCAAGGATCTGATTGGCTGAAATGGCAACCAGTAGCCATTTCAGCCAATCAGATCCTTGAGATTTGAGACTGATCTCAAAACTTAGTTTTATGATCTTGGGCCCTGAATCTTCACTAGTTGCACATCCATTTAAACGGCTATATAAGGAGGAAAACGGTTAATGAACTCCATGGTGATATGGCTTTAATCCCACAGGTGACCAGTGTATATCAAGTTCTGATGATGCTCTAAACTGTTTGCTTTTAAATTAACTTAAAAAATTTTTTAACCAAGAAGAAGAACCATGTAGATCCAGATAACACTGCATGCAAGTGCAGGATGATCTGGAACTACAATGGTTGCCAATGTGATTGAGGGTGTATCCATGGAGTAGAGTAAAATCCCTCTATTTCCTCAAGGCCAATGCAATGACCTGGTTTCATTTAAACTGTTTGAAAAGACCACAGTACACAGATTGCAATTACATAATAATAACAGCCAAACACTAGCTTTCGAAGAATATACATATGCAAAACGAAACTTAAGTTCTTTTTTTTTTTCTCATAAAATATTGTTCTTACACATTACAGCGCATGCCTCATTGTACACAAAAGTGGGACATGACTTTTCCCAAGAACAGAAAAATCACATGGTATCCCAGTCTGATCATCTTCATAACATGAAGGGCCCAAGATTAGAAAACTAAGATTGGAGACCAGTCTCAAATCTCAAGCATCTGATTGGTTGAAATGGTAACGAAATGGTGACCAGTCTAATGATCTTGGGCACAGATTTAAACATTATCAATGTTTGTGCTAATGTCAGTGGAACAGTTATCATTATTATCATCAATTATCAATGTTTGTACTAGCTGTTATTATGTTTGTCCTAACGACTCCACAAGGTTACCCACTTAGAGCTTCAGCTAAGCTTGCAAACTTTACTTTTTATAACATAATTTACAAGTTCCTGAACTTGGAGCACACTGCGGGCTGTACCCTCTTCCATATTGATGTTTCCCCTGCTGCTGAGATGATTCTGCAAGCTGTTATTTACAGAGACTTTTATAGATTGATTACTTGGCACATTATTGAATATAGGCCTCAAGCTGTTAGGCTGGCATATAAGGAAATATTACTGTATTGATCCAAACTAATTCGCCCACATGACAACCTTAACATTAGAGCTATAGTCTGTTCTTGAAGGCACTGCTTGTGCATATTGTAATTCCCTTACGCTAAATTCTACTCCATATATATGGCTTTTATTGCGTGGACAAACAATGTAGATCCAGAGCAGCTGACACATCCTTGCCATCTGATCAGGGTCTACACTGTTGGCTTTTAGATGCATAAGGTAATTTCTGACCAAAAACCAAGCACTGCAAAACTTGATGTTATGGCTGCTAAATCTACACTGTTTGCTCATGCCATAAAGCATTTACGATATTCCCACAAATTTCTTTAGCATATTATTGAATTGATACGAGTCAGAATAATAGATCCTTATCCCACAGTATGGTTTTCCGATTCAGTATTTTTGCAGTTACCTGTGTTCTGTGCGACCCCATAACTACGCATACATCTATTCTTTTCGTAATTTTCTAGCACAAACAGGAAATAGGAAATTTCTGTAACTGTTCTACAACGATTCAATAATTTTCTTTACTGTTACTGTGATATCATTTCAACTTTGCTGGCACGAAATTTCGCACAATCGCCAAAAAAGACTGTTTCGTGCGGACGTAAATTCGCACAAATCCAATTTCTCTAACAAAAAAATTATTATTATCGATATTTTAACGACCCGTTATCAATACCTATTGTTTATTTGAACATGTGAGCTAATCTTGTCAGTTGGCCCCCTGTCAATTACCATTTCCTTTAATAGTCAGTATTATTGGACCGCTGTTTATTTAGCGCCGCTAATTGACACGGGGCTCGAGCGCGAAATACGAGAAAATTAAGCCATCGCTAAATAAAATGATACCACAGTATTATTACTACTACTATTATTTAAACCAAGTTGTTGACTGAAATTCTGTTGCGTATTTAAATTTGTTTTTCGAGTGAGAAGGGTATACATTGTATAATTAAAGGAACATAATGACAGTGAACAGTCTGTATGTTTGCATCATTTCTTGTTGTGTATTGGTCTAAAGTGATATCGTTTACACAGGCAACTCGAAAAATACGACCCTACAGCATGTGAACTGTTACAATATATTCCATTTATATATGCAAGAAAGGGTTAACTGCTCAAATATTTGCCAGTAATAGTTATACAATGACATTTATATATCGTTTTTTCATACTGAACTTATATAATAATTATCATTTTAATTGTTGTGTTTACATTCTCGAGTTGTGGGAATATCGCCCTAGTTAAGAAGTTCTTTTCAAGCCTGGCCACATTGCTTTAGCAACACAAGTCATGCCTAGACCACATGAAAACCAAGAATAAGATTCCTCCAACCCCAGATAAAAGACCTTTATATGGATCTTTTAATGTCATAGTTTTAACATTTATCCAATATAGGAGTGTTGCCATTAGAAACTTTAAGTTCAAACTATTTTAAGATAATCTGTAAAACCTACAACAGTTTATGAGAAAATTAAAAATATCACATATTCATGTAAATAATTTCTGAGTTTCTACCTAAAACTAGAAGATGTCATTAAATGTAAAGGTTTGAGAACATGGTGAAAAACAAGTCAAGCAATCATGCAAGTAAGATAATGTCCCCAATTGCATGTCTGAAACTGGGACTTTATTTCAATCTGGAAGAAATCATGCTGGGTGAGAAAATACTTGTGCTAAAATGGGGTACTGGAGTGACAGTAACAAAATGGAGAATATTTTTTACAATGAAGTATGGGTCACTTTTGAAAATGAGAAAAAAACAAAATGGGTGTTTATCTGAACACCTGTGTCACCCACAGGTACTGTTATCACAATAACATAAAAAGACCATCATGAATGACACCAAGTACAATCTCATTGAAGTCAGGTCTAACAACATGGTAGATCTGATGATGGCCCGCAAACACTGTACATAAGCTATTGTGATTTTCCTCCATAACTATTTTTAGAAACAGTCATTACAGGAAGCATGCTTTATTATGCTTGCAAAATGATCTGAAGATGTCATTACAGTGGAAATCAAGGCAGCACCACACAGAACACACCTATCTTCAGTAAAATATGCCTTACAAGATGTGACAACACTTTTCATGGTTTATAACACTGTTTATACATAGATACATGTACAATATAGAAAATAACATTTGGAATGCTTTAACAATTACAGTGATCTTCATTTTACTTTTGAGCCTCAGCAGGTGACAATCTGATTGGTTCAGAAAGTTGTTGACAAAAAAAACTTTTAGTGATCATCAGATTCTGTCAAAATAGTTTTATTTGTCCTTCACCTGAAAACTGCTATGCTATCTGAATCATTCCAATAGCTTAGCGGATTTAAAAAAGATTGCACCAAAGACAAATATAACTATTTCAAGTATGACCTGGATCAACAACTAATTGATCACAACCATGTAACCATATTAATACAATAAGAAATGTCAAAGCTACAGTCAACATACACACTGCCACACTGACATACTGACACATGGACAGGGTGAACACTATATGCCCTTCAGCCATTTCACGGCATAATTCCTTTAAATGTGAACCTGACCAAAAGGTTTTAGCTACATCATGAATCTGTTGTCAACAGCAAAAAAAAAATTAAGAAGTCTGATAAAGAAATGGCCAAGCTATCGCCAACATTGAGTTTTCATTACTTTAGAAGCAAAATCAAAGTGAAGAAGGTGCAAAATTTGATGAAAAAAATGTAGTAGAGTGATTGGTCTTGATAATGCTGTAGATTTTAGGGGTAAATATATTCCAAGATTTAAGTTGATATCTCGTGCTGTTTCAAAGTTAAGGACCCAAGTTCATATTTTGCTTTGTCACAAAATATATGTGAAAAGGGGCATAATATGAAAAATAATTGCAGCAGAGTTATGGGTCTTGTTGATAATAATGTAAAATTTTGGTGGTGAATATATATTCTAAGTGTCATATCAATATATCAAATAGTTTCAAAGCTATGGACCAAGTGCATATTTTACCAGTCGAAAAAATCTATATGAATAAGGGGCATAATTTGAAAAATAACTGTAGCAAAGTAATCGGTCTTGTTGATTTTGATGTAGATTTATGTGATAAATATATATTCCAAGTTTCAAATTGAAATTTCAAGTAATTTTTCAAAGTTATGGACCAAGTGCATATTATGCTTGTCGAAAAATCTATGTGAAAATGTGGCGTAATTTGAAAAAAATATAGCACAGTTTTTAGGTCTTTTTGGCAATGATGTTGATTTAGGTATTAAAAATATATTTAAAGTTTTAAGTTGATATCTCAAGTAGTTTTAATGTTATGAACCCAAGTGCATTTTTGATGGACACCGCTACCAATGCCAGGGTGAGTAGAACAGCTCCCCTTTTCTTCGAATATTTGAATTGTGATTTTATATATGCAAGCACATCAAACAGAAAACTATCTCTAATTAGGTAAACCAGTTTAAAAATGTCAAGAAGCCTCAACATTCTAGTATTGACCTCATCGCAACTATGTTAATTATTCAGATAACTGCCTGATGTCGGTTAACTATTTCAGAGGCGTTCTTTCTGTTTGTTGTTAGAAATGTAATCTGTTCTTTACCCTTTCCTTGATATATATGCATTTTTACGCATGTGCGACCAGTGTAGATCCAGATCAGCCGGCACATCCATGCCGTCTGATCAGGATCTGCACTGGTCGCATTTTGGTCAGAAATAACCTAATGAATCAAAAAGCAAACAGTTTAGATCCTGATCAGATGGCACAGATGTGCCGGCTGATCTGGATCTAAACTGTTCGCCCTAGCAATAAAGGTGTATCTATACAGGAAAGGGTTAAACATGCAACAAATTTCATCAATACAACTATTAGTTGATGCATACAAGGACTTCCGTTTGAAACACTTACCAACTGTGCCAGAGTTTTCCTCGCCATTTGTATTAGCTGGCTCCGTCTTGACCTGGGTATTCTTGGTCTGTGCTTGTTTACGACTCTCAACAACATCAGGTAAGACAGCGTCAATCAGGGAAAGGGATTCAATCGGCTTCTCGGACCCATCCTAACAACAAAATCAACATTAACCCTTTCCTCCATATATACGCATTTTTACGCATATGTGACCAGTGAAGATCAAGATCAGCCAGCACATCTGTGCCATCTGATCAGGATCTGCACTGGTCGCATTATGGTCAGAAATAACCTAATGAATCAAAGAGTGAACAGTGCAGATCCAGATTAGACGGCATGGATGTGCAGGCTGATCTGGATCTACACTGTTCTCCCATGCAATAAAGGTGTGTCTATGGAGCAGTCTTTGCGAAATTTGCCGGACCGTCGCACATGTCCGCCAAAAATGGACCGCTCCGATAATTTTTTTCCGAATTCCGGACCTTAAATCCGGCACAATTCAGTCGTTTTATTTTCTGATAACGACTGAGTAAGAGTCTATCCGTCTGGCATGAGTACCGGGATTTATCAAGTCCGATCAACACCGAGTTTTCTCCCTTTAATAAAAGAAAATGTCAAACGAGTTTTGCCGTTTCTTTTTAAGTTTTCAATCAAATTCTAGATTAATTTACCATATGCAATAGTCGACCTTGTACAAAGAAAATGTCGTTCTTGCGGTATTACGACGGCGATACACCAGGCGAAAAACAAAAACCGGAAAAACACATCAATCTGGATAAACTGATGTTAAATGTAAGAGAATAAAAAATGTTACAGAAATGATGTGTCTTTAATTTAATACACAAACAAAAGTATACATGTATTTGAAAAAAAAATATTCGGTCAGACAAAATTTCTTTCAGTCAGATAAGAATTGGAAGTTTGTCTGACCGGATGTCAGACAAAGTTTTCAGCAGTTTCGCGAAGCCTGATGGAGGAAAGGGTTTATAGTAACTGCTTTATTTATCACTGAGTGTTCACTGTTTTGTTTTTCTTTTGAAGTATACTTTTAGATATTGCACATACTTTTTCAACAAATTCTTATCCCTTTACTCCACATATATGTATTTTATCATGTGGGACCAGTGTATATATCCACATCAGTCAGCATATCTTTGCATTTTCCACTTTTTGCTCACAAATAATTTAGAAAATAAAAAGCAAACAATGCAAAAGCATAATCAGTCGATACAGATATGCCAGCTGATCTGGATCTACGATGGTTGCACATGCTTTAAAATGCAAATATATGATATAAAAGAATTTATGCTTTGCAAAGCTAAAATATATGTCAAGACAAGTTCTCTCATACTATTGAAATTGAATGGTTCATTATTAAGCTATTATATCATTGTCATAATAGATTGTTTCTTAGAAGTGCCCCCATCTGTAAAGTATTTTATAGTTAACCACCATTTCCTTTTAAAAGCTCTACATCAAATAGACTTTGCTTTAAGACAGCAATTGAAATAACTTCAGACATCATTGTGCATGTATTCCAGACATAGTAACAAGGTCTGCAGTAAACCCCCATAAAATGTTTTACAGACAAAATAAATAAATAAATGCAGATGTATGTTCCATAAACACAGAATGCCTATCTTAACAGATTACATGCCACAAAATGGTAAAATCTGTAGGCTGTAAGTTTGTTTGTAGAAACTTCTATTTCAACTGAAATACAATCTACAATGTTCCCTTTTAGATTCATTCGGTTACTTCTGACCAAGAAGTGAACAGATCAGATGGATATTCTGGTATCTAGATCTACACTGGTGACTCATGGAGAATAGGGTCAGCACAGTGGTCGAAAAACAAAATTCTTTCATGAATTTCAACAAATCGATTTAATTCTCTACTCCATATATACACATTTTAATGTGTGTGACCAGTGTAGATCCAGATTAGCCAGAACATCTGTGCCATCTGATCAGGATCTGCACTGGTCACATATTGGTCAGAAATAACCTAAATCTGAGTTCCGGGTCCATGCCCTGAACCTAATAAGCAAGTAGTGCAGATCCTTATCAGATGGCACGGATGGGTTGTGTGATCTGGATCTACACTGTTCGCTCATGCGCTTAAGGTGTATCTATAGAGTAAATTAAATATACAACCTTTCAGTTGCTAATGATAAAATAATACAACACAACTAAGTTTCTAAAAAAAACTAAAACAGTTCAGGGTCAAATGCACTAGAATGCAAAAGATATAACATAATTATTTAAAATGAGGCATGTGAGATGAGACAATGGTCCAAGATCATAAAACTGGGTTTGGAGACCAGTCTCAAATCTCAAGCATCTGACTGGCTGAAATGGAGATCATTCTCTGTTTTAGCCACAGATGTTTGAAATTTGAGACTGGTCGTCAGGTGGGGTTTTTTATCTTGGGAAAAGATGATACCTCTCCTATGCTGATTTCCGCCTCTGTGTACTGTAGACCTTTCTGTATGATGCTTAGCAATGCTGCTGGAGGCACCAGTGCTCCATTGATGTTTGACTGGCTGATGTGTGACTCTATCCCAAACGTGTATGCTGAGTGTACAAAACCTAAAAGCACACAAGAATACATCAGTGAACTACAATGATGATCCCTTGTATATTGTCCTTATTACATTCACTTTCTTTATGGAAAAGAATTGATTAATATCATGTAAAGCACTTCCTCCTTTTGGACATAAACATATCCCTTCCCCTCTTAGCATTTCTTTAAAATCATGATGACTTCACCAAAATGTTACTTTTAAAGTTGTAAGCAACATTAGGTTTCAAATATATACATGTAATGTCATTTGAAAGGGACATAGCTCAAAAAATAGTCAAACTGGAGTTAATTAGGTATGGAATAAAACATGAACAATAATGAGTTATACATTTTTTAAAAACCTTTTAAGATATTACAAATCCAAGAAATGTCTATAGTTTCTCTTGACAGAGGTCTCAAATGTGTCACTATAACAAACCAGCGACCACCATATTGATTTTTAAGAAACATGTTAGATGTAGATGAGATACATAAATACCATCATCTAGGATAATGCTCCAAAATCCCCTGATTTATAGGCCAAAAGTATCAGGAATGATGATAAATTTACTTAACTATTTACTCCATACATGTACATGTATATGGTTCTACACTCAAGGATTGGCATAAATTTTCAGAACAAGGAGAAAATTTTCCAATTTTAAGGAAAAGTTAACTAGAACTTTTGATATTTTGCATTCTTAAAGCATATAGTGCAAAACTTCTCCTTTAGCTCTGTAGAGGGAGATGTTTAAAACATTTAAGAGACTATTTTTCCAAAGCCTACCTCTCAGCCATTCCCTTGGAAAAAAAAGAAGAATCTAAACTTGAACAGTGTAGATCCTGATCAGAAGACTAGGAGACTCGGACTTCCATGAAGTAACTGGTTGAGTCCTGCATGACTATTTTATTGTGGCCTTACAGCTACATGTCGCACTAAAGATGCCTCTCCTGGGATTATTTTATGCACAAGTTTTACCTCCCAAGAACCATCAGGGTTCTCCCCAGCCCATTTAAGCATAGCAGGAGTGCGACGCTTTGATCTCAACTACTGTCCTTCCGCTACTCTTTAATTATCCCGCTATGCCTGGATCTAAACTGTTTGACACCCAATAAAGTTGTATATGTGGAGGAAAGGGCTACAAAATCTCACAAAATACCCCTTATTACAAGAAAAATTGACCATGCAACAACTGTGGTAACAAGAGATGTTTGTAAAACATATATGTCTCCCAAACTGCTGTTATTGATCTTCCAAATCATGGTCTAGTTATATGTGCTGTACATGTGATGACAGCCACAGTAACGAAATTGAGGATCGAAGGCAAAATTGTTCTGTAGTTATTGACAAGTGAATTTTTTGTGAGAAAAGTGGCTGTGACCTTGACCTTGGACCCGACCTGAACATCAATAAAGGTCATCTACAGGTGATGACCAACCTTCCTACCAAATTTGAATACCATATGTTAAACTATTGTGCAGTTATTGATCGAATAAGGTTTGTGTATTGAAGGTCACTGTGACCATGACATTTGACCCACTGACCTGAAAATCGATAGGGTTCATCTACAGGTGATGACCAACCTCCCTATCAAATTTGAGGTGAAAGCATTGTCTGGTTATTAATCAGACACGGACTGACACATGGAAAGCAATATATCCCCGCTTCTTTGAAAATGAAGTTTCTGTGAAATTTCAAGTCAAAGGGTCATCTTCCGGCTCATATATACTTACGGAACCCCTGATTATATACAGCCATCAATTTTCTGAAAATCTGTGTTAATTAATCATAATTTTTTACCTGACTCTTGGAGGTATCTGTACACCAGAAAGTTCACTTCATCGCTTCCAAAACTCATTATGACACTTGGTAAGACAGATTAAACCATTCAAACTTCACAGTCTTAACCTGAAAAAAAGGATAATATTCTGAAGCTCAAGATTATCCTACTACTCCATATATATCTTATTAAAAATTTGCATGAAACGTGTGGGCGAAGAGTGCAGATCTGTGTGTGCGGAATGTACACTATTAGCATTTAGGTTCAATAGGTTATTTCTGACCAAGAGCTGACCAGTGTAGAACCAAAATATTGGACATAGATCAGGATCTACACTACTAGCACTACCCATTAAAATCCTCTTATATGGAGTAAAGGGCTTTACAGTATAGATATTTTTCAATTTATCAAAATGCTAACATAATGATGGATTAACTTTGTGCCACTTGTAAATTAAATATTCATATTGAAGATTACAAATTAAGGAAGAGTTCATATTGTCAAGATGAAGAAAAACAAATACAGCGCCCGTGGGCAGATGGTAAATCAGTTATCAGTTCTAATTTGCTATTGAATTGAGTTTTTTGTTTGTTTGTTTGGGGTTTTAACGCCTGGTTTCAACACCTTTCTGGTTATATCCCGGCGGTCAGTCCACCTAACCGGTGTTCCTGGGTCTCTAACCAGTACTAACCAATTTCTCCGCAAGCGACTGACTGCTTCCTCACTTGAATCAGAGGTGAGGGACAAATGACTCTCAGACGCAATGTCCAAGTTCAATTGTCACGGAGAAATTTTTCCCGCCTCGGCTGGGGATCGAACTCACGACCCCTGGATTGACAGTCCGATGCTCTATCCACTGAGCTAGCCGGGCGGGCCTATTGAATTGAGTAACTTGCAACACTGACAATCTGCAAAAAGGTTAAAAACTAGGGTGTTTGATTGGAATATGGGCATTCAAATCATACAGATAATACTAAAGTCACTCTGGAATACAAGGCCTGTCAGGCATATTATGGAAGGATGGGGTCCTGACATTGCATGTCACTTTGGGTCAACGGAGTAAAATGTTGAAGAAAAGATTTTTTATTTAAAATTAAGTAATTAACTTTTCTGTGACAATTTGTCTCTATACATTGGTGGTAAACTATGTGTCACGCGAAAATTTTGATTGGTAATGCGCTGACCAGTGTCGGTAATCACTCTTTGTTAACCCTGATCATTGTTGAAACAGACTATACATTCTATATTTTGAGAGAAAATCCGTTTAGTATATACAGGGTTTAATTGATGCACATATATTATCAATTCGGAGTCCAAATTACATTTACATAGGCGTACTTATATCTCTAGACAATAAAATGAAATCATTCACTAGCTTAACCTAAGTCTCGTATCCTCAATGGTTATCACACATATAGCCTAGGGCCTAACGTTGAATATATGTTTCATAGAGTTACACAATTACAATTCTGAATAGAACAAACACAAATTTCAAGACACTACTTATTTAAAAAAAAAACAATCTGAAAGAACGTTAACCTTTCAAAGAAAACGTCCAAGTCTAAAACCAACTCACATGAAAATTCCAATCCGGTGGAAATCCAAGAAAAAAATCAAACAAAACAGAAACAACCACACTATTGTTCAACAAAGTCTTTAAAATCAAATACCGCACATAATATGTAATGAGTGTGTACAGATAAAGATGCTAAGTTTAAAATAATCATAAATTCCATTGAAATTCGTAAAATTTGATGAAATTATCCAATAACATTCGTCGCGGATATTTCTCTCAAACACTGCTAATGGCGGAAAGATAACGCACTACTTTTCATAATGAACTTCGGATTTGAATTTCAACAGTCAATCACGTTACTTTATCATTTCGCTTGGAAATGAAGCAAAACTGTTTTATGATGTAAATATTATGTTTATTAGGTATGTTTATCAGGTTTTATAAAAAAAATAACTGCTTCGTTATAAGGAACTACATTTCAATTAATGACGTCACACATCATCGTTGTTCTTTATTTCATGTTTAGGAAAAAAAGATTTGAGTTACCGTTCTGAATAAATCAATGAAGATTTTTTGCAGCATAAAACATTTATTTGTTCCAATTAATTTTTTAACATTATAATGTAACTTGTTGCAAGTAATTTATTTATCGACATTCACATATTTGCCCCTTCTTCATACCCCACTCTTGAAACTAGGTTACGACCAATACATGTCAACAGAAGGGGTGTTGGACTGAGAGATATTTGTTTATTTCTTATTACAATTCGCCTTGCCAAAAGAATCCAAATAAATTTAAAATTCTTCATATAAATTGTTTAAAAATGACAAAATAACACTTCCACCAAATATCAACGGATAGTTTTAAATATATGATTCGTGTCCCCTACCTCGGGTGGAAGAATCCGTTGTTTTGCAATGTGCGCAAAGAGCAACGTAGATCAATGTTCTGATACGGGCCATCTTCTGATATTACCAGTACATTTATATTTTTAGTAAATACATTTGCGTGATTTCCTCACTCATAATTGAAAATTAATTCTAATAAGCAAGATGGTTGTCAGATAAGTACTATTCCATATTTATGACTGTATTCTGTGCTGTAAACAGTCTCTTGATAGGACCCTCTTGCAGCTAAAAATTTCTTTCCAGCATTTGTTAGGAACAGTTATTCCTATACATACATATAGATTTGGCTTAGTCCGCTCACCAAGCCTATGGACCCTCAATGTAGTGTTTACATGTTATCTCTCTCCTTCTTTTACTCTTCTTTCTTTCACTGGAGTTTTTTTGTTGTTCAGAAAGAAATACATCATATCATTAATTCAGTTTAATTAGTATGACAGAATATAATATTGTGGACTGAAAATGTGACTCGATTTATTAAAAAAACTCCTCATGTAATATCAAAGAACCTGAGTTTACTGTGTCCCGCTAAAATACGTTGGCTTTACCAGTTTCAAGATTATGTCATAAATTAATAATAAACAATGTTATAGGCCCACAGAATAACACGCATATCGCGTAGATCTTCCATAGCCGTGAATTGTACAGCAATACAAATTTTAAAACGCGCTATAGATTAAGAGGCACCAAGAGGCTAGTTGCCTTCATAAAAACAGACTATATAAAAACGAACTTAACGAGGCTATGAGTGGGAAAATTCATTTTAAATAAATTCGGTCGCGATCTAAAAATGTCTTTTAAAATATTACTGTCATGTCAATCTGCTCAAAAAAACTATCCATAATAACGGTCGGCAAAAAATGCAATACAACACGTGTTCCGTTTACAATGTGTTCTTGTAACTAAAACATATTTATTTTTCTAACCAACGATCACAGTTTCTAGGATCTAGTTTGCGCTTATTGTTGATTTATGATTGTGGTTACTGAATATGCAATGGTGTGTGTAAAGTGTTCAGAGAAAAATCTACTAAAATATCGTGTAAATCGCGTTTCAAAATAATAAGCCATCCCTTTCAGAACCCCTCCGGATCGAAAATCTAGTTCACCTCGAATGTACATGCGCATGTATTACTTATGTTAAAGTTCAAGGAACAGACATAAGTAACTTCTGACCAATCAAAACAGCTGGCGTGTGATATGTCATCACGTGTTTGGGCGCATTCTTTATCTATTTCGAAATAAGGAAATAGACTATATTCACATTGAGATACTTTGATAGAGACTATATAATAAAAATAGGTTTGAGGTACGACAAAGGAAATGGAAAACAAGGCAAACAGAGGGATCAAACGGGGGACCTATAGTCTTTTTAAAAATTTGTGGTAAATTAACATATCGTGAAAAATACAGTAAATGGTAGCAGACGCTATTAGTGTATACGAACAAGATTTTACTGTTTTTCCGGCAATTGTATTTGTTTTAATTTATTTGATTTAAAATTGATGAACCATGAAGGTTAAGAGATGATGACTTTTTGGATTTATTTGGGTCCTGTTATTAGTGTCTAGAATTTTTACTGGAGATAACTGTTATTTGCATATTTACAAGTGTTTCTATGCCATTTTCTTCGACTAACTATTTATTTCTCGTTGTATGTATATAGTGTATTTGTTTATCGTCGCTACCGCAAGACCTTTTCGGAGCGATGCCCGCAGAAGTGTTAGTTATTTTTTAACCTTAAGGTTTTAGGGGGATAGTGCAAGATACAGAGCACTATCCAATACCAGAATCGTTCGTGGTTCTTTTAAGTGTCCGATGTATAGAGCCAGTGCAATGTACCTCGGTTTGAAGTCTAGTCCTAAAGACTTTCAGTAAATTTTAGTTGGAGTAGCAGGGAATAGAATCAGCGATACTCGCTGGAGGGATCGAACCAGCGTTCTCTGAAACAAATTGATTCACATGTATACTTTTGTTTTGTTTCTTCATCGGCCACGAAAAACCACCGTTCCTTCAGCATTTTGAAGTCTTTTTTTATATTAGAAGTCGCCCTACATTCTTAGCCAATCAGAAGCTATGAAAATTTAAATTCCTCGGCGATTTATTTCAATAGAACTCCATTCTATTTTCTATTTTACAATGAACAAAATAGATCGATCTATTTTACTAAATGGTTTTAGTTTCAACTGCGCATGTGCAACAAACCACGAATTGACTCCTCCCCTTGTTACAAGTTTATACTTAGAAATAATTTTTTTAGAATACGATTTTGACGGTGTATTTTCGCATATTTTGATAGAATGGAATAATATTAGTGACTTGACACCATTTTTACAAAAAAGGGCGTATTAGTAAGGGTTGGAAGGGGGTGGGGCGGCTGGTCAAGCGCCAGTGGATAGAACTATATTTCACCGAGTGAGCTCCGGAATTCATATTTTCACGAGTGAAAATACATAATTCCGGAGTTCACGAGTGAAATATAGTTCTATCTTTCACTGGTAAAAACAAATTTTCTTTTTATGTTATGCTTTTAGTACTCAATTTGTGTGACTTTGACAGAAAAATGCAAGAAATGGCGCCAAAACCGCTTGTTTATGACCTGACGTATTGACGTCAAATATCCAAATTCGATCCAGTTTTCTAAACGTTCTCATTCGGTATGTTATATGCGTTTGGGTACCAACTTGAAAAAAGCAGTGGAAAAAAATGATATTCTACTGTTTGAAAACAGTGAAATACCACTTCTATTTCACCGGGAAAATTCTATAATTCACTGAAAAGCATAAAATAAATATTAATAACATAGGTTTGTGCAAAGTTTGATGGAACTGCATTGTGCCGTTTGAGAGATTTTTCTCTTTTTTTTCTTTTTTTTTGTCCATGGCAAAGCAATAATGAAACGCGTAATACCTTAACCACCGTAAATAGAGAAAGTATTAGCAAGATTACCAAGTTCTATTAGGAGCTGGAGGTCTAAGTGAAATTTTTCCATTGCTGGCCAGGCCAGTTGTTAGGCTAATGTTATTAGCTATTCGCTTTCGAATTCACACTTTTGTTGTATGTTATAGTGAACTAGTTTTCTGATACGAACATATAAATCCCTATTGCGGGCTTCTTCCTTATGTCACTTCTCTTGACGTGGCCACGCTAGGTGTCACTTGCGCACGGGATCCTATTACAAGCCTCGCGATATTCCGCATGTGAACCCTGGGCGTGGGCATGAAAGAGTTCGACGTCTCGAGTTAAGGTAAAACCGACAGCGTTTAGGGGCATGTGTTGATTTTTGTTGTTTGTTTGTTTGTTTGTGCGCGCGTGTGTGTGTAATCAGCTACCTTAATCAACGACAAGGCAATGAGTAGACCTTCCCGCATGTATTTTGTTTACATCAGAAATATAAAAATCAATATTGCCATTTTCCGAGAATTGCTTGTCGCAGATCCGTCACTGAAAAAGCACTTATAAAGTTCCCAACAGAATCCGGGCAATGCCATAATTATGGAATATCGGGCCTCACAACGAAGCAAGACACGATATTCTACCGCCCAATCTCATGTTATGGGATCTCATGATATTGGATACTGCGACAGTGCGAGATCTCGTGTTACAATATCAAGTCTCGCGAAGTGTCTCGTCGGAATACCGGGTCTCGCCCAATGCTCGTGTCTCGACCTAGGATGAGAGGCACGATATTCCATATAATACTATGTTTCAGTGTACACATTGAGGTTCAGCCAATCGATTTCTTGAATTAGAGATATTGAAATTAATAGTTCCACTGCAGGTTTTTGGATTACGATTTTATTTAAAAAAAAAAAACATAAGCAAACCTATTGGTGATAACATTTGACATAAGGTAAAACGGCGAACCTCTATTCTTAGATTTTTTGTCATGACAAATGTGCATGTTTTTCATAAGTATGACAGGAGACAAATGCGACTTCTTGCCCCTTGAAAAAATTGATCGGAGCACATTTGCCACACAAACGTGTTTTTTGTTAAACATTTGAGGTACCATTTATGACAAATGCGGCCGCCTCGGTCTTACGTGAGTACAAAGCTGACCAACTATGAAAAACCACTTCTCTTCGACAAGTGAAAAAACTTTATTAACGTGTTATGAAACAAAATAATAAACGAAAGCATGACGGGATATGTTTACAAGTAGGTGTTCATGCAGATCTCATGTAGTGTTATATTTAGGCGGTGGCAGCTGGTTGTGGCTCCTGGGCGGTGGGTTTTTGGTAGCACTCAGGTGGTGTACTCTTAGCGCCACAGTTCTTTAGTACACACAACAACATCTGCTTCTGGTAAACACTGAGTGCGTTGCCAGAGGTGTGAACAATCAGGGCCCTCTCAAGAGTCGGATTGTGGCATTTCGGCAGATTGTCTACTCCAGTTGAGTTTCCGTTCATCACGTGGTCAATAACAAAACCTTGGTACCCGCCAACTGAAGCCAACGGGAGTTTACTATTCTGAAAGTACAAAATGTTCTCTATATATACTTATGGACAAAAGTCTTGTCCGGTATGGTTTTCATAGAAATCTTTCAAACACTCGAAATTAAAAAAAGTTATTTTTCTACCGGCATAAATTTGGTATCCATGGAAAGAGGACATTTATATGCATTCAATGAAAAAAGAATTTTGAAATTTTATCCAGTACTGCCGGAAGAGTAATGTTATGAAAAGTGGCATGCAAAAAGTTCCACTCTACCTACCGGACAAGACTTTTGTCCATAAGCATATATTTTATAGTAAAACTATCTATGATTTCTTCACATATCACTGAACTGAGTGAGCTCATAGTATACGTTCGTACCGTATGGTAGGTTCTAATATAAAGAAAAAATCGTATGCTCTAAAATTCTCAGTTTAAATTAGCAGTAAAATTAACATATTTCTTCCGCAAACATTTATTTACAAAGGAACACACATCTGGATTTCTCTCTAGAATATGTAGGAAGTACCGACACAGTTCAAAATTTCAAGTAAAAATAAATGTGTTGGAAGAAAACGAATTTGGTTTTATCATAAAAATGTACCTCAATTGCGAACAGTTTTGTATAGCTGTCCATTTTTGAGTTGCAGTCGTAATAAACGTGTTACCTTTGTCAAATGTCTTATACATGTGCATGTACAAATTTTTAGGGCCTTGTTGTAAATTGACTATTGCAAACTTACTTAATGGTCAAGAAGTCACCCTCGTAAAATGAAGTCGTTATTATTATTATTATTATTATTATTATTATTATTATTATTATTATTAAAGTATAGATGTTTATGAATTGCTTTAACTTTCGTGCTTACATAACATGTCATGTACTATTGTAATCCTGTGGTATTCATGTCGATACTTACTTGGTGCACATAAAGGTCTATAGCTCTGGCGATCGTGTCAGTCGTGTTGTCTATGGCACGGTCTTTATCTGTTATCTCCCATGTCGGATTGTCCGGCTCACCAGACTTTAGAACAACTGTCAGAACCCACTTCTCTGATTCAACTGAAAAGACAAAATAGGGGTTCGTGAACTTTTTTCTGTGTTTTCCCGGAAATCAACAATATTACAATGCTTTGGTGGTGTGTACTATCCTTAATAGGTTCTACGTTTGGTGATCTCAGGGTCGGATGCAAGCTTTTTAGAAAGAGGGTTCGTTTGGACCAATCTTAGAGTAGTTACTTGATGATTTTACAATTTTCGGGCCCAAATCCTCATGAAAATTAAAAATTGTTGCAAACATGGTGATTTGGGTGACCATACCGAACCCCGTCTTGATCAGCCCCTAGTCCTAGAACACGTCGCAATCAAAGACAAGTAATAAAAACCATAGTTATTTAATCCTCTTAAGGTTGACTAACAGAAGACGCCGTTGACTCCTGTGCCCAAGGTTATAAAACTGAGCATGGAAACCAGTCTCAAATCTCAAGCATCTGATTGGCTGAAATGGCGACTGGTTAACGTTTTTTTAATACTATTCAACGAACAACAATATTTGTATGGAACAAAATGAACAAAAGCTTACCCGTGTCGGGATGTGTATGGCCGGCGGGAACTCCTAGAGCCACGGCTGTAACAACACACAAGATCACCGTGCCTGATAATAACATTTCTGTTTTAATTGAATCTTGTTTGTATCAATGAAACAAAAGTGTGAACCAAATTTGCATTTATCTTGACGTCGATAAAAATAACCCTACGTTGAGGGGTGTTTCAAAAGTAACTGCGTATACTTTGGCCAAAACTTAAGCATTAAACAAGAGTATAATTCATTAATTTATATGTGAAACTTGTTAAACGGTTGCCCATGCCTACAATCATAGTTTGTTAAAAGAATAATGGATTACACATAAAAGGAAGTAAGTTTGTTTATTTACGATTCCACTTGCAAAACGCCGAGGTTTAAAAACGCAATAGAATTAACGAGGTAACAAATTTATTTTATATTGTTAATCTTTCTTATGAATCCCGTCTTTGTTGTATAGGTGTACACTTTTTTAATGTTGCAAATGGCCAATGTTTAAACCTTATTCTAAAATCTTTATTGCTTTTTTTTAGCTGTACTTATGCTCCGTTGCAAAATGTCTTGAATTTCTTGTGACAGCCCCCATTCAAAACGCTTGTCATGTCATAAACGTAGGCGAAGACCGTTACTGACAAACAGCATGTCTGCGGTATTAAGCTAAATTGCTATTTTATGTTAATTTGTCAACAAAACGACATATTTTATTGCATCTTTTGTAATTATGTTTCTTGTTGGAAAGATTTTTAAAACTAGCGAGAAACATGTTAATTAGAAAAGCATCCTTTTCGCCCCGAGTCGTGTCTGCGTTGTCGTCACCTATGTCGTCTGTTTCTATAATAATATCTTAGGTCACAGGGGTCACGCCCTGTAAAAACTGCCTCCTTTACCAAGAAAGTGATGATAAGAAACAGAGGCATGTTAAGGCATCGTCATATTTTTTGTCAACAAATGTGAGTGCAATGCTTTTTATTACAATTGTTTAGAAAACATAACTTGTTTAAAAAATCGGAGAATGTCATTCCATGTAAATATGATTGAATCTCATGTTTGACAACATTTCCAGATATTTCAAACTGACTTGTCTAGAACTTTTACAATGCGAAAGAAACTTGTACGTTCTATCTCCGTCCATCAAAATGTTTAATTTTTGGGCCTGTAATTGCTGGAATAGACATTTTTCTTTTGATATATAATAAGTATAGCCCCTTATTGGTCTTTGAACAGAACAGATATGGCTAACGGCTACATTAAACGAACTAACTCATTTTAAAGGAAGTGCTGGAGGCATAGGGATGGTTTCAGGCGGCATCGACAATGTGCTGAAGCCAGAGCTATCCTGGTTGTTATATTATTGATGTACGTCAATGCAATGGTTCAAACAAGATAAATTTTAAATAAAGGAACCTCAGACCGGGACTAATTGCAACGGTGACCACATAAATCCGAACATTCTACCAACTTTACTTTAACTGGGACAGTTCATGCAAAGGATGCGCGGATAACGCTGATAATCTTGCATGTGACCATGGTAACCAATGGGAATACTAACATGGAGACTATGCATAGCCAAACACTTCACAGTATTGTAAATTATACATGATAAAGGTTCTGATCACGAATCGAACCACTCCAGCAACTGGTCATATAAATTCGAAAAAGACACATTGACAAAAAACTGAACGGTTTTAACGTCAAATTTCCCTGTAATATTTCTGTTCGTTGGTTTGTTTCGGACTAAACAAATATTTTAAATATTTCAATCCGATTATCGAATATATATATCTTATAGATACTGATTATCGGATCTCTTGACAGCCGAGTAGTACTGGCAGGTGATCCGGTCACCAGAGGTCTAAAGAAACTAAAACACCATGACTGAATACAATCACAAGAATACAATCACAAGAAAGTCGCCACCGAATTATAAATAGGCCAATCATTTAACTAATATAGGTATAGGTAAGAAAATGTATTATTTAAATTTTCCCTTTACATTGTAGTAATATTATTGTACTAACTATGTTTATGATGGCTTAACGTAAACTATAAATTATTGGGAATTTTAAAAGCAAAATATGAGGAGATTAAACGATTGCTCTGGCACCAGCACGTCACTAATGCCTCCTGCACCATCCTTATGCCTCCAGCACTTCCTTTAAAATGGGTTTATTTCGTTAAATGTGACCGTTAGCCATACTTGTTTCGTTCAGAGACCAATTAGGGGCTATATTTATTATAAATCAACCGATAAAAGGCCCGCAAATCAAACATTTTAATGGACGGTACTAGAATGTGCAAGTTTCTGTCTCATTGTAAAAGTTCCAGACAAGCCAGTTTGTAATATGTGATTGACAAATGGTGTCTGACATAAGTTTCAATCATATTTACATGGAACGACATTCTCTGATTTTTTTATTACAAGTAATGCTTTCTAAGCTATTGTATTAAAAAACATTGTTCTCACCTTTGTTGACAAAAGTATCACGATGCCTACAGCACGGACGTGAACATGCCTCCGTTTCTTAACATCACGTATTTTTGATGAAGGAGGCAGTGTTGACCGTGCGTGGTTGTGCAAGTTAAGTAAATGTGTTGTATCGTAAACCTCGGGAAACCACTCTTCTGTTACAATCAACGTTCTTATTTCTCAATTATCCCCCTTACCACCTGATAAATAATTTTCCGCATTTCAACCCAGATGATGGATCTACTTGTTCGAGTTTTCTGCTGCTGCATATCTTAAAGCTGCCCATTCACAGTTCAACGTGGAATACTTCAATGTCTGATTGATGTGGTTAATATTAATTGTACTTCTGTGCAATGCCATTACATAACCGAACAGGAATGACATTTGTCGAAAGTTTGGACAAATTGGTTCATTCTATGACCTGTTTTGAGTTCATTTCAATGCATTGGTAGCGCTGTAACAACTTCATTGAGTCGTACGTTGACCGTTACAAATTTTGATAATTTTAAAACGTTTAATATTGGAACAGTTTCATAACTCATGACTATTTTTCATAGTTGCATAGGCCCCAAAATCAAACATTTGGATGGACGGTAATAAAAAGTGCAAGTTTCTTTCGCATTGTAAAAGTTCTAGACAAATCAATGTGTAATATGTGATGGGAAAATGGTGTCAAACATGAGTTTCAATCATATTTACAACGAATGACATTCTCCGATTTTTGATACAAGTAATGTTGTCAAAACAATTGTAATAAAAAGCATTGCACTCACCTTTGTTTACAAAAATATGACGATGCCTCCAGCACGGACGTGAACATGCCTCCATTGCTTAGCATCACTTTTTTGGTGAAGGAGGCAGAATTTACCGGGCGTGGGTGTGCAAATTTTTATATAAAAACAATCTTCTGTTGTAATCAACGTTCTTTTTCTCAATTATCCCCCTTACCACCTGATAAATAATTTTCCGCATTTCAACCCAGATGATGGATCTACTTGTTAGAGTTTTCTGCTGCTGCATATCTTAAAGCTGCCCATTCACAGTTCAACGTGGAATACTTTACTGTCTTAGACGTGGTTAATACTAATTGTTCTTTTGTGTAATGCCTATAAATAACCGAACAGGAATGACATTTGTCGAAATTTTGGACTAATCAGTACATTCTATGACCTGTTTTGAGTGAATTTCAATGCATTGGTATCACTAAAACACCTTCATTGAGTTGTACTTTGACTGTTACACATTTTGATATTTGAAAAACTTTAATATTTACGTTCTGACCAGGTACCTTTAAATATATAATAGTTGTCAGACATCACAGTAGCAATTATCAGGAAAAATTTCATAACTCATGACTATTTTGTTCATAGTTATGCTCATTTTCATTAAAAAATCATTAAGTTTTTTTAAGGTCCTACTTTCGCATTAACCATTCAAGCTACAGCTTTGAAACTTAACATTGTTGCCTGCCTGGCATCACAGTAGCAATTATTTGGACAAGTTTCATAACTCTTTCCTGTATTTTGTCATAGTTATGGCCCGTTTTCACACAGAATTTTCATTTACTTTTGGGGTTGATGGTAGTACCACATATCCGAAACAAAACCTTCTTGTACATTTTATTTCTTTAATAAACATATTAGTGTTTCCTTCTTATTTCTTTAATTTCTCAATTCAAAACAATTTTTTTTTCACGGGAGAGTATGTCTGTGTTGATGATTGTATCCCACATCTACCTATTCGTTTTTTTATTAACACTGTAACACAAACGGACTTTTAATCACAGATTCTTGTTATATGTGTCAATTTCTACAGTTATCCAGACATTTTCTTGACAACAATACCGATCTTAGTTCAAACGTGACATGATATCCATAGCTGAAGGTTATAAAACTGAGATTGGAAACCAGTCTCAAATCTCAAGCATCTGATTAGCTGAAATGGCGACTGGTCGCCATTTCAGGCAAGCAGAGCTTGAGATTAGAGATTCGTTTCTATGCTCAGTTTATAACCTTGGGCACTGGTTTAGTCTTATTGCGACGTTTCTTCTTATTAATATGTAAAATATATTATCCTCGATGCTTGCGTGTAATAATAATTCCTTTTTTTTTGAAAGGGTGTAATTTGTCATTTACAAGAATTTCATCTTCATATTTACATTTACTGTTAAAATATATGGGGATTAAGTTTATGCGTGTTTAGCCTCCTGCTGTCATAACAATAATGGACCGAGGGAGAATGTAATGAAAATAATCTTCATCTTCATATTAGTTTATTAAAAAAAGAAAATATCACAATTCCATATGTAGCAAAGCAGCAATATTAGTATTTTGTACATTATGGCACGGCTTAATCGCTACGGCATGCATAATAAACTTGTTGTTTCTGCTCAAAAGACAAATTATTTCCGGATGTGAATTGAACAATTCCTCTCTCCAGACGGGGACTTGAACACGCTGGGAGTGGCCATACATGCGCAGATGCACCATTGATGACGTGGTCTATCTCCATACCTTGGTATCCAGGACGGTTTCTTAGAATGCCACGTGGTCTCTGAAATAAAATCGGAATCAATTTTTCTTTCGATTAAATTACTCAACAACAGTTTGATTATGCTTTAATACTCCCTCGTCCCTTGATTATTAACATATCCGAGGAAAAACTGGAAAGAGAATGGTTTGCTTAATAGTCGAAATGTTCGTTCGTTTTTTCTGTTGTTTTTTTTTCAGGCCCCTTTTACAGGGTAACGCCATTTATTTTTTCAAAACACAACAAACAACATTCATCAATACAAAACTAGTCACCAAAATAAATAAAGTAGTGCCTTAATTGATGAATAAAAATAATCAGAATTACCCTGAAAAAAAGACCTATTGTAATTTTAATTACAATAAAGAATTATGTGGAAAACACGTACTAGTAATGATATCGTCGTAAAAAGGTGTTTCCTTTAAAATGTTACTGAGTTTAAACATAGAAATACCTAATCAGAATCCATAAGATCGAAGCAATTGCATATGGATGAACACTGAATCTTTTAAAAATGATTTCTTTGCCTTATCATATTAAAATATGTCAATTTTAACAAAATATGTAGAAATCATTGATGGAAAAATGTTTTCATTGCAGGACTAGAACTGTTCTAAAACACTTACTGATTGAATGTGATTTCGCGCTTGAGGAAGTATTGGTTTCGCGATTGCAAAAATGTAAGTCGATCTGGTCTGTTTGATTGAATCTCTAAGAAAATATTGATTGCATCATGATATTTTAGACTCCGTGAACATTTTGTTGACACACCTTAATTCAAGAAACAGAAGTAACAACAGTTTTTCATGCAACTGTCCATACAGATGCAAACGGCTTCAAGAAAAGATTAACTGCCAAGTTTCACTTACCGAGTGTGCAAAGGCGTTGATAGCGTCATAAGTAAGTTTAACGTTGCGGTCATTGGCGCCGTCCTCCGGGCTCAAAGTCCAGCTGACCCTGACTGGTGTCTCGGCTCCTCTAGGCAGTATGACGGCAGTGATCCTATAGTACTCTGATGAAACTGAAAACGGAAATAATATACAAACATGTGTTTTCAACTCTTTAGTTAAATCATGGTCAGAAAATAAACGAATATACTAAACAAAGTATGTTCTGTTGGAAACGATGTTATCACGATTTTATCATTGAAAAATCGTTCAGAACTTCAATCATTTGGCAAGGAACAGATATGACGTGCCTTTAAACAACTGAAATAATTAAAAACAGCTACTTATAAACAATCATTCACTGGTGGTATAATTTGGAGGTGCTTCTAGTCCCGTCCAAAACTTCTTCATTTTAGGTAATTTTAAAGACTTCATAACAAAATTATCCAGTTCTTTCGAAATGAAGGAAGGAATCATAATGATCGTTAAGTGGGGCGCGACACGGGAACATGTACGTCAATTCTTGTAATGACTTCGTAAAGTTGAGCAGACGGCATTAATTATTATGTATATGGCGTCAAAATTGAAATATCAAGATGTGTAACAAAATTTCCAGTTAGTAATGAGAAAATATTAAACAATTGTAAGATATTTCCAAATTTAGCAACAACTAAAATGTCAAACATATGACCGAGGACACGTTTTCCTGTGGCGTGCCCCATATTTCAAATTTTCAAGTCTACTGACGGCAATGCATCAACTTCCGATTTTCTAATAAATTAAGGACATAACAAAGATGTTCTTTCACAAAATCCTATTACACATTAAAATCATTTAATATAGTGGATAAAGTAAACAAAGTGAATATATACTTACTTGTCTCCGGATGGTTGTGTGGATCTTGCTGCGCGAGACTCAGGCCCGCAACCATCAGTAATGTGCAACACTTGATCAGCATCATCTTCAGTTCGTCGTTGTCGTAGTAGTTATTCCAAAACGTTACTTCAGTTGTTTGTAGTATCTTCGCTGACCACGAGTATTTATAATGCCGACTCGATAAGGGTCTGTTCCAAAATTAAAGAAAAAATTGTAAGCATTATTCAGAATAATATACCATGTTCCCAAATACCATTATCAAAACATACGAACAACCCTCCTATGTTTGACCGATTTTGATTTAGTCATTGACCTGAATTACTCTTCCACGTAAATGTACGCTTCTAGGACAGACACTGAAGTATAATTTATTTTCTACTGTGAACTTTGTCGTGGTCATCAATGGATATAATAGTGACCTTTTTCTAGTTAGCCATACGTACGTAAACAATTCACTGACGTGCTCACGCCTACGTTTTTCTCATTATAACAATCACGTTTTCACCAGATAACGTAGGTGACGATTTCTGATCACAACTCAAGCCTGCTATTATATGCTAGATTTTGTATCAATTAAACTAAGGTCTAATTCTATGTTGAAATTCGATGCAATATTTGTATTTCGATTTGGACTTTCACACTCTTGGACATTAAATGCGTAGATCCTGATTTCACCACCTCTGTATTGTTACTAGCAATCACAAGATACGTCAGTCCATTGAAAAGAAATCAAGAATTCAAAGCGTCTGAAACTTTACCAAATTATAACATTGTATTAGACCTTATATAGAACAAAGACTTTACAAAATAAAAATAAAAACTGACATGGATTCTGATTCTGAAACATGCCATGCTTAACTTAAAGTTAAGTCACACGAAAAAACGATCAGCAAAAATATAGATGTATCAGAGAAAGTAACAAATACACACGACGTAGGTATTTGTAAGTTTTCGCGGCGTATATCGTTCAGATAAGGACGTTCTTCGGTGAATAACGTACTCTTGGTACGTTTTGCGGCGAGTCTGCCTTTCGCCATATTTTTCTCTATTGAAATATATTCATTATAAAACGTGTTTTTTTTTTATTCTGTCTCTTCCACATTGTTTTTGGTGAATATATGAATATATCAAAACTAAAGTGCAATATTTTTGTGATCTCATCTAATTCTGACATTTTTATTTCTTAAAAAGAAATATGCTTAAAGCCGACGTTTTTTGAATAGAAATTTTTATGGAATTGAACTAAGCAGCAACAGAAATACGTTAACGATTATATTGAAATTAATGAAATCTTATAGACACACAGAAAATGATGGCAATGCAGACGGAAGAACCAGGGATAGACCGAGTGCCTGACAAACATTATTACAATTAGATGGGAGCTTTTTTCGGCGTAGCTGTCTAAGCTCACTTTTGACCTAATTTATTAACCAATGAAGTGTTGTAAATAATACTCGTATTCTATTATTATGCAGCGGGAAAATGAAATGAACTATTTTTATTGGTAGCTTTTTATACCAGAGAGGCATCTAGCAGGGTAAAGAGGCATCTAGTGGGTTTTTAAACAATTAGTTTACACTGTTTGAACGATTAATGCTGTGACGTTTAGATCTTTGCTATTCTGTTAAGTCGAAAGATGTTGAAATGAGGCACACGCCAGTATTCGCGATTGGCTAGGTTTATTTGTCAAAAACAATCAGTCACTCTTAGTACTCGCGATTGGCTAGGTTTATTTGTCAAAAACAATCAGTCACTCTTTATCAACCTATCCAAAATGAAAGTAAGTGGAACTGCCTTCTGGCAGCTGCATATAATATGCTTCGCGATATAAACAATGAGTTCGCCATTTAAGTCTTGAAATCTTCACTAAATATATTTTATTCTATCAGCAATTGATATATCATCTAATGCATTGTTATAAGAATATTAAACAAAACCAACCCCTTTACAATACGTGTCTTATATAAAATTCATTCTTTATCACGACTAAGGATTGAACGATGTGCTTACTTGTCTTAAATCTGGCAACTACGTGTATATTACGTGTATTATGTTACGCGAAACAAGAACTATCTTTAAAAAAGATAAACGGCGTTGATGGAAAAGATTTATGTATACATGTATATAAGAAAGAAAGAAATATAGAGAGGCGAAGCAGACACAGTTTAGTTGTTTTAATTTACTGGTTAAAGCTGTTGACGAACCCTCCTGCCTTCTTAGTATGACCTAGAGAATAAGTGACCGAATCATGACAACTCATAAATTCATTGAAAGTGTCTTTCAAAAAAAATGTTGAAGCTGTTGCAACAATTTCATACGGTGATAATAAGTCGAATAAAGAAGCAATGTCTTACATTAAGTCTTGATCTACATTTATTCAGTTTCAATAAAATACCTCTTGTAGAGTTAGAACTCGAGATGAATAAATGTCCTTGAAATTTAATAAATATAAATAATTACAGCTTGTTGTAAGAGCGAAATCTACCAACTTTTACGTTTATTAACTTAAAAAAGTGTCCTTCCTGAGGATTGAACCGGGGGCCTCCTCTTGCGAGGCGTAAGAGTTATCCACTATAGATATCAGATCTTGTGTTTGGATTTGAAATTAACAATCAGTATCAAAGAAACTAGAAAGGAAACCGTAAGAACTAGAAATATCTGCACTACTCTTTCGTTTTACACTGTGTATTGTACGCAAGTGTTTACCTGACACCCAAGAATATTCCATATAAAATTGTATTTAAGCCACCAATATTGACCTAACTGGTTATTTAAATCGTAAAATGTTTTTCTTCAATACAATTATCGCTTTTAAAAACGAAAATGCTCGAATATGTAAGTGCCAGGTAGAAATACTTACACAAAAAAAATCTTCACGGTAATTGTAAACAACACCCACTAACAACAAATCGAAATAATTCTATTTGATTTTCCCGCTGCATAATAATAAAAATCCCACTAGATACCTCTCCACCCTGCAAGATGCCTCTCTGGTGTAAATAGCTACCAATCGAAATAGTTTATTTCATTTTCCCGCTACATAATAATAGAATACGAGTATTATTTACAACATTTCATTGGTCGAAACACTAGGTCAAAAGTGAGCTTAGACAGCTAACGCCGAAAAACTTCGAGTCCGCTATTAAAACAATCGCACTCAAGTCAGATCTAAGAACATGTTAGCCTAGCGGTTTTCAGAAGATGATTTTTATCAGATTGCTATTAAAGCATACAGCTTTCATAGAGTAGAAAGTTGCGTATATTCTAGAATTGTTATCGGTAAAATAACCCGTTTCCGATGTCATGCAGTGATGGTTACGTATCAGGGCTATCCGATCAACCTTTTTGTGGGGTTGTCTAGCTCAGTTGGTTGCGTCGCAGCAATTGCAGGGCTAGGCACTGTCGCCGTGACGGTGCGCGTTCGCTCCCAGCTAGAGGCACTATCATTTGAAATTCACAGTAGCGCTATTTGTGCAGTGTGGCGGCCGTAAAAAGTCTCCCCGTACATGTAGTCAGTACTGTTTTCAGTAGAATAACCCGTTACCGATGTCATGCAGTGATGGTTACGTATATCAGGGCTATCCGATCAACCTTTTTTGGGGGTTTGTTCCGGCTAGCTCAGCCGGAATTGCAGGGCTAGGCGCTGTCGCCGTGACGGTGCGTATTCGCTCCCAGCTAGAGGCACTATCATTTAATATTCCTAGGAAATTCTCTTTAATTTTTAAAGAAAACAATTATGACTCTTTATTAGTTTTTTTTATTGCTTACAATAAGTCTTAAGATCTTTACTGAATTTATTTATTATCTCGGTAATTGATACATCCTCTAGTATCCTCATACTAACTTGTTTATTATGTTAAAGGTATTAATAATAAATTAATTAAAATACGTGTTTCATTATTATTAGATTCCCATTTATAAACAAAACTAAAATCTATTTATCTGTTACTTATTATGTGTTGTATGTAATTTTACATTCAAATCTAAGTAATTTTAATAAAAAGTCATTGTATATGATTCTCAATGAAATGATTTAATTTACACGTAAATCAAGATAAAATGAATAATTATAGCAGCTATATATAAACTGTATCATTTCATATACTATCTACGCCGTTTATCTTTTTTAAAGATATTTCTTGTTCATCATAGTCATATTTGAGCGAGAGTTGTATGGTCGGGGTAGGGGAAGGCCTTATAATCTCATAATCATGCTTGAGTAAAATAGCTTCCGTCCGGTGAGGCGGGAGGCGATGTGCTTTTAGCCGCCTGTCATATTTTAGCGAGGAAGCTATATTGTAATGGTGGGAGGGCTTTAGAGTGCCTTTATCGGATGCGGATTTTTATCCTTGAATTAGGAAGAAAAGAAACGTTTGTTTGAAAATTGTTTGAAGGAAGGGAACAAGGGAAGGTTGTAATACGAATGTTTATGCAAGACTTAAAGAGATAAAAACCAAACGCAATGAAATTCAAGAAAACTGGAGGCGAAATTTAGAGGAAAGAAGGATAAATTGCCGCTGGACAAGTATGTTTTTATGGATTATGGCAGTGTCAAGGAGGTGGATAAGGTAGACTCGAAACGGGAACTTAAAAGTCCACTGCATTACAGGCCCTATTAAGGTTCGATAAAAAGTATTGATACAAAATTACAAAAAAGAACTTTTCCATAAAGGATGAGCATGGCATGTATGTAAATCTAGGTGCCGAGATGCTCAAGCAGAATGTTTTAACGTTGATCAAGAAACGTGAGACTGTTCATACATGCGAACAAGGAATAGTTGGGATTCTACTACTGGTTGAAAAATACATGAAACAAAAGTTTGTGGTTGGTAAAAATGAAGGAAAAGGAGTCTTAGTATCTAAGAACCAGTTTTGCTTCTCATTCGCGTCCCTACAAAAATCAATAGAGATGCATGTATGTTGAAATATTAATAACTCAGCATTATTTTGAAAATAATGTATTTTATTTCAGGTCCAAGAACCTTTAGCCGCTCAAGTGCTGTCACTTAGAGACATGAAACGGAAGAGTACTGGAAAAACTCTAATATGAACTAAGGCACTGCCTCTCTCGGAATCGACAACCGAAAACTAAAACTACAGTGAACAATGGCTGCTCATTAACATTCTGTTGGTATCTTCTTAACATTTTTAATGTCAGCATTTTAGCAAATGAATATAACTAAAAACTAATTTCATTCTGTTGTAATGTTTTATTTTATATTACAGTTTATGGATATGGTGAACATAATTGATACTTTAGAAGCATTAGATATAAAATTCTGTATTCATATACTATTATGCATACTGACCGCAAATAAAAAGTTACCACTTTTAGCATTTGCATTGATGTATTAAACTATTCGGTATCGCGAAATAGCACTAGTACATTCTTGCAATTTTGGGTAACTCACTGTCATCAGGTTTTTATTTCTGCTGAATTTACTTAACAATTGAAAGTTTCCAATGTTTTCTTTTAAGACAAACTCTGGCGTTTATTTTCTCAACCTTTGAAAATGGAAAAAAATCAACAAAATGGAAACCAGGTAACTTGAAATTGACAGAATGGTGGCAACATAGTAATTGTTTCAAATTTCATCATAAGTAGAAATTCCTATAAATCCATTCAAATTTAATCAATTACTTACAGCCGTTAAGTATTATCAAAGTAATTATCAAAGTGTTCACTTTCTATTGACAAGGAGTATATATACACTGTATGGTAAACCCCTCATTTAGACCACACTGATATTAAGACCACCTTCATAGTAAGTATCCTATTTTATAGTTTTGATATACCTCCCCAAAATATAAGACCACTCAACTATAATAACCACTGTTTCCCAGTCCCAAAGGCGGTCTTAGCATTAAGTGGTGATAATTGCCACTATAAAGTAAATTCTAATAATTCTTGGTATTGCACAAAGATTTATTTCACATTCAAATAAAATTTAAAAAAACGAAGTTACCTTGAACAACTGTAAAATCAGTCACATTTGAATAACCAGTCAATAATCCTATGCTATTCATTAGTAAATATACATTTGTAAAATCAAATAAACCATGTTTGAATTAACCCTTTCCTCTATATATATACAAAATTTTATTGCAGATCCTGTCAGGCAGAACACACATGCCATGTTATCAGGATCTACACTGTTTGCTTTCTGGTCAGAAATAACCTAATAAATCATTAAACAAACAGTTTGATATCTTTTTACTTCATATCTAATTAAAGCTATACTGGTATAAAACCCTTTACTTGACAGATCTATACACCTTTATTGAAAATTAAACAGTGTAGAATTTGATCAGCGGGCACAGTTGTCCCATCTAATCATGATCTACACTGTTCGCATTCTTATATATGTATTATTTCTAACCAAAATGAAAACAGTGAAGGTCCTAAGGACGATCAGACATTACAAATGTGCGAAATAATCGAGATCTACACTAGTCACACATGCAATAAAATGCATACATATTGAAGTCATGAGTTATGATAGTGATTCATATTGTACTGCATCCGAGGCCTTAGAGGCATAATTTTGTCAACAATGCTGACACATAACTACAAAAAAAAATGTGTCCAATGGAATAATCAAAAACATAATCCATCTACTGAAAGCAAAAAGCGGTCATCAGCCTTTTTTCTTTTGCCGATGACCCATTCTGGTTTTTAATAGATGGTATATAAAAATAACCATAAGTAAAACTATGGAAAATAAAATGTTTGTCAACAGAACTCCGTACATCTTAAACAATTAATGTGTCCTAGGTATGCAATGCTCAAGAACATATGCAAAAATAACAATTTTGTCAACATTACTTACACATTACTCATACAAAAATGCATCCAAGAACATATGCAAAGTTAACAGTTTTGTCAACATTACTGACACATAACTCATACAAAAAATGTGTACTAGGGATGCAATACTCAAGAGCATATGTAAAAATAACAATTATGTCTTCATAAATCTCACATACATGTAACTCATACAAAAAACACATCCTATGGATGAAATGGTCAAGAACATATGTAAAAGTAACAATTTTGTCTACATTTCTCATAGCAAAAATGCATCCTATAGATGCAATGCTGTCTGATCAGGATCTAAACTGTTCGCTTTTTTATTCATTAGGTTATTTCTGATCAAATTGCGACCAGTGCAGATCCTGATCAGATGACACTGATGTGCCAGCTGATCTGGATCTACACTGGTCTCACATGCGTATTTATGGAGGAAAGGGTTAAAAACAGAGAAATACCTTTTTTTTACATTTTCACAAATTTGTTTTCTATCTGTTAAGAAGCATTTAACTAAGATACCCCTCTTTCTGTACCAATCAGATGGTACATAGTGAGCGTGTGATTTTTTGTAGTATTTCGAATCGTCATTTTATTCTACTCTTCCACACACACATTCTTGAAGACTGAATTCTTCATTTAATATCTTTCAGAGCATTACAAGTTTTCCAATTAAACTTAAACAAAGCATTATGTTGGCATGTTGCAAAGTTTTTAAATATAAAGAAGAAGAAGAAGAAGTTTATTATGCAAATAAATCTGACAAGATCCATAGCATAGCAGACTTAACAACAAAACATGTGTAATAACTTATTGGTACAGCAAGATGATATATGGTACGGTATATATGTGTAGACAGTCTGTGGTTCAATCTGTCAGTCTGTGGTTCAATCTGTCAGTCTGTGGTGCTATGTTGTCCAACAATTGCAGTGGAAGATCTGGTCACATAAAAACAATTCAACAACAAAATAATGAGAATCCTCTGCTAGAAGTCAAATTCTTCAAAGAAGACCTTGGATGTTCATCAACTACAATGTTTTCACAAGCATCGCCCATAAAAGTTGCTGAGTAGTTGTTTGGCTCTTTCCAACCACTTGTGAGAATTAGTGATACATTACCCATTAATTCATTTAGATTTTGCAGATTTTCCACGTTGACAGAGAAAACTATCAAAATATAAACGTTTTGTATGTTCCAACTTGTGATGAAGAATTCAAATACAGTGGAGGCGTGTCAAATCATGCCGCAGACAGCTGAAGTTGCAGACTGGCTGAAAAAGTAAAATATTAATATTAATGATGAACCACATTTATGTAAGTTTTAACACTGAATAACCTTCACCTGTATTGCACATATAGAAATACAAATACAACTTTTAAAATAAAAGATCTATCATTGAAAAATTATTCAGATACAATGGTATTTAGAATGGTGAAAGATTTGAGATGTGTTAAGAAATTTATGAGCTACAATACTATGTTTATTATTAATAAAAGAATTTTAGTAAAAATAAAACCATAAACCTACAAGAGTATTTTGTTTGCATGGTGCCAGTCTTTGAATCAGACACTTCATTGTGATACTGCTGTCAAAGCTGTACTAACCCATGATTGACTGTGTCATCTTTCTAGCATCACCTGGACCTGAAATATGACAGGAAGAGTTGAGAAATTATTCATCTTGTAAACATTATATTTAAGATTTTACTCCAGATAATATGCCTTTTATCACATGGGCTACCAGTATAGATCCAGATCAGCTACCACATCTGTGTCATATGATCTGGATCTAAACTGTTAACGATTTGTCAGAAATAACCTGAAGAATCTAAATGCAAGCTGTTACGTTCTGATCAGACCGAGTGGTTTAAGATCTAGTCCACATCTGATGGCTTTCATTTGGGTATGGAAAACATTTGGGTTGTTTAAAGTGTTTGAAGCCCAGTGGCTTCACTTTTGAAGCCCAGTTTCTTCACTTGGGTATGTAAAATAGTTAGATTTTTTAAAATGATATTAATGAAAGAAAAAGAAAGTATAAAGTCTGAATTATTTGAACAAGAAATACCTGGGAATGGCATGAACTATTCTCCCCAAAATACCAAAGAAATGTCAGAACACCAAAATTAATAATGTATTTTCTTCAAAAAATGAAATATTTTCACTTTGTTTACAAAATACAATTCGATTTCCGGAATTTCGGTCAATTTCCGGTGTATTCGGAACGTTTCTGATGTAAAGGTAACAGCAGCGATTTATTTTTATCCTCATTGGGTTTCCCAAATCAGAACGAGGCTGCAAGTGCACATATTTTCCCGCTGTATGTCAAAAATTATGTAGAAACAAATGAAGATAACGTTTTTTAACACAAGATACGGGTGATGATGAAAAGTGAGAGAGCGAGCGAGACAGTAAGAAAGAGATAGAACGAAAAGAAAAACAAAAATTGCAACAGAAAGAGTATTTTATTTATAATGTAAGGGCGTGTGTACTTTCTGTAAGGGCGAGTGCACTTACACATTCACTCGACCTGCAGGGCGAGTGGGTCAAAGAAAATTTCTACACCTCTCTTAGAGCAATTATTCCTAAAATCTGAAATAAATAATTAGAGGTAAACACGGCTTCGCCGTGCTTCCTATTTAAATCATTCTACACTATGCCTCATTTTTTTATGAAATGTAGCTCTAATAATTTTTATTTGTTGTAAATGAAGCATTATTCAGATAGCATCTGGTAAACTCAGCTTTACAGAAAGAGTATTTTATTTAAAATGTAAGGGCGAGTGCAGACTTCCTGAAAGTCCCCGGACCGTCGGACCTGTCCGGTAAACTTTGGACTGGTCTGATGTGATTTCCAAGGTTGTAGGACCGAATGTCCGGCAAAAATTTGATCTGCATATTCCAATTTTACTCGCTAAATTACAATTTTACTCGCTGTTTTGATTCGAGACTGTTCCGAGGGAAATGAGTGAGGATATCCGAATGAAATATTTTACGTATTCGTCATAATGACAATTTGTAACACTGAAAAAAAACACACAAAAACACCCTTAATACTGTTTTTTGCTTATTTAATGTGTTATGTGTTTCAGTCAGACAGAAATTGTTTCGGTCAGACAGATTTTCACATCTTGTCTGACCTCATGTCTGACACTTTTTTTTCAACTTTTGGGAAGTCTGCGAGTGCACTTTCTCATTCACTCGACCTGCAGGGCGAGTGGGTCAAAGAAAATTTCTACACCTCTGCAGAGCAATTATTCCTAAAATCTGAAATAAATAATAAGTGGTAAACACGGCTTCGCCGTGCTTCCTATTTAAATCATTCTACACTATGCCTCATTTTTTATGAAATGTAGATTTAGCTCTAAAAAATTTTATTTGTTGTAAATGAAGCATTATTCAGATAGCATTTGGTAAACACAGCTTTACCATACCTCAATTTTCAACTTATATTAGCAGAGTAGCTTTATGCTATATCTGCGAACCTTGGGTTCGAGTCCTGATCATGAATACACATCTTCCAATGCCATTAGCTGTTCAGATTTCATTTGACCAGTTCTGTCCAGTCTACAATATCCAGAGTTAATTCAACGCAATACCTTATCGCTTTCCCACACCAAATTAAAACGAAAGCAGTCGATCCTACTATCTAAACTGCAATGTTAAACTTACTGTTCTTGTTGATGATTGCAGTAAAAAAAATAAATAAAAGCGTCGTAAATTTCCAATGTTTAGAATGTTGGGGAAACCGGTGTAATTGTCACTTTATCACTCTGTATTTTAATTAATTAACCAAAATTCAAACAACTACCGTAATGCGCATCGCTACGGTGGAGTCTACGACACGATTTCGACGTAGGGTCGATTCCGTACTAACTTCCTTAACCAAAAGACTAAAGTCAGTTGTTACGAAAAAGCAGTTGTCAAACATAAAGCGCCGAGAAACAGTCAGCAAATCAAACAAAGGAGGGTGACGATTATCAGCCATTTGAGCAATATTTGGGATAAAAGATCCAAAAGTAAACCAGACAAATTTCCTATTAGAAAGAACAATAAGTTTTGCAGTGATAAATTGCCAAAAATCAAAATATAACGCTCTCCGTTGTAAACAATTTAACGTTTTTAAAGCAATTCTTTGACAACACCCTTTTTATGTTGTTTTTAGCTATGTATGTTCAGCCATTCATCTTGTGTTTTAGGTTTTGAAATCCCTGTCAACCACATTATATCTTCCAAAACTATTGTAGCAACAGCTTTATATATATTTATTGTATTGTTTTATGTATTGAAGGTACGATGTATTTGATGGTTGCTCCGTGTGATGTCATTATTGATGTTGCTCCGTTGAGAAATGTTGTAATAGTAATTTATGTATGGCTCCGCAATGATTTTCCCCTTTCTTTATACTGTTTATTGGTGTAAATATTGACTTGCGCTCAACCCGGGGCTAGGCGGTGTGGGCAGTAATAAACATTTCCATTGCTGCCCATGAACAGGCTCAATCAAACCGAGCCTGCAATATTTTCATATTTGTCGTGTTGTTCCCTTTTCATCTATTTTGTTAACGGTAATTTTGGCGGGATTTCATTTCGTGCTATTCCTGCTACTGTTGGCTACTATATAAACATACCTTATGTTCATTATTTGAATGAATTCAGTCTAATGTTCTAAGGTAACGTTAACGTAATAAAAGAAAGAAAGGTATATGTGATAATTATTCTTGGTGAATTCGAGACATGTTGCCGAAACAAGTTTACACCCTTTTATAAGTTTAAATGTCAAGTACATTTACCAAAAACAACTTAATGAAGAGACAAAAACATTCCTAGAAGTATCATTACTATGGTTAAGCAAACAATCATATCTATACTTTTGAGAGAACTAACGATCGCAAGATCACAGTCATATTCAAAAGAGAAGTAGAATACCCCTGATAAAGTCCTCTCACAGCGATTTCCAGTTTTTCACGATTAATTGGATGATACTTAAAGAGATATTGTCCCTACTCGCTTGGAGGAGCATGGAAGATAGGTGAGATCTATTTAAGCATGTGTCTGCGAATCACAAAGGAAAAATCTTGAAGAAGTAAACGATAATAAACTTGAAAAAATCTATTGATTCTTGAAGAAATATACAATAATAAACTTGAAGAAATCGTTCAACTTCTTTAAAAAAAACGTAACTCAAACAATCATTAGTTATTTCAGTCACTGTCAAAAGAAACAAACACGGACATTGTGGAGGAACGTGTGATATTAACTAGTGTAAGCAGAGTTGTCACTGGTGATGAAATTGGTCATAACTTTAATCTGTCAAAGAGACACTGCAGTTAAATTCGTGTAAACTTCATTATATTTCATGGATCTGTGTGACTTGTTTTTCGAACGGACCATTAAATTGTAAAATTAACCGCGGTTGGTACTGTATGTGAGAGAGCTGGTCACTTGCCAGACCGTGGTATTGTAGTTCAGTAGGCACAATGTTACATTTTTGCTTAAATAAGAGGTATTTTGGCCATCATTTGACAGAATCCCCTTAAAATGATCAAACTGACCGTTGAGATTCAGCAACTAGTCTAACCCTTGCTAAACAAAGAAAACACAGACTCCACACACCGCTAAAACGTAGAAGGTGTGAGTGGGGTTAAACCAAGTTTTAGGGTACACAAACCTCACACTTGCAACATTGGACACACTTGATATACTGTTGAAATGTGGGGGTAATTAGTAGGGGAATATTTTCAAATGCCAACACTGTGAATAAAACAGTTGATTTGTTTTAAATTACACAAAACCCCAAAGAAAATTCGAAGGTTTAAGTGTCTGTTATTGCATTTACATCCATTTCGCTTTATGAAACCATTTTGTGTAGGTCATAAAACTTCTCTACCTGACTAAAATTGAGAAGGTACATCTTGTACATGTATACTCGTAATTGAATCGTCCAGAAATAGGCAACGTAGAAAATGTTCAGATCATAAAGGTTTACAAAGTAACATGTTTTTATTTAACTAATTATTTTTTGCACAAACATTTGTCGTTTCATTCTCATTACAGAAGCCGTTTACTCGAGGATGCGTAAATTTATAAAAGCATTATAAAACATTAACACTTATATCCCCATCTGAGTGTAATTATACCGACAAAAATGCTGTGTACTTTGTAAAGAACTAAGAAAAGAGAAATCAACGTTTGTCAACGGTTTACGTGACCAGGTAATTGAAAGTCAAACACACTTCTACTAATATCTCATTTATTTAACATATGTAAGAAAGTGAAACATCCATATTAGGAATCGCCACACTCACAAAACACAGCCTCTCCACGCAGAAGAAGAGAGGAAATGAGAGCATGTTCGTTATAAATATGTCAATTCAAATAAGACGCCACAAACAATTAACGAAAAAGAGAACCTTTGGGGATACCGCATTGGGACGGTCTGTGGCAAAACAAATTGCCACTAGGGGTTTAAACCAGGTTCTAGGGTGCACCAACCTCACACTTGCCCCCAACAGGTTCTCGTATCACAAAACAAGTACAAGTTGTCTTGGTGAAATAACTCCAACCCACCCATCGGCTCAACAATGTTGCATACAAAAAGCACACAAACATATAAAACAGAAGAAGCTAATAGCATTGCAAAGCCAAAGGTGCAGGTACTCAAAGAACTTACCGAGACCAGAGCTCCCGAGTCAAATTAGCAAGAACACAATGACAGGGATAAAAGAAACGAAGTCACGAAGACACAAGATATTATTGTCAATATCATATTACTCTTTTGTTTAAAATGATGTTTTGTGTTGTTTAGTTTTTGTGCATTTATTTAAATTGAAGTTTAAGGAATTTTTAGATCTCGCCATTTTTTTACTGTTCTAACATTTATACGAATAGTTTCACCTGGTGTCGACTTCAGTTAATTTTCGCAATTTGATTTCTTGTTAGCAATCGGATTCCCAGTTAACGGGTTGAACGGCGTGTATAACGTTATAAGAATATATAACGGCATCCTCTCCAAATTAAATAGAAGTACCGTACGTCAATATTTTCAATTATAAAACATTATATGCAATAACACAAGTGGTTTCTGAGATCCCATTTGCTAGAAAATCCAAAGGTATCAGAAAATATCACAAGACCGAAAGGACGCCAAGCCCCTGCAAGCTATCGCATATCATTAAATTTATTTCATAAGAAAAAGCTAGTTCTAGAAAAGTAAAGATTACAAATAAGACTGCAATACCAAATCCGTTCTCGATTTACTATACTTGTAGCACACCGAACTACACTTGTAGAACACCCTACTACTGTTGTAGCACACCCTACTACACTTGTAGCCCACCGGGCACCAACGTAACCGTGGTTGATTGATTTTAAGATACTTCTTTGGACACTGAAACCACGCACGTTTTATATGTATGCTAACAAAATTGCAAATTTCTTTATAATATATGATCGCCTGGTTTGAGTACAGTCGCGTCTCAACATAGGTCCACTTTTCAACTATTCTAATTACACACATCTCATCGAGACAGGTTATATCGTCAACATTTAGACAGACGAGCATCATTGTATAAGAGTCTGGACTGACCTTGGCACCCCCTTAATTGGTGTATGACTTTTACACGACGGTGGCATTGGTTCAAGAGTTTATGGGGAAATCTTGTAAAAGAAACCTAGAAGCTCGATTTGTTTCTTTTATCACTTGCTGATTCGACTCCAGATGCTCTGGTCTCGGTAATATCATTCAGTACCCGCCCTTTTGCTTTGCAATGCTATTAGCTTCTTACGTTTTATATGTTTGTGTGATTTTGCATGCAACATTGTTGAGCTGAGCGTGGGTTGGAGTTATTTCCCCCAATACAACTTGCACTTGTTTGTTGATATGAGAACCTGTTGGTACAAGTGAAAGGTTGGTGCACCCTAGAACCTGGTTAAATTTTGCCACTGACCATTCCAAGGTGGTAACCACAAGGGTTCTCTTTTTCGTTAATTGTGGTAGTTTATTTGAAATTGATTTCCTTCTTTTTCGCTGTGTTGGAGGGTGTGCTTTCTGGGTGTGGCGATTCCTGATAAGCATATTTTACTTAAGTAAATTTTAAGAACGTTATTATCGCTGTCTATCGTTAAATTCAAATACATTTTTGTATTCCTATCGAATAATAAATGTACTAGGCTATGTAAGGTAAGATGGAGGACATCTTGAAAAGACCATTTAAAGGTCAATGACCCAAAATACGGATCGGAATCCACACAACCATCGCATTAAGCGTACATGTATGTATGCTGTAACGTCAGTCCAAATAACAGTACAACCATGTTACCGATTACTGAACATCCATTCAGTCTTTGTATCTGACACAACATAAATACACATTAGATAATGTCACTTTTATTTTGAGAATGACAAATTACAACATTCATTAAATATTACAATAAATTATTATGCCATCTACAATTAAACAACACGTTAAAATTTGAACATCTGTTTTGTAACCTCGTTTAAGAAAAATATTCTCTTGACATTTATTTGTGTAAGAAAGAGATCACGTTTCGTAAAAACAATGTTATTTTGTGTTCGTTCATTATTAATTATGAATTATAATGGTTTATTATTAACCATATTTTTCTGTAATTATCCAGTCACAAAACTTTTTTTCTATAAATAAAATTCTCGTTATGTGATTTTTTCTATAAATAGAATTGTGATTGGTTCGCATTTTTTAAATAGAATTCTCTTCATAATGTGAGATTGCTTTGCAAACAATTCATCATCATGACCACATAACACATCGGTATTTTGAATATACATGTATGTTGATTCAATCTATTTTTGATTTTGAACTAAGAAGTCTTGTTATTTTAAAAAAATATGACTAACAGAATCCTACTAGACAACACACGTATTGCACTTCAAGCTTGTCTGGGACCGAGGTAGAATTTCGTAACTGCGCGAGATAGGCCCTATCCAGATAATGCAGCAAATCAGAAGAGATCCCCTTTTCCACGAAATGGTAATTGGTACAAAGAAACAAGCATAAATTATTATGTTGTGCAATATGATATATTTAATCGCCGCCGCAAGAATTATAAATTAGTTGTTTCTGCTCGAAGGACATGTTGTTTCCGGATGTGAATTGAATAATTCCCTTCTCGAGACGGCTACTGGAACAAGCTGCTATGGCCCACACATGGGTGGATTTCCCATTGATGATGTGATCTATCAATAAACCTTGGTATCCAGGACCGGTTCTTAGAGTTCCACTTGGTCTCTGTAAAGAAAGTAAAAGAAAAGGTGTTGAAATGATTCCATGTTTTCCCGTCAGCAATCCTGTTACACGACATTCGATACAGAACAACGTGCAGTGTAAACAAGAGAGTTCATTGGCAGATTTTCATACTTTTTTTTATCAACGCGCAATTAAAGGTACCTGCGTTTCTTTATCTTAGGAGTATTGTAGGGTTATATTATATGTTATATAATTAATATAAATTTTATAAATAGAATTCTCGCTATCACATATTATAATGTTATTAATCAAGTTAATTCTTATTGGCCTTGATATTGGGCCAAGGGAAGTCATATTGGCCCGAGGCCGAAGGTAAATATAACTGCCCGAGGCCAGTAACATGGCCAGTGTGAATTCACTTGTTGAATGACGATTTTATTAACATAATAAAAATATTCATATGAAGATAAAAACTGGGCCAATACGGGAATTGCTGGGCCAATACAAGAATTCCTGGGTCGATACGAGAATGACTTGGCCAATGTGAGATAGTTAATAAATAATGGTTTATATTAATATTTGAACGAGTGTGATCGGTGCAGAAAATTGAGAGTGCATCGGTCTTATTTGATAAATAATAGTGGCATAATTATCTGAAATACAACGGCATAATATGCAGGGTGCCTATACCTCATGATATCTGAACCGATTTTGATCAAATAAAGAGCACCGTACTCTGGTTAAAAAGCATTTTCAGTTGCAGTTTTCTCTAACATTCAAAGACTATTCAAGCAAAATTTGTCTTTGAATGTTTGAGAAAACGGCAGTCAATTGATATTGGAGGTTAAATATCGATGAAACTGCTTTCTAACAGGAATACGGTGCTCTTTATCTAATCAGAATCAGTCCAAACATTACTTGGAAGTAAGCAAAAATCCTACCTGAAGCGAGTTATTTTTTTTTCAATATAAATGTGTGCACGACATTCCAAAAGTCACGTGGCATCGCCACCATGATATGGCTTACAACATAGTTTTTATAGTCCAAGGGGCAAATCAGAATGGTATCATCTTAAGATGCTTGGAGTTCAAAATTAAAACATGATTTCATCATACCCATTGAATATAAGATAACTTGTTACATCTCGAATTATTGTGGCTGCTGATTCAATTACAACAAATAACAAGCGGCCATGATCATATGTTATTAAATTTCACGAATTTCCAATTAAGAAATAAAAACACCTAAAGTCTTGGCAAGTTTAGGTTAATTTGCATGATTTATATTATTTTGCATTAAGGCAGATGTTTTTATCTAATTGCATGCCGTCATATCCTGGTAATTATCATCTGTTTATCAAAGGCATAGGGAGCTATTAATTTTTTCGTACATTAATACAGATACTGGTGCACCACTTTATTAATTAATTTTGTACCTTCTGCAGAAGTTTGGTTGGTTAACTCAAGTGTTAGGAATTGTTTGTATTTTAATAACAAATTATAGAAAAAAGTAACTTTGTCAAGAGTGACTTACATTATGAACGTATGCATTGATAGCGTCGTAAGTAAGTTTAACGTTTCTGTCATTGTTGCCATCAGCCTGGCTCAAGGTCCAGCTGACCCTGGTCGGTTCTGAAGCTCCTCTAGGCAGTATGACTGCAGTGATCAGGTAGTGCTCTGTTAAAACTGAAAAAGAAAACAATACATCAACTTATTTTCCATGTCCTCAATACTTTAGCTTGCTTTAGAGCAAGCAACTGTTCTGTTCTGTTCATAACAATCGTTTTGAGAATAAACAAGCTAAATGCAAAAACGTGTTTTGTCAATGATGATGTTAGTCACTGAAAAAGAACCCAACAAACATTCAGAAATTCAAACTTCAAAATGCAAAACGTTTAGTGTTTATTTTCAGATTTATTTTTTGGCTTCCCTTCTCAATCTATAGTTCGACAGTGACTTGATTGTATACTCTTATGAAACAGCCAATACCTTAGACAGTGATGCCGCCAGAAATTTTCGGAGTGTAGTAAATACAAATCATAATTGTTTTTTATTGTTTAACTAATTGTCTGTTTCAAATTAATGTGTACTATTTTGCTATTACACAATTTGTACATGACGTGACTGTCTCAATAGCGATAACATACCGGTATTGAAAAAGATTGCAAAATTAAAAATACTTTAAAAGAATAACTTTACTTAATATAATTAGGAAAAGTAAACACAATGAAAATGTTCTTACTTGTGTCTGGATGATTGTGTGGGTCTGTCTGCGCGAGACTCAGACCCGCTACCATCAGCAATGTGCAACACTTGAGCAGCATCATCGTTTAATCCTTGACTGTGAGGTTGTTTTAAGAGAACTTGTAAAGCTTGTTACTTAAGTTGTTTGTTTTAACATCACTGACAACGAGTATTTATAATACCGAGTTTGAAAAGGTCTGTTCCAAAATTATTATTTTTTGTGCGACAAGTTATTGAACAATAGCTAGCACGGATTAAGGACTGAAATTATCAAATTTTTGAATTAGGTATTCTGTTACAACTAGCAAATATATGGCTTGCTCTGAACTGTGGTTACGGCTATTTTATTCATATTTTAACATACATGTAATATTTTAGCATGTGCAGAGTTTATTTTAACGAAAGATTTTCTGCGTCTAATAATGCATCAAGTTCGAAATAAGAAAGAACACGTGTTTGCTCGAACGAAATGATTTATTTGTATTTACAATAAATAAAACTCGTGACTTTCAGGGTACTGTTGAATTGCACGAAAATCAAAATAAAAAATCCTAGATTGATGAACGATATGTTCATGTTATGTACTTGAGAACTGGATGTTTCTATATTTGCAGGGACCATTTTACTTTTAATTCTGATCTGTAGTTCTTTTAAAATATAGTCAGCTGGGAGTTGAGTTGGATCAAATGACAGATTAACGTTATCATTGTAAAAAGCTTACGAAATATTTGCAGAACATTTTGGACAACCCTCTTTTTTTGATCGATGTGCTTCATGTGTTAAATTTTAGTAGCTGACCTGTTTTACTCTTCCACGTAAAAGTACACTTCTAGGACATACACTTACAGTAAATAATTTCACTTACAGTAATTTATTCTTTGAAAGCCATCGCTACCTGTTAACGTTGGCGTTGACGTCACGGTGTTTATCGACTTTTTGTTTGTTAATAAAACGTTGACCCATGTTTTTAAATATTGATAACATTTTTTCTATGGAAAGACGTTGATCGCAATATTGAGTATCATTCAAACTTTGCAGTCACTGTAATCTCGTTCAAACTTAGCTTAATATGCGCATACATTTAATAACTACCTTAGAACTGATACTTTCCTTCCAATATACGCCTATATGGGCAATTCTGGCATGTGCGAACAATGTAGATCCAGATCAGCCAGCACTTCAGTACCGTCTAATCAGGATCAACACTGTTTGGTTTTTGATTCATTAGGTTATTTCTGACCAAAGGGCGAACTTTGCAAATCCCGATCAGACGGCTTTAAGTTGTCTGGGAATGTAAATATGGCCGGTGCATGCAATTTTGTCGAAAGACAAACACTCGATAGAATACGACATTAAATAGTAAAGACATGCGGTAGATTGCGGCATATTAACGATAGAACAATTGATAAAAATGCATAACCGTCAAATATTGTTGAAAAATTTCGACGAATGGTCGAAAACCCCGAGAATTGCATTTTGCACTTACACCAGCGGCTTGTCATGCCTAAAAGTATGTTCGGTTTCCTTCAATATCATACAACCATAATACGTGATAAGCCTTCTTTTCCATGAACTTAACTCGCATTTCCAAAAAATTTCCTGTAAAAAGTCTCCCAGTACATTCAATCAGTGCAGTTACGTCCTTTGGGGGTTGTTTAGCACGATACTTATTTACTATGTTAATAGTACTAATAAATTTACTTTTGTTTTAATATTTCTGCCGGTTTAAAGATGGGTGGTTTCAATATCCCAGCCAATATGGATTTTGATATTGTTCAATAAGCTCAAGGATATACTTCCTACTTTTTTTAATTGTGCCTTTGGCGTTGTCTGCGATATGCAAGATTTATATTCTCAGTTCGACTGTCAAAATTTTATTCTGCTTAGTTCCGCCCATTGCTTTCTCCTTTAGGGCAAACCCGTTGTTTTATCCGGGGACCATACGCCGCTAACATGGTATTAGTATGAAAATACCGCATTGAAGGTTTCATGTTCACCGCCATATGCTCACCATCGTTTGTGATGGATCGAAATAGTACTGTTTATTGGTGTAAATATTGAGTTGCGCTCAACCATGGGCTATGCGGCGTGGGCAGTAATATGCATTCCCATTACTGATCATGAACAGGTTCATTCAAACCGAGCCTGCAATTTGATAATTTGATTGGAATGAAGCAGAAAATTAAAAAATTTGAAGGAAGTATGATTATGCGTATAGATTAAAAATGGAAAAGTGTACCCTGTTTTTTATTTATTTTTATTTTATTTTAGATGTTTGCATTCTTTTGCATTTAACATCGTTAAATAAGTGAATTGGTTGCAGTTATTACACATTTGCAACGTGTTTGTCTTCGTAAGAGAACTTGACATAGAAAATGATATACACGCGCACTGTAGAAACCTAATTGAACCCTCATTTACCAAAAAGTTTGAAACTGATCGTTGCAGTGTGGTAAACCCACGGTGTTTGTTTAATGTCAATCACTCTTAGTCTCTATTGGTTAAGGAAAGGCGAGTTTTCTGAATGTGGCCGTTGCTGATCTGTTCACTTTGCTTTAGCTTCGTACATTTTATGAATTCATTTTACTGGTATTGTTTTGAGTCCACCAGCCAAGAAATTGAATACAAAAACAAACACGAAAAAAGGTAAAACGGCGTTCCATACGCCTGTCCGCATTGTTAATTAGTTGGGAGGCACTAACTTGTCTAAACTTTGAAGTAAGATAAGGTTAATGTTTGATATATATGTGAATGATCATATTTTTTATACAGAATGTTGTTGTTATGTTTACAGTTGACGTTAAGTTATTTCATGTTTTCTTAACAAAGTTAAAACATGGCAACTGTAGAAGCTTTTAATCACACTTCGAATTCGTGACCAACTAAAATCGGAAAATTTCATTTAAGTATTTATTCGAGTTCGAGTAAAGTTAATGCTTCCTAGAACCCGATTTAAATCACATAAGCAAACATGTTTTTTCCACTGACACGTTAACCTCAGGTTCCTTCATTTATATTTTATGCGCCGTTTTATTTTGGAATTTTTATTTTGGTTTTATTTTGTCCGATCTGAATGAAACTTGGGGAAATGTTTATGGGCATAATTTCTCGGCCTAAAACGATAACCAGCCAAATCGCTTCAGGCACTTGAGAGTGTCCGCTCTATATATCAAACAGTTGTCCAATCTTCATGAAACTTGTGGAACTGTTTATGGGCATAATATCTCGACCAAGTTTGATAACCAGTCAAATCACCCTTACACACTTCAGAGTTATGTTGTTTTTTTTTACAAAAACAAATGGCAAACTGGCCTCTGCTCTTAGTGAAACAGTTGTTCGCTGATATTCACGAATGTTTGCGGAAGCGTAAGTATTACATGTTTACAAAGTTAGATAACCCGCCAAATCTTCTTCACACAAACCCTAATCCATTATAGTAGTACAAAGTTCCTGTGATATAGTTGACCCCTCCGCAAATAGCCCATAATTCTTTGGTATTAAATTGGCTGGTTATTAAATTCTTTTGTGTTATGAGGATTCCTGCAACTTGGTACATGGACACACCTCGCTATCAATTTTTTTAACCATTTACCAAAACTTTCGGCGGGCGTATTTTTTTGCACTTTGACACTCGTGTCTCGTGTAAATGTGTCCAGAAACGATGCGAGAAGCTATGTCTTTTCGATTGTTGACAAAAGTACAAACAAAAACAAATCAGGGCAAGAAGTTTGCAACCAAACAGATGTCCATAAATGAGGATTTTACAACAAAACAGTTAGGTTAACAAACTGTTTAGTCATTGCCAGTTCGCAAGTACTCATACGTCCGTGCAATGTACTCACGTAGTATGTTAAATATACTACGAAAATCAAGTAGAGAAAGTGAGAAGTTTTTGGAAATCGTTAAAGGATGCAGTACAAGATGTGAGGTAAGAATTTCTATTTTTGCAGTGCTAAGTAAAGCGAAAATTATTGGTTTCAAGAAAAGTTTTATAAATTATAAAAATGGTGAAATGTTCAGGGAGAAAACCAGGTGAACTACTTGTAATTTTCCAACTGAATCTTTCTAAACTTAAAACAAAATTATCAAATAAACAGGCTCTACCGCTCGGGAAACTTTTTTTCGGACAATTATTGTTGACTATAAAAATCCCGCAAGTAAACTGTGCCTATGAAGACTGAAGGAAAAGGTCTCGTATTGAATGGCAGTTAAGATGGTCTTTGTTTATCTATGTACTATGAAGTCATTTTAATTCTGTGAAACAATCTAATATTTAGCACATAAAACGCTGTCAAACAAGTAACCATTGGTGGGTCCATCCGACCGTAAGTAGATCTGTGTTATACCCTTCATCATAAATAATTCTATTGTGCATATATTCATTAATTAAATCTTATGGCCTTGACCTTTGGATTTGGGGGGATTAACTACAACACATGTTAAAATATTTAATTTGGGCTTTAGCAATCGTGTTTCATCGGCTTTAAGAGGTCGCAAACATTGCAAATGGCGAAAACAGGCTAAAATTTCAAAAAATGAATATTGGGGGAAATACTTATTGCCACCTAGAGTTTAGTAAATAAATGTATTTAGCTATGGATGTAGTAAATGTTTGCAAGCTCAATTTAGTCTAATTCATGTTCTAATTACCAAGCACATACTAAAATAAAAGAAAAACCATTTGCATGAGAACTCTGAAATTCATGAACAATATACCAAAGCAACTCATACCTGAAATAAGTATATGCTGGTCTACAATGTTTAGTGCCAATCCATCAAAATAATGTTAGGGTTATCAAGAAATTCAATGAAAACTTACTTCCTACTTTCACTTTCTACTTTCACTTTGAACCAGGAAGTAAGATTTCCTTGAATTTCTTGATAACCCTAACATTATTTTGATGGATTGGCATCTACTGGAGGGATTTTATTCAAACTTCATACACTGACACAGCACATTGGTAGGTATTGCAGTGTGCAAGAACAATAACTCTACCTAGCCTATTTTTAGAGTTATTCCCCTTTATCATATTTACTTGATAAATTTTGTCCGGAGCATAACTCCAAAACTACTGGAGGGATTTTATTCAAACTTCATACACTGACAGAGCACATTGGTAGGAAGTGCAGAGTGCAAGAACAATAACTCTACCTTGCCATTTTTTAAAGTTATTCCTCTTTATCATATTTACTTGATAAATTTTGTCCGGAGCATAACTCCAAAACTACTTGAGGGATTTTATTCAAACTTCTTACACTGACAGAGCACATTGGTAGGCAGTGCAGTGTGCAAGTCCAATAACTCTACCTTGCCTTTTTTAGAGTTATTTCCTCTTTATCATATTTTCTTGATAAATTTTGTCCTGAGCATAACTCCAAAACTACTTGAGGGATTTTATTCAAATTTCATACACTGACAGCACATTGGTAGGTAGTGCAGTGTGCAAGTGCAATAACTCTACCTTGCCTTTTTTAGATTTATTCCCCTTTGTCACATTTACTTGATACATTTTTTCCAGAACATAACTCAAAAACTACTTGAGGGATTTTATTCAAATTTCATATACTGACAGAGCACATAGGTAGGTAGTGCAGTGTGCAAGAACAATAACTCTACCTTGCCTATTTTAGGGTTATTCCCCTTTATCAGATTTACTTGATAAATTTTGTCTGTAGCTTAACTCCAAAACTACTTGAGGGATTTTATTCAAACCTCATACACTGACAGAGCACATTGGTAGGTAGTGCAGTGTGCAAGAATAATAACTCTACCTTGCCTATTTTTAGAGTTATTCCACTTTATCAGAATTACTTGATAAATTTTGTCCGGAGCATAACTCAAAAACTACTCGAGGGATTTTATTCAAATTTCATATACTGACAGAGCACATTGGTAGGTAGTGCAGTGTGCAAGTCCAATAACTCTACCTTGCCTATTTTTTTAAGAGTTATTCCCCTTTATCAGAGTTACTTGATAAATTTTGTCCGTAGCTTAACTCCAAAACTTAAAAGGATTTCCTCTCTAGGTAAAAATATACGAAAGTACAACCTTCAGGAAACTTTTTTTCCGGCGGGGGGATTAACCATGTGTAACGTGGCTCTTGTTCATATACCGCTGTTGCGAGCTTCGTTAAACATCAAGATCTATGAAGAAAGTGAATAGGAAATATACTGCTGTTTAATCGGGTTATTTCAACTGGTATGTACAATTCAATTTTTTTGAATTGTTACGAAATCACGGATAACCTTAAAAATCGCAGATCCGTTATCCGTTTTCAACGGATGAACCAGCTGTTTTCATGCCATGAAAAATAAAACGTTTCTTTTCCTTTCTTTTATTTGTAACGATATTGTTGAAGGCCTACATGTTAGGGGTGTTAAACTTTGACAGGACTGTGTATTCGTGGCTGATTTACCGTTCTTACTGGAAGTTACGCGAAAGAAATAGTTCTCTTAAATTGTTGCGTTTTTTAATTTTAAAGAATTTTGTTTGAATCTTTAAGAAGTAAGTGAGACAAATAATCAATCATTGGTATTTGGCGAAGATCGCGGTATCCCAACCCTCGGGCAATGCTTTCCAGACGGAAACTCGGCACAGCCTCGTTTCCGTCTGGAAAGCATTACCCTCGGGTTGAGATACCTTGATCTTCGCCGAATACGAACGATAGATTCTCTTTATCCTTGGGCTGTTTAAAAAATATGGCTGGTTTGGGTTTTCCTGGTATAAAAATGTACAACAAACTGTTACTACCATTTTCCTATTTTGCAGCGGTGTCTTATCATGGCCTTTAAATATTTGTGAAGTTTTATCAAAATAGCAACATCCGTTAAAAAATATTCTAAAATAACGTGCAAAAATGTCAAAAGTGTGACAAAAAAGTGTGAGTTTTAAAAATCATATTTGTTTAGACCCTCATTTACTACAAGCTTGAAAAAAGACAAGTTTCAGTGTTGTTTAAGTGAAAGGTGCATTTATTGGGCATCAACTAATGATAAAATTAAGCATATTATACTTAAAGTAATCAAAATTTATGCCAATAAGTCAAGCGAGGTAGATAAGAAAATACCTCGAGATTTTTTGATTATCATTAAGTTTAATGTATCTTTATATGTAATAACTATAATATAACTACCTCTACTGAAGTTATATTTGTCTGCAGCTCCCTTGGGAAAATATTAGCTGAATTTGGCAGGAGTGTGACATTATGCACATATTGCAATATTCTGTCAACATATCCCTTACATTAATACTAGAGCATGTGTTTTCCTAAAAGTCTATGTCTTGTATTGTTAAATAGTGACAAACAGGAATGACCTTAGTGAAACATTTTTGAGTACACTGCACTTATGTGGTTGTCAGGAGTGTGACACACTTTCTTAAAAACATCAATATTTTATCGTCATGCGAAACCACATGTTCTAAAGCACTTATATTTGATGCTTCAACATGTAATTTAACAGATATTGTATTTTAAGCAAATAAATTAAAATTCTTGCAATTTATTTAATATTTGTAAATAAAGCTCCATGAATTTTTTACTATGTAACATGTGAGTTTTACTTGATTGATTTTGATCACTGAAAAGACTGTACAAACATATGCAGCGACCAGTTTGGACTTTTTATGAACTTAAATTCTTTACATTTTTTCACTGCTTGACTTTTTTAATAGCCCAAATGACAATATCTCAGCAACCAGTTGACCAATTTCAAAAATCTGTTCAGTTCTGTACTCAGCTTCAATAAGCAAAAATACAGAGTAACCAGTTTGGACTTTTTATGAACTTTAATTTTCACTATTTTTTTTCACTTTTCCAGCCATTTTTTAAACAGCCTCAAGTCGTGTTCCAAAATTGTATCTACCTGCAGTTTATTAAAGTGTTTTCTTTCACCAACAGACTTGAACCCAATGGCGTTTGCATGAGAAGAGAGCTCCACGACACAAGTTGGAAATAACGACTTTTATTACCAGAATGGTATACGAACTAAAAATAAACTCGCGAGTACTCGTATTCAATATCAAAAAATGTTTAACAGATCATATTCACTTTGAAATGTCTTTCTGAATACCGAATTGTTTGTTATAATCGTCTCCGAAATCAGGTTGTGGATCTACATCGTATCAAACTAGTGTGTAAAATAGCAAACAAAATCCCGCTAGATGCCTCTCTGGTAAATATAGCAACCAATCGAAATAATAATTTGAAATTCCCTCCGCATGACGATTTAAAACGCTTATTATTAAAAATACTTATTTGATTAAAAAAGTAGGTTAAAATCATATAACAAACAGATACTTTTTACCAGCGATAAAGATAGGGGCAAACATTCTGGAAATAAAAATGAAATATGCTTATCAGTAATGATCATATCAAGAAGACATAGCCTCCCAACACAGCCAAACAGTAGAGAGGAAATGAGAGCATGTGTTACAAAATGGACAATTTTCAAAGCAGACACCACAAACAACGAAAATAAGAACACGAGGGGTTACCGTATTGTGGATAAACAATTTGACACTGGGGGTTTAACCCAGGTTCTATGGCGCACCAAACACACTTGCACCAACAGGTTTTGATATGAAAACACAAGTACAAAAATGAAATATGCATATCAGGAATGGCCACATCCAGCATACACAGCCTCCCCACACAGCCAAAAAGTAGAGAGGAAAAGAGAGCATGGTATTACAATAATCAGTCTCAAAATGGACGCCACAAACAATTAACGAAAGCGAGAACCAGAGGGGTTACCGCCTTGGAACGGTGAGTGGCAAAACAAATTGCCACTGGGGGTTTAAACCAGGTTCTAGGGTGCACAAACCTCACACTTGCAAGTTATCTTGGTGAATTAGCTCCAACGTATCTATCATAGCTTACAAAGACATATATCATACATCTAAGATATATCAGCAAAACCAATAGCTAATATGTGTGCGATATAATTTAATGATAATAAAAAGGTCATTATTTGGTATGTCCTAGTAAAAGCCTAACTGTCTATTTAGTTACACGTGTAGGCGGTTGTCTTCATCATTTTAAATATGACTGTTCTTTTTTAATGTGACATTGATTGAGCTAATTTAAATATTTTACAGGACCATTGTTGTTTTTTATTTCAGTAATTTTGTGAATTTTATTGAAAACTACTAGTGCGCAAACCACGAACCTACCACCAATGTCAATAGCTAGTTGCTAATCTGTTAATTTATGTGCACATATAAATGTATATTTTCTTCTTTGCGTTGTCACGTTAATTGCTTTATATATTTTGGTATGGTTTTTCGGGGTACAAGTAAGATAAGAGAGATTAGTTTTTAAAAGAAGTCTGAACACATTATATCTTTTCCTCTACGTTCTGGCTGTGTGGGGAGACTATGTTTTCTAGGTGTGGCAGTTCCTGATATGCTTTGTTTTTCATTTTTTAAATTCTTTAGATAAAGTTTTGATGCGACCCTAGTGTCTTGAGAGCAATGTACTTTAACGTAAATGGGAAAGAGTACCAATACATAGAGTATTTGCCAAAAAACAATTTCATCTGCAAATACTCCTTAACCTAAAAGTTCTGATTCTTTCCAACTGATGACTGGCATTTACAAGATTTTTACAGATTTTATACTAGCCTGCCACATGAATGATTATTTCATGATTATTTCAAAATATTGTCGCATTCATGCATGTTTTCATTGTCATTAGCCTTTTTATAACTAATCAGTACCTGGATGTTATAATATCAATATGCATAGACAAATAACTCTTCCTGAAAAATGAAGCGTTTATTTAAATGGTTTATTTTTTCATGAAATTATCACATCTGTTGTCATGTTTTGGATGGTTCTATGGTTTCGGTTTGCAGGATTCTGTAGCAGCTTTCACCACTCCCAGATACTGTGTTTTGATCTCTTGTGGCCCCGTGTATTGAAGAAGGGCTCTCTCAAGATTGACCAGCTTGCACTTCGGCAGAACCCAGCTGTGAACGACGACACCGTTGATCTTGTGGTCTATGGTATAACCTTGATAACCGGGGTCAGAGGAAAGAACCGGAGCTGGCACATTTGTACTGTGATCCAGATCCTAAAAGAAGATTTACGTTATAATAAAAACACATGTCCACAACTGTTTTGTTCTCTGTTCGAGTTTATAAGCAAACAACGTCCTGGGCAATATTAGAAACCTGTAAACATACCTGATGAGCTGAACAGCAAGGGCAATTTACGTATCGTTATACATAAGAAGGGTCACCATTTGATAATGGATGTGTCGTTAACTAGAATTAAGACATGACATTATAATTCCAAAAGTACAATTGATTCGTGCCCCATCATATGACCACAGACTACTAGTATACTACTAGTGCTTACAGTCAATCTGTTTGAATGTTTATCAAACTACGTACACGACTGCTCTGAATAATGAGAAAGAGATCATAAGCGAAACACATTTAGCAACTTTGTTCAAATAAGGTAATGGTAATTACTAGATAGGTGTTTAATTGAATACTTGTTTCGCACTTGGATTTTTTTTTATTTTAAGGCCCCTTCACAGATAGCCCCATGTTTTTAAACATTTAACGTTAGACATGTTATGATACAATAAACAATGATTGACCGACGTACGGACAATGCGATCCCTATGTTTCGAAATTTCTTCGAAAGGGCGACATAGAAAGGTAATCGAAATACTACTATTAAATTTCAGATTTTATTGTTCATTGAACATTGATTAAATTTAAATATTTACATGTGTGTATATCGTGATTGCTTCAATGAGTTTTCCACTTGCTGTATTTTTCGCCCATGATGTTATCGGCCACGGATATTTTGCTGAATCGATGACTAAGCTGAACACGTATTCCTCGGGTGATCCTGAAAAAGTCCAACGCACAAGATTATTTAAATGTGACTGGAAATCAGTCTCAATTATCGAGCACCTGAAAGTTTGATCATTCATAAACAAGTTTAAAGGCAGAGAAAGTGAACAGCCATGTTTCAAAACGACTGAAAAAAAAACAAGAATATGCATATCAAGAATTGCCACATACAAAAGACAGAGCCTCCCCACACAACCAAGAAAAAGAGAGAGCATGGTTTGTAAAATGATTAATTTCAAAACAGAAACCACAAACAACAAAAATGTGAACCCGATTTGTTACCATCTTGGAACGTTCTAGTTAGCATGCGAAGATAATCGAAACTTTTAAAATTTATATAAAAGAAAATTCCCAAGAAAAGTATAAAATTTAATTCTGTTTATTTTAATTTTAAAAGTTACTGTCAAATGTTTGCAAACACAAATGGTATTTGGAATTAATTAGTTTCCAACATTTTATTACAAAGTAAATTCAAAAAGGTAGGAACTAAGTTTCTTATAAAAGTCAGTCACTGACTGCGCTTCAGTGATGAAATATTATTCGAGTTAAATCAGACTTTCGTTTTACTGTTACCTTCCGTGAACTGGGGTAAAATTACTTTCTAAATGTATCTATATCATTTCTACAACAGAGAGATGATATATGTTGTAATTTGCTGTGTTAATTAGTGTAACCGCGTGCAATCAAGCTTGTTTGATTGATGTATCATTGACTTCCAACATTTACAACAAGGTATGCGTCATGCGGTTTTCTTTATCCTTAAAACGAAGATGACATCTGCAATAAAGACAACGAACTTGTTAATTGCCTTAGAGTGTTAACTAATTTTCCTTGCGGTGCACAATCAGCCGTTTATATTATTATTGGTACATCGTCTGTATCGTTATATGCATTTTAAAAATTTATTGTGTAGTTTTTCGCTCCTTTGTGCATTGTAAAACACGTTGCCTACGTTGGCTACGTTTTTGTCGTATGATGCAATGTACATTTTGTTAGTGTGATTCATTATGTTTTCGTTCTTACGTCAAGTGTTGTTCCATGATGATTCATATCGTGATACACAATTAAAGCGCTGTTTTGTGTTTCTTTATTACTTTAGAATATAAAAGTATACTTTTAATTATTTCTTTATACTACTTTTAAACATTAAAGTATACTTTTATTTTAATTAACTATGTTGTCATTTTATTTGAGTAATGAATAACGTTATACACTATCGTAATTTAAACAGAATGCACACATGTGTGATATAGCCTACTCTGTGCAGGTAAGTCTGGCTATATAGCGAAAAATAAGTATGTTGATATAGCGTCATTCAGGCAACGAAAAAAAATCATAACTATACTTGCATGTCTATAAACTTGCAAAAGCTGCTGTGTTGTTTTAACAGGGTGCAAGTTCCATTCTGTACTACTCAGTAAAAGTGTCTCTATTAAAAAGAAGCCACGTACTAATATTTTCGCAATTGGTTTGGTCAAATAATCTGCGCGCGACAGTTATCGACCGGTAAATGCAGTTCTTGGTCCGAAAATAGTTATTGACAAGGACTAGGGTTAGGGTAAACCAAATTCCTCGGCCGCATCCATAGTTCTCGAGAGTATCTCTAGTTTCCTGGTTTGAGAACCACGGATTTCGCCAAAAACTATAGTTCCTAGCCGATAACTATAGTTCTCGGTGGTTTCGTTAGTTCTCGACCAAACCAAACCTGCAAGTACTTGAAGAAAAATGCAACTAAAATGTTGATCGTACACACCTGATTCTCCGGCTTTATGGATCGGTCCAGCATATATTCCAGCAAATATTACTGATAAAACAACAACAAACAGGTTCTTCATTGTTTTCTGTACTGAATGTCGTGCAATTATAAGCTGCAGTTGGCGATTATAAACATCGCGATGACTAGTGTAATTATCATACTGTCAGCGACCCACGCTGAATACAAATAGACAGGTTAGGGAAGCATCTCTGAAGAGCAAGATTTATTGTTATTGTCTATTGTTAGGCCAGATATCTCCTGCATAATGATAAGGTCATGTATATACTTCTATTTATTTAATAAAATATATACAACGTCATTTTTCCATTAAGAATGTTTGCTTTTTTAAGCTTCGTTTAATTTATTAAATGATTACATGAAGGGGAGACGAATAGTCCAAACGGTAAAACGTATAATGTTCAAATAAAAAGCCCAACAATATTTATTTTCCACCTATTTTTATCCGCCGCATAGCGGCTGGGGGATATAGGAATGGTCTTCGTCGTCCGTCTGTCCGTCCTTCCTTCCGTGCGCGCACATTTCGTGTCGGGTCCATAACTTTTCAACCCCTAGAAGGAATTTCATCAAACTTTAGTCAAATGTTCTCTCCATCAAGACGACGTGCAGAAACCATGTTCCAGCCTGGCCAGGTCAAGGTCACCAGTGGTGTTTGAAGATATGAACCATGTATTTCGTGTCCGGTTCATATCTTCTGAACCCCTAGAAGTTATTTCATGAAACTTTAGTCAAATGTTCTCCCCATGAAAACGAAAAGAACCCATGTTCCAACCTGGCCCGCTCAAGGTCAAGGTCACCAGTCGTGTTTGAAGATATGAACCATGTATTTTGTGTCCGGTTCATATCTTCTGAACCTCTAGAAGGAATTTCATGAAACTTTAGTCAAATGCTCAGCCTATGAAGACGATGTGCAGAACCCACGTTCCAACATGGCCGACTCAAGGTCAAGGTCACCAGCGGTGTCTGATGATTTGAACCATGTTCTTCGTGTCCGGTTCATATCTTCTGAACCCCTAAAAGGAATTTTACGAAACTTTAGTCAAATGCTCAGCTTATGAAGACGATATTTAGAACTCACGTTGCAACATGGCCGGCCTAAGGTCAAGGTAACCAGTGGTGATTGAAGATTTGAACCATGTTCTTCATGTCTGGTTCATATCTTCTGAACCTCTAGAAGGAATTTCATGACTTAGTCAAATGCTCAGCCCATGAAGACGATGTGCAGAACCCATGTTCCCACCTGGCCAGCTCAATGTCAAGGTCACCAGTGATGTTTGAAGATTTGAACTATGTATTTTGTGTCTTGTTCATATCTTTTGAACCCCTAGAATGAATATCATGAAACTTTTATCAAATGTTCAGCCCATCAAGATTATGTGCAGAACCCATGTTCCAACCTGGCTAGCTCAAGGTCAAGGTCATTGAACATTTGAACTATGTATTTTGTGTCCGGTTCATATCTTCTGAACCCCTGCAATGAATTTTATCAAACTTTAGTCAAATGTTCATTCCACCAAGATGATGTGCAGAACCCATGTTCCAACCTGGCCAGGTGAAGGTCAAGGTCACTGGTTCATATTTAACCATGTCTTTCATATTTGCTCCATAACTTCCAAACTGCTGGAGATATATTTGTTAATTTGCAATTAAACATCCATAACCTTTCCAACATTCCTGCATGCGGCGGGGGACATTGCTGTCGTTCCGACTGCCTTGTTTACATTTTATTTAAAATGTAAAGTACTCTAGTTAAAGTTTTCTTGTTTTGTTCAGACCACGAAAAATAAGAATATTATATAGCAGTGCTAGCACTAATTACAACATAAGGAATTATCGTTTACATTTGGACTCTAGTCCAGGTTCACGATGTCAAGGGTTTACTCATCATTATTAGGTGTACCGCCGATACTTTAGAATTCTGGGCATATCACCGTATCATTCTTGCGCAATCTGTTAAAAAAGACAAGAGGTAAGGTCTGAAATGCGAAATTTTTTTCAAAATAGATAATATTTAAAAAGTTTGCGTACATCACGAAAATTTTGAATGTTTCTTCTGTTTGTGAAAAACATTTTGCTACAATTTTTGGCAGTTATAACTTGAAACCAATAAAAACACTTTTATACATGTGACACATTTGTCTTCTAGATGCATTTTGTTGTTTTTATTTTAGGATGGATATCACCGTCGAACAATAACAGGTAAATGTTTGTGATATCGGTTCATGTAGGACTCTTCCATTTATTTTTTCCTTTGTCGGAATGGTGTTTACACGTTTATACATGTAGTTCCATTTATTGATCAAATGAAACTTATAAATTTATAGCATTAACAATGCATTTTTTATTTTTAGACTGAAGTTGACAAATATATTGATGGTTCACTTATAAATTAATAGCATTTATCACTACAATGCATTTTTGATTTTTAGACTGAAGTTGACAAATATATTGATGGTTCATGGAAAACCACACTACATTGTTTTCACCTTTTGATATCGTTGATCAGTTAAAACTGGGCCTGTACTAGGGTTTTAAGCCTTATGCTTAATTAAACGATCTGAGAACTATAGTTATGGACAATAACTACGGTTTTCGCCCGAGAACTAGGGTTTTCACTAATAACTATTGTAAATAGGCACTATGTTATATCACTGTATTATGACCACCCGATTATTAGGACCACTTCTGTCCAGTTCAAGAGGCGGCCTTAATTAAAGGATATCACTGTATATCTGCGATAATACAATTTCAGATTTCTATGGCCGCTTTACATGCTTTAGGCGTTATGTCCATTGACATTTCAACAGATCAAATTACAAGTGACACAGTAATAGATCTCTTATTTCATAGTATAACTGATGTGTTCGTTGATGACAAATGGTGAACTGTTAATACAACAACAGAACTCTTAAGCGGCCGAAGAAAAAGAACGGCTTGATCCGAGTGCAAACATAGAAAGTTCATCAGTGGATGAACTTGGCGAAGTTATCACTGAGAATTTGAAAAGTATATGGGCATGAATTTGTTGGAGTCGACATAAATAACAACTCACCACAAAATGCGATAAACATAAATGTGGGATATGTGAAAAGTGCTTTACTAGGTCGTCAGATTAAAAACGGCATGTGAACATCCACAGCTCCGATTCTAAAGCCAAATGCCATATTTGTGACAAATACTTAAGTTGCAGAGGAACGGGTTTGAAAACTCATATGCCGAGAACATCGGGACAATGTAAAATGTGTGGAAATGTTTTCAAAAGTAAAGGCGGACTTACTACCCACGAAGCTAATCATAAAGGGGGATACAGATATATGTGTGTTGTTGTGGGAAAGGGTTTCAAATTCTGTAATGGCCAAAAAACTCAATATACAGGTATTTATGGTTACCTTGGCGTTCGGAAAACACGAATAGTGACGGCATAAGTCGATGTTTGGCGGAAATATTACAGTTCTATAACCTTAATGAGGCAGTATCCATGGTCCTTGAGCCTTCTTCAGAGTTCAATGTCACAATCGTTCCGTTTGACAGTTGATTAAATATGCCCTGACAAACTTTTTCTATAACAACAATTAAAAGAGACATAATTCTTTGAATATTCGTTCTCGTACAATTCGCATACTCTGCGCATCATCGCTTTATCAATATTCAGAGTTTCGTTTCATTTATATCACTCAATATTTCAAACTAGAGTTTTGTGTTCCGCGGAACACATGTGTCGCCCATAATTGCATTAGAAATGGGTATAACAAAAAATAGTGAAAAAAAAATACGAGTCATTATTCTTGTCACCGATGACTGTACATGCTGATGATATATTCCAAGTATTACGTGATTAGGAAAATTACTTTCAAAGTTATATTCAATTTTGAGTTTCATGTGAAAGTTGGGGGACTAACGGACGATACTGTTGCCGCCGTCAAAGACGCCACCGCCGCCGCCGGACAATAGGATCCCTGTGTCAACCTAGTATCGAAGGTGACACAATGATATTCACTGAACAAGAACAACGCGACATGCTTGTTACCTATTTACTATAAAGATAACGCGCCAGTCCCGTACAAAATTACATTGATGCTACAATAAAAACATCGTTTACGTCCCCTTCACAGAATGTCTTTTATTGATATGGAGGAAACGGAACAAATTAACTGATTAAGTAAGAACATCATTTTAATAATTTAAAAAGATATTAAAATTAAAACTAAAATATTTGATAAAAATTGTTGTAGCGAGCAATGACTAAGCATCCAACAATATGAAGAATGTTTCCTTTTTTAGAGACTGGGTGTACTATTTTTCTATAAATAGAGAACTTACAAAGACCAACCAATATAGATTTGGATATTGTTCAATCATGTTGAGGATATACTTCCTACTTTTTAACGTTTGCCTTTGGCGTTGTCAGTGATATATGCAATAGATGAAAAGGGAACTTTGAAAGCCGACAAACACGGCAAATATGAAAATATTGCAGGCTCGGTTTGATTGAGCCTGTTCATGGGCAGTAATGGAAATGCATATTACTACCCACGCCGCCTAGCCCCGAGTTGAGCGCAACTCAATATTTACACCAATAAACAGTACAATTTTGACCATCCCAAACGATAGTGTGCATATGATGGTGAACATGGAACCGGATTTATATTCTCAGATCCCCTGTCAAAATTGTATTTTGTTTCGTTTCGCCCATTGTTTTCTCGTTTAGGGCATTTTCATTCTTTTATATGGGGACCACAAGCTGCTGGACATAGAATGATATTTATCAGAAAATACCGCATTGAAGGTTCCTTGTCCACCGCCATATGCATACCATCTTTTGGGATGGATCAAAATTTACTTATTTTATTTAATAATTTATGTTATTTTCTGTTTATTGATTTAAATATTGAGCTCAACAGCTCAACCCGGGGCATTTCTATTACTGCCCATGAACAGGCTCTATCCAACCAAGCCTGCAATATTTTTCAAATTTGTCGTGTTCGGTGGCTTTCAAAGCTCCATTTTTATCTGTTACAGGTGAGTTTTTCACATACGGTTGAACTTTGGAAGACATTAAAGGCGATGAAGAGGATTAGGGGAGACTGGGGATAGTTGTTACATTTTTCACATTGTTAGCTAGCCTGAGCCGAAGGCTCACAGTGAGCTATTGTGATCAGAAGTGGACCAGCATGTCCGTCGTCAACTTGTGTTTATTAACACGATAGATTCCAGTTTACCGATTGTCATCAAAATTGGTCAGAATGTTTGTCTTGATGGTGTTTCGATCCAGTTTGAAACTGGGCCATCTTGGGTCAAAAATTAGGTCACTAGGTCAAATTAAAGCAAAACGTGTAACCGCAATAGAAATCACATTTTCCATCTCATCAAATTTTGTTTGAATATTTATATTTATGATCTTTACTCAAATAATGGTCTTTGTTTGCCCTAATGCCCGGCCCTCTCCTGGTTAAAATATTTTTCTTTTAGATTCTGTAATCTACAGTTACTTACCCGATTTTGACACGAACTTTATACTGTCTTAAAATTTAATTCCTGAACATTTCACTCACTGGTTGTTCAGTGATAAAATTTAAACAAAAATTTTAGTAGCAGAGTGAAAATATTGGTTTCAGAATTCATACTTACTTGTTCGCGAGGTAATTCTTTATTGTGCACCATACAGTTTTGATGATGACGTGTGAAAATGAAATTATCGTTTTTAACAATTTTCAAAAATACTGTTATTATATCGTTATAAAAAGATGAATATTAATAAAAACAGGAGACAATTATTGTTAAAATAGAATTTTGTTAGAAAATTAATTAAATGTGGTACCTGCTATGTTGTCTTATCCGGATGTTAAAATAAAGCACTTTCCTCTCAAATAAATAAAATAATAATAAATTAGGTATATGTTATGTAATTTTAAAAAGATCTGTATAGGGTAACTTGAATTTTATTTATTTTTATACAGAAACTGACAAACAATTCATAGCAGTTTGAAAATCAGACCTTTCAAAATATTTATTTATTAACTGTTTGTTAAGTAGAAAAATGTAGCAGATTCATAAAATGTTCAGATTATATTACAGAGAAGTGTGTATATACATAAGCTGGCATGTTAAGGTAGATGGACATGTTGCTAACCCAGTTTTGACGTCAGAAATTGAATATCGTTCAAATGTTATAAAATTCGGTTAGAAAAATGCGTGAGGATTGGTTTATTGAAATATGCTAAATACTTCAACTTGTCGACGACGGTAATTAAAAATAGCGCCATCTACGAAGGCTCCCGTTTCCTCCCTTTTTCCTTAAATGTAGCGATTTTAGTATGTAGTTTACGAACGGACAAATCTGCAGAATCATTGTATCCCTTTAATCGCACATACCTATCTATCTCGTCGACGACATTATTAACACTTGATAACTGCCTGTAATAACCAGTATATTGTGATACTTCAGTTGAGAGCATTGTCTCGTCGACGACATTATTAACACTTGATAACTGCCTGTAATAACCAGTATATTGTGATACTTCAGTTGAGAGCATTGTCTCGTCGACGACATTATTATCACTTGATAACTGCCTGAAAAAACCAGTATATTGTGATACTTCAGTTGAGAGCATTGTCTCGTCGACGACATTATTAACACTTGATAACTGCCTGTAATAACCAGTATATTGTGATACTTCAGTTGAGAGCATTGTCTCGTCGACGACATTATTATCACTTGATAACTGCCTGTAATAACCAGTATATTGTGATACTTCAGTTGAGAGCATTGTCTCGTCGACGACATTATTAACACTTGATAACTGCCTGTAATAACCAGTATATTGTGATACTTCAGTTGAGAGCATTGTCTCGTCGACGACATTATTAACACTTGATAACTGCCTGTAATAACCAGTATATTGTGATACTTCAGTTGAGAGCATTGTCTCGTCGACGACATTATTAACACTTGATAACTGCCTGTAATAACCAGTATATTGTGATACTTCAGTTGAGAGCATTGTCTCGTCGACGACATTATTATCACTTGATAACTGCCTGTAATAACCAGTATATTGTGATACTTCAGTTGAGAGCATTGTCTCGTCGACAACATTATTAACACTTGATAACTGCCTGTAATAACCAGTATATTGTGATACTTCAGTTGAGAGCATTGTCTCGTCGACGACATTATTATCACTTGATAACTGCCTGTAATAACCAGTATATTGTGATACTTCAGTTGAGAGCATTGTCTCGTCGACGACATTATAAACACTTGATAACTGCCTGTAATAACCAGTATATTGTGATACTTCAGTTGAGAGCATTGTCTCGTCGACGACATTATTATCACTTGATAACTGCCTGTAATAACCAGTATATTGTGATACTTCAGTTGAGAGCATTGTCTCGTCGACGACATTATTATCACTTGATAACTGCCTGAAATAACCAGTATATTGTGATACTTCAGTTGAGAGCATTGTCTCGTCGACGACATTATTATCACTTGATAACTGCCTGTAATAACCAGTATATTGTGATACTTCAGTTGAGAGCATTGTCTCGTCGACGACATTATTATCACTTGATAACTGCCTGAAAGAACCAGTATATTGTGATTCTTCAGTTGAGAGCATTGTCTCGTCGACGACATTATTAACACTTGATATCTGCCTGAAAGAACCAGTATATTGTGGTACTTCAGTTGAGAGCATTGACTCGTCGACGACATTATTATCACTTGATAACTGCCTGTAATAACCAGTATATTGTGATACTTCAGCTGAGAGCATTGTCTCGTCGACGACATTATTATCACTTGATAACTGCCTGTAATAACCAGTATATTGTGATACTTCAGTTGAGAGCATTGTCTCGTCGACGACATTATTATCACTTGATAACTGCCTGTAATAACCAGTATATTGTGATACTTCAGTTGAGAGCATTGTCTCGTCGACGACATTATTAACACTTGATAACTGCCTGTAATAACCAGTATATTGTGATTCTTCAGTTGAGAGCATTGTCTCGTCGACGACATTATTAACACTTGATAACTGCCTGTAATAACCAGTATATTGTGATACTTCAGTTGAGAGCATTGTCTCGTCGACGACATTATTAACACTTGATAACTGCCTGTAATAACCAGTATATTGTGATACTTCAGTTGAGAGCATTGTCTCGTCGACGACATTATTATCACTTGATAACTGCCTGTAATAACCAGTATATTGTGATACTTCAGTTGAGAGCATTGTCTCGTCGACGACATTATTATCACTTGATAACTGCCTGTAATAACCAGTATATTGTGATACTTCAGTTGAGAGCATTGTCTCGTCGACATTATTATCACTTGATAACTGCCTGTAATAACCAGTATATTGTGATACTTCAGTTGAGAGCATTGTCTCGTCGACGACATTATTAACACTTGATAACTGCCTGTAATAACCAGTATATTGTGATACTTCAGTTGAGAGCATTGTCTCGTCGACGACATTATTATCACTTGATAACTGCCTGTAATAACCAGTATATTGTGATACTTCAGTTGAGAGCATTGTCTCGTCGACGACATTATTATCACTTGATAACTGCCTGAAATAACCAGTATATTGTGATACTTCAGTTGAGAGCATTGTCTCGTCGACGACATTATTATCACTTGATAACTGCCTGTAATAACCAGTATATTGTGATACTTCAGTTGAGAGCATTGTCTCGTCGACGACATTGTTATCACTGGATAACTGCCTGTAATAACCAGTATATTGTGATACTTCAGTTGAGAGCATTGCCTCGTCGACGACATTGTTATCACTTGATAACTGCCTGAAATAACCAGTATATTGTGATTCTTCAGTTGAGAGCATTGTCTCGTCGACGACATTATTAACACTTGATAACTGCCTGTAATAACCTGTATATTGTGATACTTCAGTTGAGAGCATTGTCTCGTCGACGACATTATTAACACTTGATAACTGCCTGTAATAACCAGTATATTGCGATACTTCAGTTGAGAGCATTGTCTCGTCGACGACATTATTATCACTTGATAACTGCCTGTTATAACCAGTATATTGTGAAACTTCAGTTAAGAGCATTGTGCACAGGCTTTTGGTGTTAAAAACCGCTATTCCGTCTTACGCAAAAACCTTACAGATACAGCGTGTAGTACGCAATATCCATCTCATGGTACAGTTGCAACATCGCGATTATTATCTCGAAGCTGTGCATTGACTGTGCCTAACGGGGTGGCCACATAAATCGATAGATCAGTTTCATTTCGCATTTCAATTGTTCAAGTCTAACGACTTGGAATATTCTGTTCGTGGAAGGATGGCAGTATGTGCATTATCGGTACTGCCATGATCAGAGCCAGCATGGTTGGAACCGCAATTCCTAATGGTTTCAATATTGCTCGGATCAGGGGGATCCGTCACATATGCTGGGGCGAAGTCAGTGTCTTGAAATACGCCGCTGTTTATAGAATAAATGTTGGACACCTGTAGCGTGCTTAAGCGGAATTATTAATGTTTGGTCTACTTGTTTTGTGGTTTTACGCCGATTTCAAAACAGTATTTATCATATTTCGGCATCGCGGTACCACGGTACGATCCTTCCACCTTTGAAACAACTTGCGCCACACTGTCCAACACAAAGAAGAATGAGGAACCTCATGACTATGAATCACGAGTCTGAATTCTTGTTACAGAAAGGTTAAAAGTGGTTACTTGAACTACTTGTAATCATTAATACCGGTAACCATGTATAGAAATTCGAAAAAAAACTAAAAACGCACTCGACTGTTAACTAAAACTAGTAAAAGTCAGCTTGGCTACATTAAGACCACCTGTGTAGTCTGTGACCAGATGCCTAAGCTTCCATCGACACTTGTTTGTGTGCTTTTGCATGCAACATATTTGAGCTAATGTGTGGGTTGGAGTTATTTCACTACAATATAAAAGTAATTGAAGCCATTACAGAGTTTGTGCGTGTTTAACAAATTAAGACTGTGAGCCAGTCGTTCTTAAAATATGTCAAGACATGCTAAGTATTGGACGAAAGAAGTGAAAGCAGTAAAAAAGTTTCATACAAAACTCCAGAAGTACAGTGTTTATGATGTGTAATTACTGCAAACAGCAGAGTTTAGTTTCTTTGAAATGACTGACCAGTGAAACCTCCTATTTGTCTACTGTATCTCGAAATGAATTTACACTTAACAAATTACTATAGAATCCTAATTCGAGTTCAGTGAAACAACATGTGTTGTCAATTGATTTTCTTCGTAAAAATTATGAAAGCCACAATCTGACAGCTACAGATCACTGCTACTTATAAACAAATCAGTCGGTAATATTTGCATTGGCGTTGTATGTAAACAACACTAGTTGAATGATTATATATTTAAAACTGAAGAAGTCATGAACATCAGTCCCATAAGCCGAGAGGTCTCACTTTGCATCTGTAGTTTTTATGTTCTATTTTTTCAAAAAAGTCTTTGTTTGCACATTTTCTTTAAACACTTAAAGTTGATTTTACTAATTCCTCAAGACAAGATAAAAGTGCAAATGACGAATTATTCATGTGGGTGTTGGATATACACATATTTGCAAGCGAAATAATCAGAAATACTGACAATGACAAAAATTTAATATTAAAATGAACGAAGCAGTATTGTAAGATTTTTTATCTTACAATTTTAAATCTTTCGGTTTTTCGTAAAAACCAACTGTCAATTCAAAAAGAAAGGTTACTAACATGATATTCTACAGCGCTCTGAAGGCTTGGTGATTGACCCATCTACAGTCGATCATTATGCTTAACTTTTTGGTTGCACGACGGGGACAGGGGTTTAAGAGTTTATGAAGGTTTATGGGGAAATATTTTTTTAAAGAACGAAGAAGCTCAATTTGTTTCTTGTTAACTCCTCGGGTTCTCATTTTTGTTTATTGTTAGTGGTGTCTTTTTTGAAACTGATCATTTTATTAACCATGCTCTCTCCCTCTCTCTTCTTGACTATGTGGGGAGGCTGTTTTTTTCTGAATGTGGCGATTCCTGATATGTATATTTCACCTTTTTTGCATCGTGTTCTTGCTGGTTTGACTCCAGGTACATGTACTCTGGTCTCGGGTAATGGTCATTGATTACCCGCCCCCTGGACTTTTCAATGCTATTAGCTACTTATGTTTTTTATGTTTGTGTGCTTTTGCATGCAACATTATTGAGCTAATGTGTGGGTTGGAGTTATTTCACCAAGACAACTTTTACTTGCTTTGAGATATGAGAAACTGTTGGGGCAAGTGTGAGGTTGGTGCATCCTAGAACCTGGTTTAAACCCCCAGTGTCAAATTGTTTCGTCACTGACCGTTCGAAGGCGGTAACGCCAAGGGTTCTCATTTTCGTTAATTATTTCTGGCGTCTTATTATAATTTGATATACTTTTAATACATGCTTTCTTTTCCTCTTCTTTTTCGCTGCGTTGGGAGGCTGTGGTTTGTTCCTGATTTGCATGTTTCACTTTTTAACAAAACAAAACAGAAAAAAACTAGACATAAACAGTATTCAATTCCACTATCAAGAAAATCGCTTTTTAGCAGATGGCGCTTTAAATCATTTATCATACCGTGTGTTTACATTCTATTTATAAACAACAGCATCGCCAATTTATCTTTGTGAACAAATGGTTTGTTTGGTCAAGCTTTTTTTATCAATCAGCGACAATAGACATAATACATACCTTTTCATGTTAATGAACGCTGACACAACACATATTTCATCAGAAGTTGTTGACATTGCGACGGACGTAGTGGCATATACCTATTCATTAACACCGTCACACACGTTACCGGCAATAACTAATTAATTAGTCATTAAAATATCAAAACAACTGTTTTACGGAAAAATTTAGTAAAATGCTGATAAAGCAAAACAAAAATACACACATTTATTAATATTGGTAACGGCAGTACGAATTTTCTATATTTATAAAAAAAAAATAAGATTCCGGTACATATCTCTTCTTAACAAGTTCTCTTAAGTCTAAACAGTTTAAATATGTTGAAACAATCAACAACTGTAAAACAACAAAGACCAGTCGTATAATTGTCATGTATGTGGTCTGGGTGGTTGTCAGGACGACAGGAAGGTTTGTGAAAATATTAATAATATGTCTCGGCTGTTCGTGAATAGTTAACTACAAAATTGTGTTTACATATCTTGCCATCCAGTCGTCTGTTTTATTTCTATGACAAATGACGCAAACATTGTGTCTCGATGACAGTTCAAGGACAAAGCAAGTAAGACTGTTGTTTTGAAATATGTAATCTTTCATTACAGATTGAGAACAAAGCTGACATTTTCTGTGATATTTTCATTCAAAGGATTACTATTCGAACTGTGGATATGAAGTTTGTGGTTGTTCTTGCTGTGTTGTCCTGTTTAGTGTTTTCAGGTGAGTCTCTCATATTGACTGCACATATTTCGTTTTCAGCGTTTGTAAATTTTTAACGTAGTTATTTAATATTTTTTAGAAAGAGAGCAAGAGAAACAAGAAAGCCAGAATGACCTGAATCATTCGTTATAAAAAGTACAAATATTATTATCAGTATAACATAAAACTGTACAAATCCATAGCGGAATGATTCACAAAATACAAGAAAGTTTAATAAAGTTTTAACTAGTTTTACACAATGACATTTTAACGACAGTGCCTGTCAAATGACTCATTGACAAGCGACTCAACATGCCTATATTCTATGTGTTTTGAAAAGGCGTTTCAAAATTAAAGGAGGAAAATAGTCTTAAAGGAGAACAATGACCTATGGGTAGAGCTCGGACTCTAGATCCGGTGATTGCAGGTTCGAATTCCACCAGGGATGAGATTCTTCTGCAGTTGGCACTATCCACTCTTGACTCGAGTACATTTTGTGCCCGATGTTATAAAACTGAACATGAAAACCAGTCTCAGATCTCAAGCATCTGATCGGCGAGCGTAATAAGTATTTATAAATGCAAGTCGAAAGAATTTGTTTCAAAATCAATGTAAAAATAAATCTGTTAAACTCGACTTAATTTAAACTGCAGTAACTTCAGTTCGAAAAATGTTTATATCAACAGTACAGAGAAAACCCTGTTAATAACAAGCAATACATATTGAACTATCATGTTAAAAAGCTATAATTGATCTAGGAGAAGTTAGAGTCAAGTGATACATGTATTTTAATAATGATTTTATGGTAGCTACCCGCAAATTTAATATGCTTCCAGTGAGCAATACTTGTAATGGATACAGTGCGATGTAAAATTTGTAAAACATTTTTCTGATAAAAAATAGAAATTAACTTGTCTGTCATGTGACTACCAAGTTATCGATAACATACTATTCACATTCCTGTTTGTTTCTGAATTTGACACTGTTATAGTATTTTAAGGTAACAAATTTCAAAATGCTATTCACTAGCCATTGCATTTTAAGTAGTGTCACTGAATATATCATTCATTTAATATGGCTTAAACTCGACATGTATGCTGCTTTGCTAGTTTAACTCTTAAAAATGATTTTTCTTTAACATTCCACAATTTCAGTGTCGGGCGTAACAAAACTCAACATCAAATTGCATGCGTTTTCTGGAAGACCTGATCCGCAATGGACGATCCGAAGTGACGACCGTAGCTTCCGTGAGATTGTGGGCAGATTATCGGGCCATGTTTCAACACCTCTCGCATCTCGCAATGGATACTGCGGCTTCACCATTGATTCATACAGAGGTAAACTGAATTAGTATGCTGTAATTTTTATAACGTCTCAACTATAAAAATAGCAATGAAGACCGATTATCTAAAGGAGATGTTTGCGTTTCCTAAAAAAATTAGGAATTAAATTATTTCAATTCTGAACGAATCCTTTAAAAATGCAAAGCATAAGAATACATAAGGTCAATGGTAGTCAAATAACAAACGAGCCTGTCGAAAAGACAGAATGTCCGCCTACGTAGAAAAAGCACAAAAGAGGTCATTTCTCTTTCAAGTAAGGCCTTGACCCACAGATTACGGCCAAGCAGACTATTTAGTAACAGAAATGTAATAAACGTTTGATGAAATGTCAGGGAATGGCAAATTATAACCATCGCTAGGATTTCTTGACCAAACCTAAGTACGTTCAGAAAAGGGTATAGTTCATTCAAATGTGTCAATGACCTGCATATCTTGCATCAGTCTTATTCCTGTCGTAATAATTGATAACATTTTAAAGTTTAATAAAGAAATAACCAACACGTCCTTTCGTGAAAAATTACAATTACTGAAAGGGGCAGTGAAAATGTGGCACTGACCTATAGGGTTTGGCATTATCGCAACACCGTTGTCATTAGCAATACAATTTGAAAGTTTCACGAAGATGTCAGAAAGAGACACATTATTCAGCTTTCATGGACAATTACAAAACACAAGATGCCTTCGTCAAATAGTTCTAACCCACCGATCAAGTCAACAATATTGCATGCAGAAGCACACAAACATACAAAACATAAGAAGCTAATGGCATTGAAAGGCAAAATTGTGATCACTCAATTACTTTGATGAGAACAGTACATCTGGAGTCTAAATGGCAGGGGAAAAGATTGAGGTTCTGCGCTCTTTTCTACATTTCCCTTGAAACCTTCTTATACTCTTAAGCCCTGCCGTCGTCGCACAAAGATCTAAGCGAAGTGTTTGTGACGGATTGATGGACAAAGCGGTTGTTATGAACATCCTTTTGTTCGAAAGGTGCGATTCAAAGAGGACAATCAGGACTTTGAATAGATCTGTAGAATGATTAGTTATTATTTTAAAAAAGCAGAAAGAAAAATATTTAAAACCAGACATACGCAAATTACGAAACAGCTCTAGAAACCTATATTGATGTTCCTAATCTTTAATAAAACTTCAAATATTTAGACTTGAATAGGAAAAAGTATAATTGTTGTATAAATAAGCAAGCTATAGAAAGCTTCAAAGAAAACTTATCACAATAATATTTGTTTCTGTAAAGACCAAGGGAGGGCAATTGTTCGTAATACAGAAACAAAATATTTTGGGTATGCAATCCAGCTATCAAGCATGGGTAGTGTAATAACAACTGACAGGAAATAAAAGAATTTGTGTTTTTCAGGCAATGTGATGTCAGGAAGTGATACGGTAGGGATGTGCAGGGAACCTCTTTTGGAAAGATTCCTCTTAAATGTTGTTCAGCAGAGAGTGCCAGATGGAGCAGGCGGACCTCTAGGAGCACAAGTGATACAATATGTCAGCAATTCTATTACTAATTGTTAATACTTAAGAATGGTTGTTGATATATTTATACGTAAATGTATGTGCATTTATTGAAAACAGATAAATTTCCTATTAAATTATCGGTTAAAATACTTGCGTTGTTTCGTCACCGCAAATATGTTCTCCATCGTTGTGTTTTATGTGTTTTATAGGGTTGGGTATTTGTATAAGTCATATTATCTCACAAGTAAGGCGTACAATTTATATATGCTAAACCCACCAAATCAATAATTCCATGATCACAGAGTTCTGAGCGTCACAATGACCATACGCGTTGTTCTCGCGCTACCATAATAATTTAAAAAAAAAGATTCATTAATAAATTTAGCCTTTAAAAATAATTATTTTTAAATGAACCTTGTATTTTGAAATAATGTATAACATAAGATTCTGAACCCAGCCAGTAACAACTTTGCAAGCATTCGAAAAAGAAACAACAACGTAAGAGTTGCATTGAGTTTCTAACATTTATTTCCGCTCTCTGTAAATTGATAGAAAACTTATTCTCATCTACCATGTTACTTGTGATTAGTTCAAATGATACATTAAATAAACATGTGTATCGTGAACTGACACATTACATTTAAATCACATTTCCATAAATTTATGCTTTAAAAACGTGGCCAGTTCAACACGTAATCTTTACAGAACGATCACAAATTGCCTAAGGGCTGTTTAAAAAAATGGCTGGTTTGGGTTTTCCTGTTATAAAAATGTACAACAAACAGTGACACTTTTAAAAATCACATTTGCTCAGACCATTATTTTACAAAAGCTAGAATAAAGACAAGTTTTAGTGTTGTTTTAAGAAAAAAGTGCATTTATTAGGCATCAAATAATGATAAAATTAAGCATATTATACTTAAAGTAATCAAAATTTATGCTATAAAGTCAAGCGTGGTAGATTAGAAAATACCTCAAGAAAATCGATACATCTTTGCTTTATAAATTTATAGGACTTTAAAGATTAAAAGTACATAAGAAATGTTTTGTGTATCATTAAGTTTTATGTTTCTAGATGCAATAATTATACTATAATCACCTCTATTAAAATTATATTTGTCTGCAGCTCCCTTTAGAAAATGTAAGCTGAATTTGTCAGGAGTGTGACATTATGCACATATTGCAATATTCTGTCCACATATCCTTTACAAGAAAACAAGAGCATGTTTTTTCCTGGAAGTCTATGTCAGGTTTTGTTAAATTGTGACAAACAGGAATGGCCTTCTTGAAACATGTTTGAGTACAATGCACTTAATATATGGTTGTCAGGAGTGTGACACACTTTCTTAAAAATATGAATTTTTTTATCTTTATGCGATACCACAAGTTCTAAAGCACTTATATTTGATGCTTCAACATGTATTTTAACAGAAATGCACATTTAAATAATAAGAAACAGTAATAATAGTATTTTAAGCACATAAATTAAAATTCTTGTGATTTATTTAATGTTGAGTCAAAAAAGCTCCATAAATTTTTTTATTCTGCCACATATGAGTATAACTTGATTGATTTTGATCACTGTAAAGACTGTACAAACATATGGAGCAACCAGTTTGGACTTTTTATGAACTTAAATTCTTTACATTTTTTTCACTTCACTTGCCATTTTTCAAATGACAATATCTCAGCAACCAGTTGACTTATTTCAAAAATCTTTTCAGTTCTGTACTCAGTTTCAATAAGCAAAAAATACAGAATAACAAGTTTGGAATTTTTATGATTTTTAATTTTTCACTATTTTTTTTTACTTTTCCAGCCATTTTTTTAAACAGCCCCTAAAGTATTTAGCCACCCATTTATTTGTGCGAAATTTATACTTTCGTTGAAGGGTGAACACGGTGGTTCTTGCAACTAATGCTTTCTTCAAACTCTCATTGATCTTCCCTGGTTTACTCCAGACCACGTGGCATTTATTTACTAACTTCTCAACATTCTTTTCACATTACTTAACATAACAAGCAACCTGCTAGTACATTACAATAATAAGATGTGCAATTCTGAAAGAAAAGTTTTGTATGAACCTAGTTTTAGAATGAATGTGTTGGGTTTCCAGAAGAAAAGTTAAGCTTTCAGTTTTTTTTCTAAATTCCTCATTGCACAGCAAAGACGCAAACAACATGGGGGGGGGGGGGGGGAATCAATAATGATAAGTAAAAAAATGTGATAAAGAAAGTTTGTGTAGGACATCAGCCGAAGTAACTGTATCCTTAAACTTAAGTATTAGAGATGTGAATAAATTAATACCTATGAGTTAGGAGACGAATTGACTGTAGAATTAAACTGTGGTCAGAGGAAATACTAGTTTGAAGACGGAGTCAAAGGGTTCTATAAATTATTCAGCAAACCGATTTTATCTTTAAGGCCCCGGTGACTAGCTTCTTTAACACGAAGTCTGTGAGCTGATGTTTTTATATTAAATTCGTCTTGAAATATTCATACCCCGTCATTCTTGTGTCGCTGCAAATAAGTCAATAACTCCAGTTAAATAGGCCTTTCACTTTCAGAATTATTAAGACTTTCTTTATACAGAATTGTAAACTGTTAAGTCAACATTGAAACTAATCATTTGCATATGTATGTAAAAAGGAAAGCCTTAGCTTCGTGCATGTCGTCTTAAGTGTATGACAAACTACTGCACACATTTATATTACGTTTCGCAATTGTAAAGAAGGAGGTACATAAACAAAGTTAACCAGTAAGTGAAAAAAAATACAAACAGCCGAAAAAGTGGACACAAATCTTACAAGCTGTCAATTTCACGTCAGTTCACGTTGTCTCCGCTTAACTAATGTAGGACAACCGGATCAAAGTTATTCGTGACTAGTTTACTTCACAGAATGTTTTTATTATTATGATATGATTCTTTTTCCTTATCAACAACGCAAACAACATGTCTGAGTGATAGTTAATGGACAAAGTACGAATTCTATTTAAAAATCTTTATTCTTATCTTTAAATCAACAACAGACTTGGGCATTTTGTGGTACGATTTTGTGTAAAGGATTGCTACTTAAATTGGAATTATGAAGTGTTTACTCTTACTTGCACTGTTATCGACATCGATATCAGCTGTGGCACGGTCAGAATGTATGTGAAACTAAGTATTCAATGTTCACAAGAACTTGTGTTTAGTTGTTTTAACTGAAATGTATTGTAAAATAATTTAATATGATGGATAAATTTTATAATTGTGCTTTAAAAGTTCTTATTGCTAATTTATTAAATTAAGAGAATTACTTGATCTGAATGAATCGGACTAGTTCATAGACATTTTTCCTTTGCTATTTGTGTGTACCTATCATTTTTCATCAAAATCATTCAATCATTGATTATATCAAGCATTAATGTTTTTGATCAGGTGACCTATGTTTTAATTCTCGATCTTGCTTCATCAAATATTATCAATTTATGATTTCTGATAATGACATTACACTTCCAGATTAGAAAGACAGATTTATTTTAAAGCAATATTTTGTTTGGTGTCTTTATTGTTTTTGTAGATTAGTGTCGTTATATTCCTCTAATTATTATCAACCAACTACAGGCTTATATTTAATTATCTGCATATGTGTGCGATAAGTATATTACAACCAAAGGAGGTAATTTTCAATGAAACTGATAACTTCACTCAAGTACGGGGATACTTTTCACAGCCACAACCCAGCACTAAACACCTGCTGTAGTAATATATCAAATGTGTAAATAACTCCAAAGCCATTTATCATGAAACTGACTATGAAATGTTAATTAGTTCTCTTGATCTCAGACTTCTATGACCTTTTAATAGCTTTCGAATTGAATGCTTAATATCAATAACGAATAACGATTTATCTTTTAAACAACATTTTCAATCTTTGGTCAACAAAATATACTCTAATGAAATTCAGCAAAATAAACCATATGCTTCATGTAAATTTAAAACAACCGTTTTCACCTTATTCTATTTCCAAATTGTTTAGATGGTGATGACCCGTGTGTAACATCTTGCAGCGTTCACAGCTTAGTCAGTTTTCTATTAGTAGTAACAGATTTTTACTCACTTTCAGTCGTGAGTAAATCAATTATTCACTAATTACATGTTCCTTTTTAACAACAAACACCGACAATTTAGGATATGGGTATTTATATTTGACAGCATTTCAATTACTGTAACAGTATAAAATCGAATTATTGTGCCTGCAACGTTATTGATTTGGCAATGAAAAGTCTACTTAATCTTAATGTGAATCCAAGTGGTGCTCGTGAAATTGGTAAGTGATGTTAATTTACACATGAAGCTTTCAATTGTCGTTTGGATCTGAATATTGTCACTGAGTTAACTCTATCACTGTTCTTGGAAGAAAAAATATAAGAAATTGTCACTATTTGTCTGTATAAGCTGCAAACACTTTGTATTATTGATCACTTGGTTTGCAACAATGTTTATGTATATAGTGTTCGTATTTCCTTGCTCTGTCTGTTTGGGTCCAGTTGCCTGTTTGGGTATCAGGTAGTGTTCGACGTTTAAGCCAAATCGAAACACGTGGGTTGCAACAAGGTTCGTCCTCGTCGGTAACGATAATCCAGAAACTGAAAAATACTAACATTCAATTGAGAAAAATATAATAAAACTGACAGTTTAAAACGACTAGCTTATTTGCATTATGCCAAAGCCTGTTTGTGATGCGCACCTGAAAGAAATATCAATATTAATAAGTTATATATCACACCGATGAACCACCGAAGGGCGGGCGGGCGGGAAACTGTACACAAACTAAATAAGTGACGCTGTCAAATATAAAACCTCGAGTGATATTTTAATACACAACCAACCTTTATATAGGCAACACGAGAAAAACGAGAGGCGGGAAACTATGATCACAACAGGATAAACCGGACCAGATATCTATGCGCACAATAGACTATCCGCACAGCAATCGTAACATGTAAAACGTGAATAATTTTATTCAATACACGGAATCCGTGCATAATCTGTACATTTTTGAAGCGGAGTTACCTGAACCAAAACGTAAGAAGTTTCTGCCGATAACTGCAATTCTAGATGTGTAGAAAATCTTTACAAAAAGAAGTTTGAAATATGTATACACTAAACCGATTTTCTTACAATACCGATCATAGTATTTTAATTTCTTAGTATGGAATAGGAGTACAAAATTCAAACTTATAACATAAAAACATCATTTTCACTTGATTTTATGAAATAACCACTTAGTTCCCTGCATGTCTGAGAACCACTGACATTTGATCAAGGTAAGAGTAAAAACAAAAGTCGCAAACTCTTCAGTAACGGGTTTATTCTCCGTTAATATAAATTGCTGTCTTCTTCTTGTTTAAGTAGGGATTCTTGACTATAAAAATTCTGAAATATTGTATGAGGTTTTTCACAAATATGATTGCTAAGCTGTTAGACAGAAGATGTTTCAGCAGTTTAAGCCGTGTTTGGTATATCCTTCTACTGTCGATTTTGTACAAGTCTTATGGTTTAATCCCTACCTCGATTTAATGCCATTGGCCTTATAAAGGCAAAGGGGGATTTTAATGGTATTTAAAAGTAAAAGTATTAAAAAGTAAAAATGCATCTCATTATGTTTTAAGTTTAAAGAGTGTACATGATATATATTTCAGTGTCCAGCTTAACCAAAGTTCAAATCTCATTACACGTGTTTTCTGGGACACCCGATCCGGCATGGACAATTCTTCGGGATGACCGTAGTTTCCAAGAGATCGTTTCCCGATTAGCAGGCCATGTTTCAACACCTCTCGCATCTCGCCTTGGTTACAGTGGTTTCTCAGTGGATAAATTCAATGGTGATTTTATGGGTTGTGAATGAGTAATACAACAATCTTACAAAATGTCCTTATGAACAATTCGAATAACTGGAGAACTTAACTAATTGATTTTCTATAAAACATGATAAATTTATTATGTATCCATCCAAGAGTTTTTTCATGTTTTCTTGATTTTAATCCATGTGCTATGGTCGCAGTAAAATTATCGATTATGTAACAATTTCGCTGTAAGATTTTTAAATTTTAAAACATATTTTTAGATTATTTATAATTGTTGGCGAAAAGCTTAAGAGGATTCACAAAATACTTAATTACTATCTTCGTTCTGAAAGACAACTGAACGTACTTGACTATTGACTGAAATATCAGTGAAACATCTTGTTAGAACAAGAACATCAGGGCTGAAGGTTATAACGCTTAGATAGGAAACCAGTCTCAAATCTCAAGCATTTGATTGGCTGAAATGGCGACTGGTCGCCATTTCAGCCAATCAGATGCTTGAGATTTGAGAATGGTTTCCATGCTCAGTTTTATAACCTTGGGCACTGAAGACAACACCATAGCAGAGACAAATTGAACATGATACAGAATAACTGTTATTGCAAACAAAATAAATAAAATTTTAAACATACTAATATATATAACATTGTTTTCTTCCAGGTGCTGTGATATCCAGCAGTGAGACGGTCGGAATGTGTAAAGAACCCGGACTGGAGACATTCCTTCTAAATACAGTTCAGCACAGAGTGCCGGATGGTGCTGATGGACCACTTGGTGCACAAGTGATAGACTATGTTAGGAACACAATCACTTCCTGTTAATATCTGAATGTATGGACCACTATGTGCACAAGTGAAACTATGTTAGAAACGCAATCACTAATTGTTAAAACTTAATGTAGTGATAGTTACAAAAAGTACATTTAACGCTTGTTTTTTTAATTGTTTTTATTTAGTGCTGAAAGCTTGTTATTGAGTTGTTATTCATTTTTTCATGTAGAAAAGCTTAACTATTCTTTTTGGTATCAAGCTATAGTCCGTTCTCGATACCTTGACATCCACGAGACAAGCAAGTTAATTTTAATATGATTAATCCGCAAAATTAATATCGCCAAGTTATCTTAATGAGAACTAATAGCATTGATCTCCGGGGAAAATACTCAAATCGCCCATCGTGCTTGGTTATGAAATAAATCTTATCCATAAAATGTTATATCACAAAATTTCAAAACAATAACACAACAGGGAATGCCCGCGAACTGATGGAAGGCTCGTCACTCATCGCTCATAGTACTTTAAATAGGACAGACCGACTAACACATGAGCATGTTTTCTGGTGGTATTGATGTTTTGACAATATAATAAAATGTTCATACCGTTTTGTTAGAATATTTCTATATTTAGACAAAAAAAAACGGGAAGCATTTGGGCGGTGACTGACGCTCTCAAACTAGAAAAACTGTAAATTTTCTAGATTCCTGGACTTGATAATACAAAATTCTTCGTCCATCAACTTGACTTGAAAAATATAGAAGAAAATAAATAAGAGTTTGCATATTTTAAGAAATAGAAGTTTCACCATCTGCCCATCCGTCTTTTAGATTCTAAAACCGTCTGCGACTTTGTGTTTTTTTAATATTTTTTTAATAAAAAAAGTTGGAAGTCTTATCTGAGACCTCAATCCGAGAAAACCCGAAACCAATCTTATTACTGCTTATTATGTCTTACATTAGGAATAATTTAGTGCCTATTTTCCCTGAATAAAAACGAAGAAGACTCTTCAAAGAAACGTTTCCTTTAACTATTATATGATCCAGGTGTGAGGTCATTGGAATATACTTAATAAAGCTAAAGCATTAGTTATTATCCCCCGCAGCATAGCTGCTGGGGGATATAGGAATGGTCTTCGTCCGTCCATCCGTCCTTCCGTGCGCGCACATTTCGTGTCCGTTCCATAACTTTTCAGCCCCTAGAAGGAATTTCATGAAACTTTAGGCAAATGTTCTCCCCATCAAGACGACGTGCAGAACCCATGTTCCAACATGGTCTCAATGTCAAGGTCACTAGGTCAGATTAAAGCAATAGAGGTCACATTTTTTGTCCGATTGTCATCAAATTTGGTATGAATATTGATATTGATGATCTCTACTCAAATTAATAAAATCATGTTCTTGAATTGCCAAGGGGCCCCGCCCTGGGGATTTTAATTTTTTTTCTTTTAAATTCTGTTTTTAACTTGATTTTCTACAGTTATCAACCAGATTTTGACACAAACTTTATACCATCTTAAAATTCAATCTTTCCTGAACAATTCATTCACTGGTAGTTCAGTGATAAAATTTGAAACAAAAAATTTAGTAGCAGAGTGAAAATTTCAAGTATCATAATTCCAATATTTCTACCTGTCTTCAGCTATATTTAGATTTAATTAGTCGGCGGCTGGAGCCGCCGACTAATATTTGTGCTTACTTTGAGAATTTAATGTGGAAGGATACCAGCATAATATCAGAAATGTTTGTATTTTTGTTCAGATATATATTAATGAGAGATGTTCTGAAAAAAAAAGTATTCACAAATTGTTAACGATTTGCACCATTGGAACTGGTTGACATCGCTTTGTAGGATTTCAGTGATTTTTTTAAAAAATTTTAAATAATAAGTTCTCCTGAGCACGTGACTATTTTTGTGGGGATAATAGCATAATTTCAGAAATGTTTATATTTTTGTTCTGATATATATGTTAATGAGAGTTGTTGTGCAAAAAAAACGTATTAACAAATGGTTAACGAATTGTATCATAGGAACTGATTGACATCGCTTTGTAGGATTTTTTTTAATTTTTCTTAAATTTTAAAATAATAAGTTCTCCTGAGCACGTGACTATTTTTTGAAAACAACGGTAGCCGGTCCTTCCGTATAATCGGTCAGGGATGTTGACTGTTGCACTGTAGATGTACCTGTTGGAAGTTGTGGAACATAATTCGTGAGAGTTTTGTTCGGAAACAAAGGTGTGAGTAAATGTACAATTGCGATACTGGTCATCCATTGTTTTAATTGTACATTGCAAGACGTAGATTCCGTATAATCGGTCAGGGATGTTGACCTTTGCACTGTGTTTATACCTTTGTGTGATCTTGTGGAACATAATTGGTGAGATTGTTTTTCGGGACAAAACGTAATTATACTATAAAATTATGGTACGTTGCTTTTTTAATCGTGCAATGGTCTGTTTGTTCATGTTTGTTATATACCGCGTCGAGAGGAAACGAGGCGTGAAAACAAGATGGCGTAAAATTTGAAATTTGGAAAAGACGGCGATTAAAAAAATTGTTTTCGACATATTCTAACAACGAAATTGATCAAGACAATACATTGAGAAGATTAAAATGCCGAACGCAGGTAGTAAGAGTAAAAATAGCGACCAAAAAAGCTCAAGTGGGCCTGTAAATAGCAGTGATCATAACACCGCGGGTGGGGTAAGTCGACAGAGTATACCCATCTCTCAAGGAGCGGCCAGTTCCCCTACAAGAAGTAATTCTAGTAACTCTAGTAACCCGAGTAGTCGAGAGTACACACCCAGACCCGGCTTTGCCTCCCCACCGGGATTTCCGCCGTTTCTTTCAGCATATCATCATGCTATGATGCCGCCAGACCCAAATTATCAAATACTAATCGAGCTTTTCCACAAGATGGACAATAAACTGTCACATATAGAACACAGTGTATCAAAACTAAAAATCATAGAGAATGATGTATCGACAGTGAAATCAGAATTAAGAACGCTCAAAAGTGAAAATACAGCTATCAAAGAAAAACTTTGTGATGTAGAAGTTTCCTGTCAGTCTATGAGTGATTTCTGTGATGATTACCAAATTTACAAAAAGAATTGCTCTCAAACAATTGATGAACTGAAAACTGAAAATATGCACTTACGTGGAAATTATGAACTTCTTAAAATCCAAAATAACGAGCTTAGGAGCCAAGTTGCTGAAATCCGATGTAAAACACTCCAAAAAGATCTTGTATTCGTTGGCATCCCAGAATTTGTTCCCACACAAGAAAATCCAGTAGAAAATTGCTGTGATACATTAAAAACATTCATCAAAACATACATCGAAAGTGACCCCGAGTTAAATAACACAGAAAGCATTCAATCGGAAAATGTAAATTTTGAAAAGGTGTACAGGGTAGGCCAGGCAGGTGGTTCCAAACCAAGACCAATTGTTGCTACCTTTGAATCAAGCGAAGTCAGGGAAACTATTCGGTCTGCTGGAGTTAAACTGAACTCCAGAAAAGGACGAGTCTATATAAATGAACATTTTCCGCAAGACATTGAGCAAAGAAGGCGACAACTCTTCCCAATAATGAGAAAATACAAAGGCAAAACAGGTTACAAAACATATTTAAAATATGACAAACTTACAGTGAATGGGCAAGTTTATGAACCTGATACGGGTAGATGGTATCGTCCACATCAGAAGGAACAGTCCGTAGGAACAAATAGTCCGGTGCAAAGGACTGTCCCCACAAATTCGAGACAGGACATAGTAGCACAGAATAGCACAGTGTTAAACAGTAAACACAAACAACAAAACAAACTAGTATTTGAAACACCTACAAGTAACAGATTCGAACCACTGAGACAATACGAACAACAAAACAAGCACAAAGCGAATTCGCCCTTGGAAGACGAAGCTAATAAACGGTTACGAGACGAAAATGACGATTTAAACTGTGTGCAAAGTTTCGGTGATGAACTATCGTCTGGGCCTCGATACACTGGAGAACCGGTTTGCATGGAGCAGACGACATTCGGTCACGTGATGTCTAGTGATCACTAGGTCAGGCCGGGAGATTTACCTGTTATAAATACAAACACAGGTGGACATCAGTGCAAGCGTGACGAACGAAATATTGGAAGTAGTGAACGAAAGACTATAAATATTTTGTCTTTAAATGTTTGCGGACTCAAAACAAAACAATTATGTGAAGACTTTTGCACATATTTAGAAAAATATGACATTATTGGGTTTCAAGAAACCAAACTTGATTCATTAGACACAGTAGAATTTCAGAATTTTGATTTATATTTTAAACATAGAAAACCTTTAATGAACCGTAAATCAGGTGGGATCGGATTAGCTATAAAATCTTACCTAAGACCGTATGTTAAAATTATAGAAACAGATAGCAGATTAGTGCTATGGTTCACGGTGACTAATAAGATCACAAAGCAATCCGATATTTTATATGGTGTTGTATATGTGCCACCAGAAAATTCAGAATATAACCAAGGTAATCCTTTTGATGAAATACAAAGTGAGCTTGATACTTTTTCAAATAAATACTCGCATGTCTGCCTATTTGGAGACTGGAATGCAAGAACTAAAACTTTAAAAGATTATGTAACCGTTGATTTTGATATTTTTCATGAAAATGGTCTAGATGAGTTGTATGATGAATTCAACTCAGAGTTAAATGTATTCGACAAGAACCAAGTTCAATTAAAAAGAAATAACGCCGATACAGGCTGTAACAATTTCGGCTATAAATTTATAGAGTTTTTACAATTTAATAATTTGTATATTTTGAATGGTAGAACCTATGGTGATAACGATGGTAATTTAACCTGCAAAGGTTCAAGTTGTGTAGACTATTTCATATGTTCCTCAAATCTGTTTGAATGTATCGAATGTTTGAGAGTTGAAGAATTTTGTCATTTACTTTCTGATGTACACAATCCGATTTCTCTAAGCTTGAAATTCAGCTATGAAATTGAAGATAGTGTAATGAATGATACTGTAAAAATTAAATTATGGGATGAGCAGAAGTCAACGTTGTTCAGACAAAATTTAAATAATGATATTATAACATGTATTTTTGAAAAACTATGTTTAATAGAAAACAATAACGTATTGACAGAAACAGAACTGAATAATATTGTACAAGATATGTCAACACTTTTTTCTGATTGCTCAAAGCAAACTTTTGGATTTGTTAAGTCGAATAAAACACAATCTAAAACTAATACACACAATAACAATACTACATGGTTAAACAATAAATGTAAGGAGGCGAGAAAACGATTTCACAGTGCTAAGTACTTATACAAACTTAGAAAAACAGATGAAAATAAAATTAATCTAAAGTTAAGAAGCAAAGAATACAAAAATACACTTCACCAAACATTTACAACATTTAAAAAGAAAAACGCTAACAAATTAAAATCCGTTAAAAGTACAAAGCCTAGAGAATTTTGGAAATTATTAAGAGGTTATAAAAATAATAAAACGGATGCTTCCTTAAATGATCTGTTTCATCACTTCAAGACGATAAACGATAACACTGACGAATCTGAAATTCTAGAAACACCTTTAGATGAACCCGCGGATCAAGAATTAAATGCCCCGATAACATCAGAAGAAATACAAAAATCAATAAAGGAATTAAAAAATAACAAATCATGTGGTGTGGACCAAATTTTGAACGAACATCTTAAAGCGTCTTTTCCAAAAATCTCTATGATATTAGTTAAACTATTCAACGTTATTTTTGACACTGGTCTAATTCCGGAAACGTGGGCTATTGGGAAAATTATTCCAATATATAAAAATAAAGGAAACACAAACGATCCCTCAAATTACCGGCCAATTACTTTATTAAGTTGTTTAGGCAAATTATATACATCAATTTTAAATCGAAGACTTCAAAACTATTGCGATAAAACTGAATTAATTAACACATATCAAGCAGGATTTAGAAAAGGTTACTCAACGGTTGATAATATGTTTATTTTAAATTCTCTTATTGACTTGTTGCGTAATAGTAGAAAAAAGTTATTCTGCACATTTATTGATCTTAAAAGTGCGTTCGACACCGTGTGGAGGCAAGGCCTATGGGCAAAACTAATTATCAACAAAATAAGTGGTAAATTCCTTAAAACTATACAAAATATATATAATAAAGCCAAGTCATTTATATTTGCAAACGGTTCCTGTTCAGAAGTTTTTACTTGTGCAATCGGTGTAAGACAAGGAGAAAATTTATCTCCCTTGCTTTTTTCGCTTTACTTAAATGATCTACATAACTTCTTTGCAAACAGTGGCTCCGTGTTAGGAATTGATTGTAGTCGTATTGGTATTCAGAATGATATCTTTAATTTTGTTAAATTGTTTGTATTGCTGTATGCTGACGATACTGTAATTGTAGCCGAGTCCGCATCAGATCTGCAGGCGGCTCTAAACGTCTATGCATCTTATTGTGATGAATGGAAACTTCAATTGAACGTATCTAAGACAAAAGTTCTGGTTTTTTCATGGGGTAGACAAAGGCATTACGAATTCTTTTACACAACTGACAAACTTGAAGTTGTTTCCGATTATAAATATCTCGGCATATATTTCAGTAGAAGTGGGTCATTTCAAAAAGCAAAACAGGAAATAACAAAGCAAGCAACAAAAGCTATGTACAGCTTAATTAAAAAGTCAAAAAATCTATACTTACCTATCGACTTACAAATCGATTTATTTGCAAAGTTAGTAAAACCTATTTTGTTATATGGCTGCGAAATTTGGGGCTTCGGAAACCTTGATGCAATCGATAGAGTTCAATTGAAGTTCCTCAAACATATTTTAAAAATGAAGAATTCGACACCAACTGTAATGGTATATGGAGAAACAGGTGTTCTGCCAATTTCAATTGATATAAAAACTAGGATTATTTCATTTTGGTCAAAGTTGATAACATCAACTGATAGAAAAATATCAACAGATATGTATACCTTATTATTACATAATTTTAATAATACAAACGTTCGCGCTACAACATTTAAATGGCTTAAAAGTATTAAGAACATACTTTATACATGTGGAATGCAAAATGTATGGTCAACACACTTTTTTCCTAACTCTAAATGGATTACTTGCTCTGTTCATCAAAAACTCATAGATCTATTTTTAAATGATTGGTATACAACTATTGAAAATTCCAGCAGTTGCAAGATATATAGATTGTTCAAACATGAATTCAAATTTGAAAAATACTTGACTGAAATAGACGATCGCTTTTTGAATTATATTATCAAGTTTAGAACCAGAAATCACAAACTACCAGTTGAAACAGGATCTTGGAATAATGTTTTATTAGAAAATCGAATATGTACACTATGTAATATTGGTATAGGCGACGAATTTCATTATTTATTTGAATGCTCTATTTTAAGATCAATGAGACTGAAATATATCAAACCAGAGTATACTAATAGACCTAATATCTTTAAATTGGATAAGTTGTTAAATTTGAATAGTAATAGAGACCATGATTACAAAAACCTATGTATCTTTATAAAAAATATTATATGCAAATTTAAGTAAATGATTTTCTTGCTTTGTAACATGATTTGTATGACTTTTAATGTAACACCTTAATTCTTACAGGAGAATTTCTCCCGTATAGTTTATTCGCTCTTTGTATGTTTGTATGTTCATGGTTGTTTTCACCCTTGTTTAACTATATTTATTATTATTAATACCTCATGTTGTCATATGACCTGAGAGTATACAATAAAAGTTGAAGTTGAAAGTTGAAGTCGATTGTTTTATGGGTTTGACATTGTTACGTAACACAGACGGCGTTTAGCCCAAACTACACACAACTCCGGTGATCTCCGCTTGATTGTGTTTCCCAAAAATATTGAACACTTTCGTTAAAACAAATTTCTAATGTTTTGTGCGAATTTAAATTGTGAAAGTTATAAAAATGATGCAAACTGAGTTTTTCGGAAGTGGAATTAACATGACAGATAGTACGTGAAATCCTGAAAGGATTACAAAAAAACACAGACATGGACAAAAATTACTGTGATTTCAAAAGGTCATGGCATAAGGGTTTTAACTGTTTAAAACTATCCCAAAATAGTGTGCAGTCATTGTATGCATAAATGTGCAATCAACTTTACTAAAACAGTTTGGCATATTTTGCATATAATGATTTGTATAAAACCAGCTGCATGGAAACACATCTGATTATTGTTTACATTTTCTGGTGAGGATGTAGTCTTACTAAAGATAGACACTTCAAGCACTTTGGAAAACAAAGTTCTGTATCACACTGGCAGTTAAACACCGTCCAGGTTTACAAGTCTTAACAAGGTAAATAGTTTGTTTTTTTAACTAGAATAGCTTAAACTAGCTTCCTAAGTTTCAATGATATTTGTTTTTTCAATATGACCACTTCAAACATGGATTAAAGAAACTGGTATTTTTAATTTTTAAATTATCTAGTTTTTGCCAGGTAATTATCGCAACAACAGGAAAAAATTATGACAAGTTTGGATTAAACTTGAAAATTAACCATGTCAGACTTAATTTTCCTGCCTCAGGGATTTCAATAGATGCAGATTCTTGCATTTTGATGCAAGCAAATTAGTTTTTTCTACATTTGACCCCTCCTGATTTTGAGCTTGGGTTCTTTTGATGAAGAAATCATGGTCGAATATTGCAAGAATAAAGATAAATATTGTGTCTATTGCATTTTAATTATAAAATCAATACTTATATTAGACCACTGAACATATATTTAAACGAAGTTAAAGCACTTTTATAAGTAGTTAAGTTCAAGTTGAACACAAGATATACATGTAACTTGCAACTTTTTGATTATGACCCCTTAAAAACTCTCAACAGGGACAAACAACCCCTGGTTTTCAAAAGCTATTGAAATCCGAAATCCCTGCACCTCTGAAGAGACTTTTTATGAGCAAAGAACAGTCGCTGGCTCATTAGATGTGATAAATTTGTGAATAAAAAACATATTTAAAAGAACATATTAAACTTAGCCAGGGCGTCAAAAGTGAAAAAAATCAAATATGCTTGCATCAAAATGCAAGAATCTGCATCTTTTGAAATCCCTTAATGATATCTTCTAATAAAATAATTTAACTAAATGGCATTGAGAGAACATAGATGTATTAATATTTCTGATGACAAACTAAGAATAATTATATATATTATAATTATGCATTAACTTAGTTATAGTAACTGTAATAGCTTTATGATGTACATGTAGAGTAATTTCTAAAATTTTAGTTGAAGATGATAATATTCACTAAGAAAGATTGTTCATGTCATTCTAAGGGGCAAAACTAAAAATTATTGATCAAGTGCACCTTTCTGCTATATAAATGTGCCTTTCATTGCATGTGTTACTAGTGTAGATCCAGATCAGACTGAACATTTGTGCCATCTGATCAGATCTACATTGGTCATGTCTTGTTCAGAAATAACTTTATGAATCTGAAAGTGAATAGTGCAGATTCTGACTAAACAGCAAAGAGATGCAGGGTGATCTAGATCTACACTGTTTGCCTATGTCATACAATTGTATAAATAGAGTAAGGGTTGAAGTTAGAAATGGATTTTCTGTGCAAAACTCAAGTATTCCATGTTTTTGTCTACTCTTTCCATGCAGCTTTTATTCCATGTGTGACAAGATTAGACCATATCAACATGCATATCAGTTTGGCTAATCAGAGTCTGTTAATGTTTAGATCTTTTAGGTACATGTACTTCCTGGTCAAGATTCAAAGAATGAATATATATATCAGATAGATGTGGTGCATGCATTAAAAGGGTCTAAATAAAGTTGACAGATAACAGTGGGGAAAGGGTGTCTGTTAAAGGCTTTAGCTAATGAAATGAATTTAAAGAGCCCCTTTATCTGATTTATAAGGTTGGACACTTCCTTAAAATATGGTTACATTAACATAACTCTGGCTCCCTCTGATACATTGTTATACATGAAACCAAGATCAAACAGCCTTTCACGGGGTCCCTGTGTATTTACGTTGAAAGTGGAAATATTCAAGAGACATAGTACAAGGTAAAGAAATAAGCTATAACAATATATGAAATAAATACAATTTTGCAAACCCAACAATTTCCATACTATATGACTAACACAAAAAAATTTGTTGTGCCTCTTTCATTTACTAAATGACATTTATAAGGCTAATGGCATTGTTTTAAGTTGTGATGTGTTGCTATAAAGCATGAATATAAAATTATCATCAAAATTGTTATTTGTGTAAATATTGAGTTGCATAAACCCAGGGCTAGGCATTCTGGGCAGTGATGTATTTTGATCCTGGTATTGCTCGATCAAACATACATGTATCCTGTAATGTTTTTGTATTTGTCCTGTTCAATTGCTTTTAATGTCCCCTTTCTCATTTATTTAAACAGTTCTCCAAAAATTACTTTTGTCAATATTTTGACCAGTTTTATTTTGTTGAATATTCCCATTTCTAGCAACTATTGTATTGGATAATTTTCAATGATTGTTGTATCTGAGTTATTGGTACTTTTATGCAATCCCCCCTCAATTTCTACAAAGAGCATTAGCAAGAAACATAACTCTGTGTACCTTTTTTCTGGGATTATCTCCCCGTTTTGTACTTGGAGATAAATGGTTAACCTGTTTCGGCAAGTTGGATATTTCTCAATTTCTACTAAGGGCATTGGCATGAAAGTTCTCACACTCACTTAACAGTGCATAGTTTATGACGCTTACAAGTTACATATTTCTGGCTAGCTTATTCCTGGGGTTATCTCCCCATTTTATACTAAGAGATAAATGGTTAACCTGTTTCTGAAAGTTGGATATTTCTCATTGTCTGCAAAGAACAGTAAAATGAATTTAACACACTTACTTAACAGTGCACAGGTCATGACCCTGACAAGTTAAATAACTCCAGCTACCTTATTTCTGAGGTTATCTTCCCATTTTGTACGTAGAGAAATGGTTTATCTGTTTCAGCATGTTGGATATTTCTCAATTTCAATCATGTACCTCTAATAAATGCCCACCCTCCAAATACTTGCATCATCAGTGTTTGTAATAACAGAGACCTATATGTATAATATAGGTCTTTGGTAATAATGCCTAAGCATTAATTACATAAAATTCTGTAACTTTCCCAATTTTGTCATGAATAATCTGTACATTATAATCTTAGTTTATAAATATGTTACATTAATTGATTTTCATGTAAAATTCTTTTTATGCTCAGGTTCTGGCACAAGAAAGTTCTTTTTTTCCATTATTTAGAACTAACTTGTGATTTCTTGCTGTTTTAAATTGTTCTATCATTTTAAATTTGTATCATGACAAACTTCGCTACCGGGGCATATGTGTTGTCCAAACACAGCTTCTTTTTTTGTTTGTTTATTTACAGTGAAAATTTTACTGCAATTTAACTTATATCACATATCTATATCTATATGTCATTCAACATAGGAAACCCACAATGTTGCAAGCACATAACATGTCTTCTATAGGAGTTTCTTCATTCTGTTTAGTTATTATAAAGCTTCATAACTGGAATAAAACTGGAATTCCTGTTACATTGAACATTATGTGTTTGTTTTATTTTGATTATGTTTACGCTCCGCTGGCTTGCAGCCCTTTCAGTGCTTTGATTTTTTTCATGTGACGATTTTTGAAAACGACAGAAGCCCGTACTATCGGGATGTTGACTGTTTCACTGCGTATGTTCTGATTTTTATAGTAATAGAACGTAATAATCTCAGTCATTCAGATTTCGTCAGAGCAGTGTGATTACATTGTTGTAATTACATGAAAATCCTTCTACCGCCGACTTTGATGCCTTGCATCAACAATTTTCTTGTCTTAAGATGTTGTTAGGATGCATTTATCAAGTTGCTGGTCAATGACCTAGTGAACTTTGCTGCTTAGATCTGTGTTATGCAATATTAAGAACTTTGCTCTGGAAGATTTTATAGTGTAAATTTTGTCATTTTCTATGGATACTGACCAAATAAACTTTCTTACTTTATAGCACTTTGAAAATCAGGCTTTTCTGAATATTTTATTCACTGTACGTAAAACAACAACAACACATTTGTAGCACATTCTCAAAATGTTAAGACTAAATTTAAGAGAGGTCTCAGCTGTATACAGTGTATGTACAGTGAAACCTGCCTTAGCAGCCACCTGCGAATAGCAACTACCTGTCTTAAACAGCCAGTTTAAATATGTCCTAAACTGACATTTTGTTCTCATTTTAACCCGTCTTTAACAACCACCTGTATAGAGCAGCCACTCTTTAGTCACTCCCTTGGGTGGCTGCTAAAGTCAGGTTTGACTGTACACAAACTGGCAAGTTATTGGTGGTCTCTGAACCCCTGGAATGAAGATCATGAAACTTTAGTGAAAAGTTCAGTTCATGAACATGATGTGCTGAACCCATGTTCCAACCTGGCTGGCTCAAGGTCAAGGCCACCTCTGGTGTTTGAGCAGGCCAATTCTCTGAAACTTATCTGAACACGACATACCCTTGCACTTGAATTGGCTTCCACCTGCCTGCCCGTTGCCTAGAGCTATTGTTTAATTTGCTCTTAACCATCCATAACCTTTCCCACATTCACATCTGCGGAGGGAGATATTGCTGTCGTTCCGACTGCCTTGTTAAAATGTGAGATGAACGAACTTTGCAGGCCATATACCTACATCTTTTACAATGAGACACAACATTCTTGTGAATTACGGAAGTAGATGAATAAATGTCTTCGGGAAATGTTTAATTTTGTCACGGTTTAAGTGCATTTCATTGTGGTTGCTTTTAAGCTTGTACAAATAGAGACTTACACATCTTTTATGACACATGTTGTGAAAACATTAATTGCTCATTTTGGAAAATTACCGGTTTGAATAAAGTAATGAAGAACGTGAACAAGAAAAACAACCGCAAACGTCATCAAACAAAACAGTTATGCCCATGAGCAGGAAATACGTTTCTATTTTTGGTACCCATCTATACTGATGTATTCCTCAATCTATGGAACTTTGTCATATGCATAATTTTGCAGGAAATATGCATCTGTTTTTAACTTACCATCACTTCTGATGTATTTCTCAATCTATAAAACATTTTTTTCATATGCAGCTTTTTAACTCTTTTTATCACGTGCAACTTCCTTCCAACAAACTTGTTTAACTTAACGCTACATATGTTATGTCCGTCGCATACCATATACCATTCCGTGCTCTGTACTATGCAACAATTCGATTGACACCGTCACTGACACCGATGCAGCTTCTATAACGACGGCAATAAATAATTGTAGAAAGGCAGTTTTGACATAAAGATTCTATGGTAACTGGTGTTGATTTGGTGTATGTAACACCCTGTGCGGTGCTAGCACATGTACAGCTCACATAAAGTCGTTAAAACGTTGAAATAAATTAATAATTTGCAAACATAATTTACATCAAACAATATGTCCTGTATTTCATCAGGCTAAATAAATTTGAATTTCAAAATAACAAATTTAATTTGAAGAACAGTCCGGGACCATAATTATTCCGAATATATTAAATCATAAAATAAAATAAAACTGACAAGAAAGTAAGACGTTTAAGACAAGTCAAACACCACCCAAATCCAAAACTCGACATGACTAACTCTCAATAGAACGGAAGATAATAAACACTAATATGGACTAAAATAGTATAGTGGACACACGACCGTAGTTGCCAAATTATTAGTGACTGTGTGTTTTCTGTAATTAATGTTTTGCTCAATCGTATGTTTTTAACCTGGTTGTGTATGTGTGTATGCGTGCGTTCGTGCTTATGTGTGTGTGTGTGTGTGTGTGTGTGTGAACATTTCATGTTTTTTAATTTCACCTTTTCTCTTTAAAAATAATCAAGGCAGCGCATTGAAACTTAACACAGTTTTCTCACTTCACAAAATCAATTATCAGTATGTTTCATAAATCTTGATTGTATTTTATCATAGTCATGCCCCTTTTTCATTTCAAACACAGGAAGAAAAAACAGGTTTCGTCGCATTGCGGCTTTGTGTTAAAGAACATACTTTAACCGAAGTTTATTTAGCAATGTGTAAATTGTCTCTCATGATTGCTTGTAGGTAAAATAGATCTCAAGGAACATGACCGATTTCAAAATAGACACCACAAACAATTAACAAAAATGAGGAAACTGATGGTTTACCGCCTTGAAAATATCACTTTCCACTCGAGTCACCATCGAGTCACTCTTGGTATGCAATCCTGTTCTTATGCAATGCTGGTTTCTAGTAAACGATCTTTCAAAAGGTTTGACGTTGGATCAGAGTGAATAATGTATGTGCATTTCTATTTGAATGTTTACGTTAACCTTACAGAGTGCATAACGCATTAAGGACTTTTTATCAATGTCTGCATCTATTTCATATTAAGGAGCCAGCTAGAAGTTGTAGTGGGACTAAATCCGTGCCCAGGCGGGCGGGGTTAGTTCTTAGGATGCTTAATCTTGGGTAATCGTCAGAAAACTTACGACTATATATTTCAGTAAATGAAGAATGCTTCATCATGAAGGAAGTGATACTCTCATGATAGTATGAACAAAATGTTATATGATTGTGTGCTGCTTGATTAAAGCGACCTCAAATAACTATGAGGTTTTATTGAAATGACAGTTATAGTCGTATTTCATGAACCGTATACGTCTGTAAATGTATGTCTCGGTATTCTATTGTTTCACGTAGGACTCGTTCTTTTTTACTATCTACACCTGTAAATAAACATATTGTCCGATTCTGGAAGTACGGTGTTCCGTTGGTGCCAAAGTTGTTTCGCCCAAACGACCTCTTGGGCAAGACAAACACTACACGAGATCGCGAAACAAAGATGCGAGATGTTAATATCAGGTCCTCCCGTAATATTTTCGCGACCTCGCATCGTGTTTTCCCGATCTCTATCAAATTATTTATGTAAAAACAACATGCATTTTATGCAAAACACAAGCCTCTACTAAAAGAAAACACAACAGCAGCTACAAAAGGTGTATGATATAAATATTACGTTCTTAAACAACTAATTAAAAAGCATCTATACGTCATAAATCCTTTCATATGTGTAACCAATTGATTCGAATTAACTAGGGCAAGATTTTATTTATGCGGTCAAATGCATCTAACACTCAATACTGTAGTATCTTTTATCCAGAAACAAATCGTTGTACTACAAAACCAGGAGGAAAAGTATATTTCAGACAACCGTTAACAGACAAAAAATAAAACAACAACACGGGAACAAATTTGTGTACACGGGAAACGCCGTTCAAGTCCGCGCATGATTAATCGTCAAAAGGTGGCAACTTTAGAATATTCCAGCTATTTCGAGGTCTCGAAAATTAAATACGAAATAAAATGAAAATGACATTCATATTTCCTGTTCAACAATTTAATTTGCATAATTATATTTAAATAAATAAATCTTAAAAGGCAATAAATACGATTGTAACAACGTATTAATCACAATGTGTTTCTCTTCTGGCTGATTGTGCTAAGTTATCATTTCAATCGCATACGATGTTCCAAGCCTATTTCATCAACTTCTCTATTTTTCATATATTATTACTCTTTCTGATTGCATCTACACATAAAACGACAGTTAATCAGTATAACACATACAGAAAGACTTAAGTAATGTAGTCCTCATTTAGTTTATGTTGACTCCTGGTCCAACTCCGAGCCAACCTGCGAAAACGGTGTAGGGTCCACGATCAGCGGTCCTAGGATCTGTAATTAGGTTGCCGCTGTCGTCGACGTTTCGAGCCTCGGTTCTGCCACTCTTCTGAGACCAATAACCGTTATTGTCGAGACGCAAGAAATGGTAGTCCTCATCTGGCCAGATCACGAGAGCAATGAGGCACTGTGTACCAGCATCGGGGCCAGACAGGGGAGTCAGACCGTCACGAAGAGTGGCGGCGTACACCTCAGCGGCTTGAGTGCGAGTATACCTCTGTCCGGATCCTCGACCTATTTACAGAAATACCAAGAAGTTATTTATTGTTCGCATATTGTTAAAGCTACAGAAATAACAATAACCCAAGTTCGGCCAGGGAGACTTACTAGCTTATATCATAAATTTCATTTATTAAATCTTCATCAAGCCATTACTTTTAATATTGTTTTTACTATATTTTTTTATTTTGCTTAAACCCTTTTAGACGGCAAGTAACAGGAGCATTTTATTACACGTATCAAATGCTTTTTATTGTCGTCTTATGCAAGTATTCATGCTCAACCTTTTTTTCAAACTGCCATGTGCCCAAGATCATAAAACTAAATCTGGAGATCAGTCTCAAATCTTAAACATCTGATTGGCTGAAATGGCGACCAGTCGCACCAGTCGCCATTTCAGCCAATCAGATACTTGAGATTTGAGACTGATCTCAAAACCTAGTTTTATGATCTTGGGACTAAGTTTTATGATCTTGGGCCCTGCTATAAAAAAAGGCTTCAGCCACTTCTCAAAAGGTCAGCTATGACATTGTAAATGGGTGCGTATTGTTTATTGTAAATAAGCTGATTGTTGCTTTTTGTTGTAACATTCCGGATGACATTCCTTCATTCTAACTCACCTAATATAGATCACTTACCGGGTTGAGCAAATGTATTGGTTTGTATATTGGTAGCATAGTTGTAACAGTTGTTCTGTCTCTGCACAGGGGCGTAGTTCCAGTTCTCCGGTTGGAAGCTCACGGAGCACAGACCGGCTTGACGCTTTCGGCGACCTCCAAAGATCTGTGTAATTTTGATTTTACCGTCATCCTCGCTGGTTTTTATCGTAACCTTGGCCACCTTTGCAACGGGAACATCTTGCCTTACTCCATTATTCATCTGTAAACATTATTATATATTACTTTGATATCGTTTTATTTTTAAAGGGTTTAATATTCGCGTATTTCGCGCTAATAAAAAGCGGCAAATTAAGCCTCAACTTAATTAAACAATTAATAACCATCTTATAAGAATAATAAAATTGCACAAACTGGTTACGAAATGATTGTAATTATAATTTTTCATTTTTAGAAAAAGATTTCATATTTTCATACGACAAAGGTAACAACATTGCGAGTTTTGTATATTTGCTTATAAAATATTTCGTTTATAAGTCTAAATTTAAAGTCGATAATAGGCCTACAGTATGTTTAACAACTGCTGGATTCAAAGTGTATTTGAAACAAAAACTCCTTTCAAATAAGTTCATTGCACAAGTTAATTCTCAGCTGGAGCAATTTGAGGAATTTGATAAGTTATTACAAAAACTTTAAGGATTGGTCTATTAAATATCTGTTTCCCCGACGCAATTCTGAGGTTCTTCATGTATGGACAAAATTGTTTAAATAAACAAATTTAAATAAAACTATATTTCAAAATCACCACAAGTATTTTTGAAACAAAGCCAAACAAATTTTCAGCCTAAAAGTATAGAATACAGCAGAGCGTATGGCGCATTTGATGCCCATACATTTTTTGTTAAATTTCGTTTTCTTTATTGCTACATAAAACTTGTTTCTGGCCATAATTTTAGTTGTTTTTATTCAACTCACGATTGTTCAATATAACTAAATACCATATTTAAGATAATGAAACATATAACTTGGTAATATATGTCTTGTACATATCTCTAATCTACATTATAAGAACTTGTTATATGTCGATTCATTTAGAAATGGGGTCACCTGTAACAGGGGCCCGAAACGAGAACAAAAATGCGCGAATTATTGTCCGCGAAGTAGGCCTTTATTAGGGTGTGGCTAGATTTATTATATGTGAGGACAGAACCCGGCGAAACAACATTTGTATGCAGGACCGTCACTTAAGATATGTGACTGGCTTTGAACCTTCAAAGTAATTCAACATAACGACATGTTACCTTTTATCGTGAATGCAATGAGGTTTCATTCTTGTTTCATTGTAGAGCCCTTTTGTTTCGATTTTTCCACTAGACATATAAATGGAAGCGTGCTTATGTATATCAAGTGTTTGTTTTGTTCACTGATTTATAGTTACTAATTTTATTTCATTGCTCTTCTTTTCTTTGTTAATGAGTAATTAATAGCATTTCATTGTATCATACTTATATTTGATTCATATTATATATGAAATAGGCTTAATTAACATTACATTAACGCACAAAACGCATTAAGTCAGAAACTTATGATTTATAATAATAAAATTAGATAAATGTTGACGTTGCTATGGTTACAGTAATTTTCATTTTTTTCTAGTATACAATGGCTGTAAAGAAACACAGCTAATATATTATTCTCGTCATTGTTCGTAATCGTTGATGACATGCATTTTAATGAGTTTTTAAGCTATATTCATTTAAACTAAGCGGGATATGACGCATTCTGTATTGTATGACAGTTGACTTTTGTTTTTCGTCAAATCGTCAAAAAGATGGAAAGGCATAAGTGATACTTTGCAGCAGACAGTTATGTTAAGTTGTATCTTCATTAAGCCGGTGCACAACATAAACCTGTCAGTTACGACACGGCATTGAAAAGTTGACAGGTTGCATATCTGTCATATGTCTTTCTTCGTTTAAAATCTGCAGGCGGTAGACAAATTAATGGTAATTACTTCTTGCACACGGTTACAATCCACGGATTTTGCTATGCACTAACAATGGCAATATCAGTTCACGTTGAACTTGCATAAAAAACCACAGCATTTAATAATAAACACATAACGAAATAAATATATTTTTCATAATGAGAGTCGACAACACAGCTATTGACAACAGAAAATGAGACAAGTCTCCATTTCAGCCAACCAGATGCTTTAGATTTGAGACTGATCTTCATTCTCAGTTTCATAATCTTGGGACCTAGCAAAATACAATTTTAAATATGATTCATATCGATCTTTCTTCAAAACTCGTTCAACTTATGAAAAAGTATGTGACATAACCATGGCGTACTCCTAAGTGAACAGTGTGGTTCGTCCATGCCTAACTTCTGTATCTTCTGTATATATGCTTTTTAATTTGTAAAACAATTCTTTTCCCTTCTGTAATTTATGTAAATGAAGTCGTTTGCGTACACCATTTTAAACTCGACATCAATTGTAAATCAACAAATTACGGAATACATTTATTCGAATTGAACTTATTTATGTTCCTTCCGTACCGAGTATATAGGTCAGCTTATTGTGATAGCAACAGGTGCATCGATCGACCTTCGTTGACAAATGTTGAGTAAATCTGCCATAGTTACATACCGTGGAAAAATAAAAATGACAAGATTATTGGGTCAAATAAATGCGCTCCAATTCATACAAAAATGCATGGTTATCAATCAACGAATTGAATCAGTACGGAAGTTTGATAGTATTCATTATAGTAGGCGGGAACAAACATACACACCAAATTCCTAGAGACTGTGTACAGTTCGTTTATCTTTGCTAAACCAACAAAAGAAAGTTACTTTACTCTTATAGTTTTGATCATTCCTACATGCGCAGTAATTGGCAAAGAATCAACAGAAAATGTATGTAACGATGAAAATAGATCATCCCATTAGGTCCTGTATAACACTTAACTCACTTTTTATATACACAGTTAACATGTTTTGTTCGGAAATTTTCGTTTAATGAACATATGTTTGGTCACGAGCAACATGTATAAACACGTGTTGTTGTGTATTTACCGATCGTCAAAGGGCTGTTGTTTAGAGCTGATCATAATTACTTCCTTTTACCAATGTTATATGAATTTTGTATTTACAAATATTTCATCACCATATGAAACGGGCTTAATCCAACCCATGCAGAAAAAATGTATCTGCCTCATACATAACAGTTCAAGATATATCCCATTAAAGTGGCATACCCTAATATCTTAGTGTGTAATTAGTTTAGGAAATAAAGATATAACAATAATATAATTATTTAGTTGTAAAATTACAGCTATTTATACAAACAGACGTTTGTCGACTCGCATGACAAATAATAACAAATAATTTCTTCTTTTGTGAAGAACTTGAGTTCGATGTTTTGAATATTAGTTTATGATTTTTGTTTATTATTGGTACTACTGATTCCTATGGTTTAAAAAGAAAGTTATGTTCTTATAAAACATTTACTGAATCAATTATTTGATAATTTCTGTTACTATACATTATGGAGTACTGAGCTTTTTGACGCAAGATAACTGACACAAATCGTTACGAATGTAATTGCTTAGTTATTCGTTACCTTCGATAATTTTAGGAATGAAATCAAGGCATGTCGCTTTAGAGATAACAGTTTTTTCGTCCAAAAATTTTTACACTAGGAAGAACTAGGGGCAAAGTATCTTACCTGTCCAACGATGCCAGAGTATATGTGATTTTTGCTTTGAGTGGATAGAACACCATTATGGGGGCAGCTTCTGAGGAGCATGGTTTCGAGCTGACGGTTGCTGTGTCGACCCACAGTCTTCCATGCTGACTGACCAAGAGCGTTTGTGGCCCGTACAGTAAAACCACGGTAACCCATACAGTCGTCCAGACTTAAAACAAAGAGGCGACAGAATCAACAAAACAAACCGAAAATAATCCTATTTATGACAGTGAAATATAAGAAAACAAAAGATGGACTGACAATTTTTACTTAAATATTGCAAGAATACGATGAGGGTTGACTAGAAGAGAAAATGAAAATGAACCAGGCTGATAGTTCGGGGATTATTTACTCAGTCACTGAAATCATATTCCCTTTTTTACGATAATCAGCATTGGAGTTTTTCATTCACACGTGTTTTCATTTCTTAAGGTATTTTTATCGAAAGTGCTTGTACAGTTTGATTTTGCTGTGTGACCACTAACAAACTGTACAGAAACACACGATGAATACAATAAATTTCTTAAATACTTAGAGAAAACCTATGCATGTTCATCTGGGAATAAATTCACATAAATTACAATAAGTTTAAATAAGTGTTAACTTTGAAAATTTTCAGTTCTGTAAATACTTTTTAATACATAACATAACATAACATAACATAAACTTTATTGGCGTAAAATAGCATATAGCACATTTATAGCCACAAAGTAGTAAATAACATGTATAATAAAGACATGAAAATCCACAACGTTACATTTTACCAAGAAAATTTTTTCAAGAAGTTACAGAAATACAAGCAGTAACAACTTTTATCAAGACAATTTTTTTTAAAGTTGAACTTAATGACAGTACATAAATTGAAAACATAATTTTATTAAACTAGGTAATATTTCTGGATTTATGTGCAAAGTGTACAAATTTTGCTAAATTGTTTATCATTTTTGTATTACTTGACGACATAATGGATTCAAATTTTTGTAAATTTGGCCATCTGCAAAAATATGGTTTAAAGAATCGTTTACGCAAATCTGTATATTTTGGACAAACTAAAAGAAAATGATATTCTGTTTCAATAACGTTCATATTACAGTGTACACATATTCTATCATTTCTGTCGATATTTGTATGTCTTCCTTTCTCAATGGCTAGATCATGTGATGAAAGTCTAAATCTGGCTAAAGATAATCTATAGTTATTTTTGCTAATACAATTCAGATATTTTTCTAAACAAAATTCATGCTTGTAAATACAGTAAGATGAAAGTCTGTTTGAATTGTTTATACCTGCATACCAACTCTGTTTATATATATATCTAATATTCTTTGTTTTATTGACCGAAGATGTACTGCAGTTAAGTTTTCAATATATCATATATAGGACATACCAATTTCATTTAAAATCTTCTTAATTTGGGATGCCCAATTAAGTTCACCATATGTGCAATTGTTATCAGCATCTTGTTTTAACATAAAAAATATTTGTTTTCTTAATAAATTATTATCAGCATTTGAAAGTTTAACCCAATATTTCATCAGGATTAGCTTGCGTCTAATTGTCATTGGATATCGGCCCGTTTCAACATATAACCCATCAAGGTTACTTGGATTTTTTAACACCCATAACTTTTCGCAAAAACTTGCTATGTGCAATTTCGATATCTTTACTATCATAGTATCCCCAGACCTCTGCTCCGTAATTGAGAACAGATCCTACTAAACTATCAAATAATTTATTTTATCTTTGATTGTTAGATCTAACTGGTTGAAAACAATAAAAAGATTGTGGAGGGCGAATTGTGAATGTTGTTCTATGCGTTTCTGGGATCTGAACCATCCTCCATTTTTAAAGAGATGTATACCTAAGTACTTAAACGAGTCTACTACATCTAATATTGTGTTGTTATATATAAAATTATGTGTTGTATGACGTCCCTTTTCAAAGATCATAACTTTCGTCTTTTTGGTATTAACTTTAAGACCCCATGTGTCACAGTAATTTTGTAAATCATTTAGCATAGATTGTAATGCTTGTGGTGTATGAGCAAATAAGACTGCGTCATCGGCAAACAATAAAATGTAAAGTTTTAACTCGTTGATAGTAAATATACCATCTATGTTAGAGTTAATATTTGACATAATGTCATTTATGAAAAATAAAAATAAAGACTAGAACTGTGATCCCCCTGTTTCACTCCGATATTGGAGTCGAAAACGGGAGACAAGTTTGCGTTAAACCTCACACATGTTTTTACAACACTATACATGCTTTGGATAGCCTTAACAAGTTTTGAGCTTACATTTTGTTGACGTAATTTTTGAAAAAGAAACGATCTGTCTAATTTATCGAAACATTTTTCATAGTCTAAGAAGGCACAATACAATTTTTTCTTTAAACTTAATGTTTTGGCGATTAAAGAATGAAGAATAAAAATACAATCAATGGTAGACTTTCCTTTTTGAAAACCAAATTGATTATCAATTATCTTCTCATGTTTTGTTGACCACTTTTTGAGTCTATTTAGTATACTTAAATACTTTTTAATACAAAACATGGGTACAAATACTTCACGTTCAGTTGCTAATATTAGTTACTCGTTAGTTTGGTTTTAATGCTTTTGCATGGAATCAGCACACAATGCAGATTAATGCGATCGTAACCAAACCGAGAAGCTGTGCATATTAGTGTTAATTGTCTGTATATTATGACTGGTACTCACTCGGTTGGTGGGCCATTGTTGACCAGCCAGGATAGTCGGTTGTACAGTGGACTTTTGTCGTCAATTTCCCAGTGAGGATCATCCCGGCCGGAATACAAACTCAGTGAAATATCGTACTTTACACCTGCATATAACAATTGGTTTACATAAGCCAACGTTTAAAAGTTTAGTGCAACAATGATTTGTTAAAATTATCATATTATAGGGCATAATAACTATCTATCTATCTTGCAATCTAAAGTTCTATTTTTGTCTCAAAAGGTTGATACAACAACAGTACAACAGTTAGTTTTACTTTAATAAAAATTAAAAGATAACATAGAAATACTTTTATTAACCAGCTGACTACATTGACAATTGCCTTGTTCTACTGGTGAAGTCGAGAGAACACTTTAAAGTTTAGAAAAAAACACAACATCTTTGGTTTGAAGCCTTATAGTGCCGCTGTTCCCTTTTAAACACACTTTCTCCACAACTTGTGTTTCACGAAGTGGGTAGAGGTCATACAGCCTCTCAATCGGTGTATTGAAATATTTATGTTTAAAAAACATTTTTTAACTTGTGCTCAGTCATCAGAAAATATTATTATGTATGATCAGCATTTAAATAATATATTTCATGCTTTAACTCAAATTGATTTTGTTCTTGCATTATATAAAACTTAACTGGAAAATAAAGAATCTGCTAATATCTATTGATATCGCAACGCCTTTAAATCGAAATAGAGTTGAGATATAATGTATTTGTGAAATGGGTCGATTTCACAATTAAAATTTAAAGCTTAATAATAATCCTGATTTTTTAGTTCAGCTTTAAGCGGAAAACTTAACTGCAAAACGATACAAAACAAAACATAATAAATCCACCTTTAAAAACTCTACCACATGTCCATTTTGATTCTTCTTAGTTAAATACATTTTGTATTTTTACAAACACGTTTAACAATTAAATTATTGCTACATCATTGCATTTCAAAAATTAACTTTTCTTTGTTAAAATTTATTTGCACAACAAGACTAAAGCTTTGACAGTCTTGCTTATATTAACCAATGATTTTGTTCCCGGAAAAGAAATCGCGGATAAGAAGTTTGTTATCATAATTTTATATATTATATAAATATAAAATAGAAAGTGTACTAACCCACATTATAAAATCTGCCATGGACTATATTTGAAAACAAACAAATTCCAAAGGCAACAAGCCACTGTACAAACGTTCCCGCCATGTTCACGTTAACGGCCCGACTACGTTTACGGACATAAAGGACGGAACTACTTCTTAATAAATGACGCCTTGTCTGGTTTATGGTAAACGCATAATTTTTGTGTAAGAATAAACCGGCAAAGGTGACAATATGACAATAACAGATTTATTGCTAGACAAACAAGCCGTACAGTTTAAACTGCTGTATAATTAGATCATTAGCTCAAACGTCTTTTTTTGGACAGCAAAGAAAATGTAAAAATATCATGACAAGTTTCGACAAAGATTGATATCTTATCTAGTGTTTTGTATAATATTTCCAAAGTATAATTTCATTCGGGGTATTCAAAATCTTGTCGAAGTTTATCTATTATGTGTGCTACCTATATGTGACGAGATTTTAGTTTTCGTTCTTAACAAATGTTCATGTTGATTTCCAAGTTCATTTACAAAATTCCTCAGTTTGTTACATAACAGAAGCACATCGGTGTTACGATTTAATTGTTTTTGTTTTCAATGCAAATACTCTTTAAAAAAAAGTTTTATGGGTGTGATACGGACCATCTGGTCAGCGGTGTGACTGACATGCCAAGAAAAATGTATACTTTATCCCATTCAGGCCATTTGGGAAATCCGCCACCTCTTCAACTTTATCATCGTCTTTCTGGAATATTTGTTTTCGCTGTTATTTGAAACAAGGATAGACATAACAGCGTGTTAAAAAACGGTGTTCTACTCACAAAATATAATATCGCCCTTTAATAACTCGTCATTGAATTGTTTAATATTCATGAAATTTCACGGAAATAAATTGCTGGAATTAGCTTGCATCTGGCGATAGCTTGCAACCAGATTCCTGTAAACCATGTGATGGAAAATCGCAAAAAGACTGTCTTTATACATCTATAACTGGCATCGGTACAGATGATGTTCGAACATGTTGGATCAAAGACTTTTTAAAGGGAGGTAACTCGTTGGCGAACTCCCAACATCGGTGTTAACATAATTTTTTAAAAGGGAGGTAACTCGTTGGCGAACTCCCAACATAGGTGATTACAAACTTTTACAAAGGGAGGTAACTCGTTGGCAAACTCCCGGCAATAATAAACTTTTATGAAGGGAGGTAACTCGTTAGCAAACTCCCTAGTTAACCTGAACTTTCTTATTTTAGTATGCTAGCGATTGTTTAATATCATAAAACTCTTGCGCTCGTGGACGGAGCAAGAAATAACGTCAATTCATATTCAATAATTCTAATGGAAGTTTTACTCAGTTTGCATTGTTAAGCTATATATTAAATATTATCTAAACCCAGCCATGACAATTTTGTGCCCATCCTTAATAAAATAAAATATATATAAATCATTTGTTTTTAGTCATTGTTTGCTGGTTAAATACATTTAAACGATCCAGTGAAGAAAATGTTAAAAATATTATGGCCATGTTTCGACGGAGATTGATATCTAATCAAGTCTTTTTGGTATTATTTTCAAAATATCAGAACATCGGTGTTACGATTTAATTGTTTTTGTTTTCAATGCAAATACTCTTTGAAATTAAGATTTATCGGTGTGATACGGACCATCTGGTCAGCGGTGTGACTGACATGCCAAGAAAAATGTATACTTTATCCCATTCAGGCCATTTGGGAAATCCGCCACCTCCTCAACTTTATCATCGTCTTTCTGGAATATTTGTTTTCGCTGTTATTTGAAACAAGCATAGACATAACAGCGTGTTAAAAAAACGGTGTTCTACTCACAAAATATAATATCGCCCTTTAATAACTCGTCATTGAATTGTTTAATATTCATGAAATTTCACGGAAATAAAATTACTTGCGTATCATTCATTTTAAATTTTAATGACCTGTTTATCATGGTATGTATATATTATAAGGTCAAAGTATGTTTATACTATAAAAACTATGCTTATATATATTATACTATAAAAAGAAAAACTCGCAAAAACACCCACACAAATTTCGCACATTTTTATCAGTCTCATAATATTCGCTTTGTCTGCGTCTGTCAGTTTCCTGGTGATTTTTATAATCAACATTAATTTTAATCAATTGAATAACACATTTCCATTTTTTCACCCGAAACATCAATTCTCTTGTTTTATTTACTTTAGTGCGGGGTTTTTAGCAGCATGCTATTGTATGCTTTCCAATGATTTTTTTCTTTTACGCGGAATTGTCTGCCTCCCCTCCGCTCCCCGACCCTGAGTCTCATAAGTACAATTGGTTATATACATTGTGTTCTTTTTTTCTCGCCGCATTATTGGTATCGAAGTACGAATTGTTCTTTAGAATTCGGGCAAATGATTATGAAAAATATTTACTCTTTTTTGTAATCGATTGAATGGTTGTGTAGAAGACTGTGTAATGAATGATATTTCTTTCCTGATATTTATCATTTTCTAAGAGGAAGCTACAAAAACAAAAGCGCTTATTTCTGACTTCTGAAAGATTACATATTGCCGTGCATTTCAAGCCATTCGTAATAAAATATTTTTGATTGTTACCTGTCGAGTCTGTAAAAGTGTTACAGTACAAGAAAAATCTATGCATGATGTATGTCATGAACTCTTCCCAAAATACATTAGTAATGAATGCAAGTGACCTACAGACTTTTACCGATTGTTAATGGTCGTTTGCAGAAAGATGACATCAAACGTACGACCCCATCTAGTAAAACTGCTTGTTTGAATCACAGATATGTCAAAATCACAATTAAACCTGTAGCCGTCTGTGTTAGCTAATACTTGACAGGTCGCATTTGATACATTTTGACAGGAAGTGACGAGACAAACACGTAATGCTACATAATTTACGCAATAAAACACTAATTGCTGTCTTCCGCGCGTGCTTGCAATCTTTATTTCGAATTTGTGGTTTAAGTTTTATGGTTTTCGTTCAATGATACGCATGTTCATCAACAGATACCATTCATTGAAAACATGATAATATCCATGTCGTTGAACTTTATGTCCTCATTATTTCGCTTTCATGCTCCAAGAAAAATATGAGGCACAAAAACAAGTAGACGTTTCCACTTTCATTTTACACATTAACATTATTCTTTTGGAATTCGTTACTAGGTTACGTTTTTCTGAACTCCGTTAAATGAATGTTATTCTACATGCTGTTTAAGGCGTTCATGCAACAATGTTTGATTCTTATGCGCGTGGTACCAGTGCGTCAAGCAAGCTAGCATCCAGCAACTACATATTTAAATTACTGTAAAAGTCAGCATATCTTTGGCTCAAGAAACTGTCCTGAGATTGATTATTTGCTGTTCTATGGATTGCTATCACTTGTTTAAGTTTAAACAACGCGACGATTCTCCGACTGAAACGTCTGTGGGTCTTCCTACGCCCAGGAAGGCGTATATTTCCATGTGACAGCCAGATCTCGGGAAATAATGATTGCTGGTGTAAGAAACTAAGGTCACGTTTACAGGAAACTAACTTAAGATGCAATATTGTTTTTTAATTTCAATAAGGCTATTTTTCATCTGTATTTAACTTGACCTTGGTACTTTCAAAAGCAAAATTATGTATGAAATAACTAGTAAACGAAAAGGTTTTAATAAGTGGACACAGTTAATACACTTTAATACATAATTCTGATAGTGCAAAACTTACCATTTATGAGACAAATGTAAGTTGAAATTGTTGTTAACCAAAGCAATTAAGCTGGAATCGAACTTTGTAAATGTAAGTGAAAATGATAAACTGCTCTTTATACTCTCCAACAATGATAAAATGATAATAACTGCACAATTCTGTTAAATGATTCTGCAACTTTTAACTACTATTTTGTATATTCTCTTGCATAACTGCATATAACAAACATGCTTTCTCTCTTCCTCTCTTCTTTTTCGCTGTTACTATACGAGTACAGTCTCTTGTAACTCAATTTGACTGGGTTTGTTCTTTATGAGTATTTATGTAAAATGTTTACAATGATGAGACTCAAATAGATGATAATACCTTTTTCTTTTAAATTAAGGTAATCAGACACATGGAACTCTATTAATTCAAACCGTAGTAATTATGTATGATTAATATAGTAAACTGAAAGTTTTAGTGTGAGAGGTTTAATTTCATTTTAATCGTTTATAATGTTCTTTTAACAAGTCGTTACCTAGTACATTGAAAATTGGAGCAACTAAGTACAGCTATTCACCGATATTGTTTGGTTCTATTACATTTATAATACTGACACGGATTGCTGGAAATCAACTTGAATTTATAAAACTACACCATTCTATAAACTTGGGTCAGCGTCTGACTATTCAAATTGCGAATTAGTCTTAATAATGTTATTAATAATTTAATTTAAAAGAATCGGGGGAGTTACTGGGATGGCATTGTTTTTCTCGTGCCTTAGAGAATGCAATTACATGTGTCATTATTTTCAATTTAAATATTAGAAAGTAAGAACGACCATGTTTGGCTTAAAGATATAAAAATATATAAGACTTTCAATACTAGTATATCCAAATAAATTGGCGCCGTTGTATTTAAGGTACTCTTATTAAGAGGTACGGTGGACAATTTAATGATAACTAGGAAGTTTTAAGGTCAATGACTACTATACCACTTTCCTTTAGTTAATGAGTAGATGATGCCACAAAATTGTATTACTGAAATTATCAAAGGGTCATAAGTCTGGTAAAAATGGTCGTCCTCTAGTTAAGGCTACTAATGACAAACTGAAATTTATATACCCACGGGGAATAAGTCTTCGCAGAGATCTTGTCAAAACCTACCTACTCTCATGTGCGTCAATAATAATATATGGTCGATTTGCTAGACCACACCAACACAACTTAGTCCGGACAGCATCATCTATGACCTCTATCTTCCCAGTAACCACCATAAGGAAACACTGACTAAGCTACAGCATAATGCTTGGTAAGCAGAATTGTGTGTAATACATTCACAATAATTCATTAACTCGTATAGTGACAAAATTACAGGGTGGGGGGGGGGGGGGGTCTTGTAAAGTAAGTAATTGCTGTAAGAGGCTTCCATAAACTTATTGTTTATCATTTGACTTTAAGCCAGTTACTTTTCTATATTTTATCTATACGTTTTAATGAATAATTATATATACTAATGTTTACAAAAATTACTTTAAAAAAGTGAAATATGCTTATAAGGAATGGCCACATCCAGCAGACACAGCCTCCCCACAATGCCAAAAGGTAGAGAGGAAAATAGAGCATGGTTTTACAATAATCGGTTTCAAAAAAGACGCCACAAACAATTAACGAAAGTGAGCATTTTTTTAGATATCATGGTTTGAAAACGTTGTAGGAAGAGTTCTTGTTGAATTCAAAGACTTCTTGCAGTCATACCAGAACACATAAACCATCCATATCACATAAAGATGTGTAAAATTCTTATGTGTATCAATTGCAAATTATGATGACGCATGAAGCTTAGGATACAGATGTTTGCATATAATCATTGTCGTCTGGAGTGAATGTTAATATAACTATTATATTATAGTTTGTTACGTATAATATTGTATTTTACCTATTATTATATATCTTCCAATCTTTAGGAAACATTTTGTAAAATCTTTTTTTATCTGAAACTAAAACAAAACATACAAAAAAACAAACAGTCGACAAACGGGCCATAATTGAATAAATATGTTTCTGCTCCATTAATTTATCAGCTGATGCATCTGTAGTTTAAGTCAGCATTGAATTGAATACATTTTGACATATCGTCGGTCTAATATAAAAACAAGAAAAAACGTCGCCATGCGCCGAAAACCAGGTTTTCATTTAATACTTATACTTTTGTAAAGAAAATATCTGGTATGAAGAAACTGAACTTTTATTTTTAGCAACAGTGACCTTGATCTTGATCACAGACTTCTGAGTAGCAATCCCGAGTTGCGTCTTGGTATAAGCTACCCAAAGAAAGTTTGGTGTCAATAGATCACAGCTAACGCAAGTAATAATGGCATTAATTAGAAACCTGAATTTCTATTTTTAACAACAGTGACATTGACCTTTATCACAGACACCTGGGTAGCAATCCTTAGTAGTGTCTTGATATAAGCTACCCACAAACCAAGTTTGGTAAGTCAATAGGCCAAAGCAAACTCAAGTTATTGAGCAGAAACTGACTTTCTCTATTTTTTGCAACAGTGACCTTAAGCTTTATCACTGATACCTGGGTAGCAATCTCAAGCTGCATCTTGATATAACATACCAACACTAAGTTTGGCGTCAATATACCAAAGCAAACTCAAGTTATTGAGGGGAAACTGAATTTCTATTTTTAGCAACAGTAACCTTGCCCTTGATCACAGACACCTGGATGGTAATCCCAAGCTGCCTTTTGATATCAGCTACTCATATACCAAGTTTGGCATCAATAGGTAAAATCAAACTCAAGTTATTGAGAGTAAGCTGAATTTCTATTTTTAGCAACAGTCACCTGAACTTTTATTTTTAGCAACAGTGACCTTGATCTTGATCACAGATTTCTGAGTAGCAATCCCGAGTTGCGTCTTGGTATAAGCTACCCAAAGAAAGTTTGGTGTCAATAGATCACAGCTAACGCAAGTAATAATGGCATTAATTAGAAACCTGAATTTCTTTTTTTAACAACAGTGACATTGACCTTTATCACAGACACCTGGGTAGCAATCCTAAGTAGTGTCTTGATATAAGCTACCCACAAACCAAGTTTGGTAAGTCAATTGGCCAAAGCAAACTCAAGTTATTGAGCAGAAACTGACTTTCTCTATTTTTTGCAACAGTGACCTTAAGCTTTATCACTGATACCTGGGTAGCAATCTCAAGCTGCATCTTGATATAACATACCAACACTAAGTTTGGCGTCAATATACCAAAGCAAACTCAAGTTATTGAGGGGGAAACTGAATTTCTATTTTTAGCAACAGTAACCTTGCCCTTGATCACAGACACCTGGATGGCAATCCCAAGCTGCCTTTTGATATCAGCTACTCATATACCAAGTTTGGCATCAATAGGTAAAATCAAACTCAAGTTATTGAGAGTAAGCTGAATTTCTATTTTTAGCAACAGTGACCTTGACCTTTATCACTGATTCTAAGCCTGTTGATATAAGCTGCCCATAAACCAAGCTAAGCATCAACAGGGCAATTTGGCATCAACAGATAACATTCACAAAATACTTAACAAAAAAATCTATGTCAAAAAGGGGCATTACTTTGGCAAAACACAGTCGCGGGGTTATGAAACTTGACCTGATAATTCATACTGTAGATGTCAAACAAATATGTTAAGTTTCAAAACCTTTACCTTGAATGGTAACCCAGAAAAAAGACAACTTTTACAAAAAACTTAAAATTTCTAAGGTAAAAAAGGGGCATAACTTTGTCAAAATAAAGTCAGGGATTATGAAACTTGTCCTGATAATTGGAATTGAGATGTCAGACAACTATGTTAAGTTTCAAAGTTGTATCTTAAACGGTTACTGAGAAAAACACAACTTTCTTAAAAAACTTAACAAAATTTCTAAGTGAAAAAGGGGCATAACTTTGTCAAAATACAGTCAGGGATTATGAAACTTGTTCTGATAACAAGTATTGTGATGTCAGACAACTATGTTAAGTTTCAAAGTTGTACCTTGAACGGTTACTGAGAAAATCGCGACTTTCACAAAAAACTTAATAAAATGTTGACGCCCGCCCGCCCGCCCGCCCATCGACATACCCCAATCTAATAACCAGGATTTTTCTAAAGAAAACCTGTTTAACAATCTAGATTTAAAAGTTTGTTGATATTGACATATTGTTATGTATTATAGTTGATTATTTATAACTTGTAATGATTTAAATGTTGACTGTTTAATTCTTCTTTACTGTTGTAGTTATTAATGAAATTGAAAATGATTCAGAGAAGCCGAGTAGATCTCTTAACATAGACTATTAGGACAAAAATAACTTCCGCGTCAAAAACTGTTAGATTACTTAAGAAAACGTATTTTTATGCCCCCGAAGGAAGGCATATAGTAATCGCACCGATCGCCTGTCCGGCAAAAATCTTGTCATCGCTTCTTCTCCGAAACTGCTTTAGGGATTTCATTGAAACCTTCATAGGAGTGTTTGTCGCAAAGCATAGTTGTGCGTTTCGTCCGGAATTTACGCTCGGATTATTTTTGGCCGAGTTATGGGCCCTTTGTCATTTTTAACTAACCCTTAATCTTGTCCTCGGTTCTTCTCCGAACCGCTTGAGGGATTCCTTTCAGATTATTTTTGACCGAGTTATGGGCACTGTCATTTTTAGCTAACCCTAACTTCTATAAAAAAATCTAACCCTTACCTTTAACCGTGTCCTCCGATTCTTCTCCGAAACCGCTAGAGGGATTTCATTGAAACTTTACCGGAGTGTTTGTCACCATGCCAAGATTTGCATATCATCAGGATTTTCGTTCAGATTTTTTTGCTAGAGGTAATTGGCCCTTAGTCTTTACTATATAACTTCTATATTAAAAGCTTGTCCATGCTTAATCTCAAAACCGCTTGGGGGATTTCATTGAAACTTCACAGGAATGTTTATAAGAAAGTTTCCGCTCAAATTATTTTTACCAGAGTTATGGGCCCTTAGTCATTTTTACTATAACATTTTTTCTAAATGAAAATCTTGTCATCACTTAAATACCAGAACCTCTTGACGGATTTCATTTAAATTTCGCAGGAATGTTTGACCCCTAATCTAGTTGTGCATATCTTCAAGATTTTCGGCTTGGATTACTTTTAGCAGAGTTATGGGCGTTTACTCATTTGGGTTTGCTTAACTTCTATATTTAGTGAGGGATATAATTCAAACTTCAAATATAATAATGTTCCTAATCGTCACACACAGTATTCCTTTTCATTACCCACATATTTGGCAAGGGTCCATAACCTCTCATAATCATACTTCCAGGATAATCTCCCCTTTAATCTTAGAATTTTTGTTTATTACTCGAGATATTACTACAGACTTGAAGATATTTACTACAGACTTTCATCTTTCACATTTTATGCATGCAGTATGTTTTCATCTCTTCCACAGGCATATTTCTGATAACATATGTATACCAATTTGATTTCAAAGCTGCATTTTGGGGGCATACGTCAATTTCGAGTGACGGCTCTTGTTTATTTGAATAAGTTTAGCCGAGATCATCAATATCAATCACAACTTACCGAAAATAATGAGAATTTGATGACAGTTGTTTCATTGAATGTAAACATGTTTTGTATTTGACATATAGACCTAATTATGGTCTCAAAAGACCCAGTGTCTAACTGGTTTATAATATCATAAACACACGCATGCTTCGAAAGCTTAACAGTAACTGAATCGAAAAAGCTAAAGCTATTGCGTGTAATTAACGGTGATCTTTAGGGTTTACCAACTGACCTAGTTTTTTTACTCAGGTTGACCCAGTTTCGAAAAGCGCAGAAACAGTAGCAACGCAAACATTTTAACAAGAATGAAGGTAATCTGACAAAACTTGCGACTATAACTGTATATACAAAATATTTATTTGAATTTGATCTAGTGGCCTTTGGCGGTGTACATGGAACCCTCAGTGTGTTTTTTTCAGATCGATACCATTCCATGTTCAGCGGCGTATGAAGTACATGGTATGCATTGTTGAAATATTATACAACGCAAACAAATAGAACAATGCATGCGTAAAATATACCGCAAAATCGCTATTATTTCTATTATTTTCTAAGACATGCAACCACAGTAAAATGGCATATTCATGTTCATGTTTTGCTTAAATTATTCCGATTATTTAATTGAAACATGAGCAATTAGGATCGTCAAGTTACTTTTAAGACAGGCTTTGTCTGAACACTGAGATTGGTCTGTATTATACTTTAGATTTGTTGCAGTGGTAAATATTTACTCATGTTCTTCACAATATTTCACGAAATTAATGTTGTATTAAGTCTACCGAATCTTAAATAATAAGGAACTCGGAACGAAACACCAGCATTATGTAGTTTTATCAATGTTGTTCTTGTGTTTCAAGCCTTGCCTAGAAAGCTTATTACTTGTAACTCATTAAACGCTTTACCGTTCTGAAAATAAATAAGGTGAGCTAACCGATCAACTGTAACTTTTGTATAGTATCATGTTGGTAACCTTTATTCTTAAATCTACATATTTCTAGCTCACCTGTCACATAGTGACAAGGTGAGCTTTTGTGATCGCAATTTGTCCAGCGTCCGTCGTCCGTGCGTAAACTTTTGCTTTAAACAACATCTCCTCTTAAACCACTGGGCCAAAGTTGATGAAACTTGCCACGGATGTTCCTTGCATGAAGCTCTTCCAAAGTTGTTCAAAGAAATCAATTCCATGCAGAACTCTGGTTGCCATGGCAACGGAAATGAAAAACTTTAAAAATCGTCTTCTTTAAAACCACAAGGCCTAGAGCCTTAATATTTGATATACAGCATCATCTCGTGGTCCTCTAACCAAAAGTGTTCAACCTATCCCTCTGGGGTAAAAAATGGCCCCGCCCCAGGGATCACTTGAACCTTGGTATTTGGTATGTGTCATCATGTAGTGATCCTCTAAAGTTGTTCAAATTATTCTCCTGAGGTCAAAAATGGCTCCGCCCCGGGGTTCACTAGTTTTATTACATAGTTTTATATAGTAAATCTTTAAAAATCTTCTTCTCTGAAACCGTAAGGCCTAGAGCTTAGATATTTGGTATAGAGCATCATCTAGTGGTCCTCTACTAAAATTGTTCAAAGTATCCCCCTGGGGTCAAAAATGGACCCGCCTCAGGGGTCAATTGTTTTACATAGACTTATATAGGGGAAAACTTAAAAAATCTTGTTCTCTAAAACGTCTCCCCGTACTTACATTCAATACTGTTATCTTTTCATCCCTCAGGGACTGCATTTGACATTCACTTTCCACACCCCCTCCCCACTCACTCATTTACTATTATATACAACGTTTGAAGGTTATATGTTCACCGACTTTCTTTTACGTTTAAATTGAGTTATTATTATATGCTTTCTGGAACCAGAATTGGTCATTTTGGTGTATTTTAGTACTCTTTTTACAGTCCCATTTCTTTTGGGATCAGTGAATCAGAACGTTAATATTTATGGACATTGATCTGCGTGCTATTTATAGAATAAATTGTATAGCGCGCTTTACTGTCAATACATGTATTCGTTGTGACGTCACTTGAAAAATTCAATGCAACCTAAAGTCGCTGCTCATATATCCTGGCGTCACCAGTTCTCGTTAACCTAAGCATTCAACAGCGTCGGATAATAAAAATAATGACACAATCACTTACCTTTTTTAAAGAAATCTTCTATTATTGATTGCTTTTCAACTTCAACTGAAAATCTCCTTTTGGTTCTTTTTAAAACAACAGCAGTGACGATTTGTTTACACTCAGTGATGTAAATTGCTTCAAAAGTGAGGTCACCTGTTCTCGAGCTAGTTTTAGTTATGCAAAATGCTCTACCATACTGTTTACTGAATGAGTGTATCATGACTGCAACACAGACAAGGGTCTACAAAGGTTGTCTTAGCAATTTTTATTTTATTATTTAACAATTTTTTCTAAATGTTCACATTGCACATCATAAAAGCAATAAAAAGTCTATTGCAGTTATTTCATATACCAGTGCCACATTGCTTATTTATGTTTCTACTGACAACATTTACATTTAAACTCTGTGTTTTTCCTAACAACCCTTACTGGAGTGCAATATTTAAGATGTACCCAGTGATAACATGAATCACACTGAGCCCCACTGTGTTATATGAAGGGTACCATCTCTCAACTCCCTGGGCACATAAAATGACTTGCATACACAGCAAGTTTCAGAATCTTCAAATGGTGCATCACCTTCAGACTCTGTTCCATCTGAAGACTCTGAAACTAAGTTAACATGGGATGGTCCAGGCAGAGGTTTAAAGCTATTCTTTGATGATGCTGACCTTCACCTTTACAATCTTAGATTTAGGCGATTTATCACTCTTCTTGCTTTTAGCACTCAGTTTGCACCCAGATTCTTCCACACAGGTTTTAAGTTTCTCAACAGTAACACCCTCTAGTGCCTTTCCTCCTACAACAGAGTTTACAGACCTTCTCTTTTTGACAAGCTTTTCGACTACAACACCCTTGCGTTTGCCAAAGAAATCATCACCATTTAATTCATTTGGTTTAGTATCAATGGGGTTGGGGTTCTCGTGTGACACTTGATATAGAACAGAAGGGGCAATTTTTTTACCAAGAGACTCGCACATGCTCTTGCCATCAACAAATGGGTAAATTCCTGCCCTTCGAAATGCAGATTGAAGGTTCGAGGGACTCATGGCAGCATTATATGCTCTGCATGCAAGTGCACATAGATCGTATTTTGTCACTACTCTATGGTTAAGGCGGGCAAAGGTTGTACATTCTTGATTATATTTTACCTGCAACGGACCGAAACAACCAACATCCATGGGTTGAAGCAGATGGGAAGTATGAGGAGGTAATACAAAAAGAATTATATTATTCTCTTGAGCCCATTCCACTAGGTCTAATGATATGTGGCTTTTGTGACCATCATAGAGAACTAACAGGGTCTCTGACTGGTCTCTACCTTGTACATACTTGACAAAGTGGTTTTGCAAATACATCTTAAAAACCTCGGCATTAGACCAACCAGATTTTGTCATTACCCCATCAGCACCTGGAGTCCTCCCTTCCATCAAGCCATCAACCATTCTTTCACCTGGAAAAATAAAAAAAGGTGGAATATGTTGACCAAGTGCATTACCGGCACCAATTATAGTGACAGTTTTTAGACCTTTCAGCCATTATGGCCTGAGGCTTACAATCTTTGCCACAAACTACCTGTGGTGGCCTATATTCGGTGTTAATACCCTTTTCATCTATGTTATAAATGTTTTGTGGTTTTCCAAGAAGATCATATTTGGTGAGTATTCTGCCTAGTTCATGAAAGTAATTGTTAATGCTTGTCTCATTCGCACACCTGGCTCTCTGCTCGGATAACCCTGATGGACGGGTGACATTTAACTCTGGCCACCGTTTCATAAAACCATAGAACCACTTGAGGCTGAATGGGTTGTCTGCAGTGCGTTTACCAAGCGACACTGCATAATCAGAAGCAAGTAGGACAGTCTCAGCTCTGGTGTATCCATAGCCAACGCTTGCTAACTCTTTAAGATGAGCACACAGTTTGGCCTCCTCCTCCAAACTCAGAACAGGATCTGGGCCCGACTTGGTCTTGTCAACCGATATCCTATTGTCGACCCTATCTCTTAAAGTTGAAGTAGGTACTCCATGCATTTTTGCGGCCACGTGTACAGAAACACCCCGCTCTTTAACCATTTTGTATGCATTCGTCATGGAAGTTGGGGAATAGAGCCTTAGTACTGATCTGTCTTTACCAGTATTTAGCTGAAAACCATCAAAACATAAATAAGAGCACCTGTCTAATTAAGATGGTGTACCTTAATAAACGGCTTTTATCACATTCAGTAGTTAATGGTATGGTAAAGGTTTTAGAGGTCAGAAAGCGGGTCAAATTGTAGAGCATTACAGTAAACAAACTTGAGCAGGAAAGATCGATTTTCTGTAAAATATGGCAAGTTAAATGTATGCTAAAACTGGAATTAGTGAAAAGGGACAAAATTATATATGTGTAAGTGTTTTGCTTGTAATCTTACCTTTATACGAAGCATTGTTTTGCACTTTTGAAAGAAATTGTTGTAAGCGTCTGCAACCGAACCGGAAGTGAAATTTTCGAAGGTTTGAACGCACAAAACAATATTTCACGTGAATTTAAATGATTATCGAGAACTGGTAACGCACGAGAACAGGACACTAGAGGATAATGGTATTCTTTCTACAGATTTCATTATGGCGGCACAAAATAAAATATTGAAAATAAATCTTTCACCAATAATGCTATCTTCTGCGTCTTCTGTCCAAACACCGCATAAAATTAAATCTTTTAAAAGTCTGCAGCCTTCGGTTCGTTTATCACGTACTAATTTATCTTCGGCAAGCTCTATCAATATGACAGGTCTGCAGAGGGTTCATTGTACAAATTTATTCAAAAACAATTTAAAAATTAGTCTTTCACCTTTAAAATCTCCTATTCTTCGAAAGTACAATATTTCTACACCAAATAAATTGAATGACGGAAGACGCAGATCTTATCCTTCTATTTTCAAGTGCAATTCTAAGAGGTGCAGATGCTGTGATTATTTGAATTGTAATTCTATCATTAAATCCACAGTTAACGGCAGAACTTTCTCAGTTAACATTAATAATGATATAGACTGACGAACTGAAAATATTGTTTACGTTTTAACTTGAAATTCTAATAACTGTGGAATTCAATATGTCGGACAAACAGGCCGCCCTTTGAAAACACGTTTTGGACAACATTGTTCTAAAATTCGAAACAACAGCAAATTTAAAACATTTTTATACCAACACTTTAAGCATTCAGGACACCGTTTACAAAATATTTCCGTTCAACCAGTAGAAAAACTTACATTTGACAGCACTGCTTCAAGAGCATTTAAAATCAGGGCCAGGCTCGTTTCGGAGCAGAAATGGATTAAAAAAATTACAAACTCCTTACCCACTTTGTTTAAATGATAATATTTATCAAGAAGGCAACATTTCTAAAAATCCTGATTATGACGTCTTTGAATTGCTTGAAATACGTAAAAGAAAATCGAGGTCGCACGGAAGCAGAACTAATGGAAACATAAAAAGAAAATCACGTATTCGTTGTTCTATTCATGACCTACATAATTTTTTAAAACAATCTGGCAGACACGCTATGCTATCTAGGTTGGCTTCTCTTTCTATATCAAGTCTGCAGAAACTGGATGAGGAAGCCGACGACATCGTCATTAGAACCCATCCATTTTACGAAGTTGCTAGTCTTATTCAGTGTTATACTCGGCATGTTCTCAGGCCGCACATTAACTTGGAATCTGACCATCAAAGACATTTCCTTAAAATTTCTTTTTTAAATAAAGGAATAGATTTTATTGACCTTCCTAGTATATTTAAAGATAAAACAGTTCAATCGGCTGTTCCTATTTATTTTAAGAATACTGAATCGCCTATGGTTTGTTATAAATACAACAAACCAACTAGAAATACAATTTTTAATTACAATAAAATTACCTCGGATTTACAGATCATTGAAAATACACCAAAATCTTGAGAGTGTTTTAACTTCTAAATATTGCTATAAGCCTGCCGGTCATATTGTTACCGGTGATCTTAATTTAATCAAAACTCGAGAATTCGTAATTTAATTTCTAAAGGTCCCAAATATAGAATATCATCCAAAATTGATTTTAATGCATGCCGTGCAGAAATTGCTGAGTCTTTAAACTTATTTTGCAATAAATGGTGCAAAAGAGAACATGCCGAGCCTAATGCACTTTCTAACTGGAAAAAACACATATTCAAAGTAATTGACACTCGTATATCATTTTATGAAAGAAACTTTGCTTTATTACCACCTCGACCTCGTTTTAAACTTTCGTCATTTGAAAAAAGGAATTCAAGACTTTCATAACAGATTTGTTTTAACACCTGCTGATAAGGCTTCTAATAATGTAATTAAAGTGTGACGAATACACTATATTAATATTCAAACTGAAGAACTGAACAGCACTAATGCTTATATACTGACTTCTTCATCTGAGAGTGATATTGTTACTGCACACACTCTACAAATTACAAAATTTAGAATCAGTATTGAGCCGAAACAAGACAAAGTACCTACTATTTATTGGTTGCCTAAAATGCATAAAACACCGTACAAAGCAAGATTTATTGCTAACTCTAGTTCTTGCACTACTACTAAATTATCCGTGCTCTTAACATCTTGTCTTACAGCTATAAAAGAACATGTAATTCGGTATTGTGATAAGGTTTTTGAAACTTCTGGCAAAAATTTATTTCGGTCGATTAAAAATTCAAATGACGTTTTGAAAAAGCTTAAATCAAATAATTTTCAGGCGTTCTGTTCGTCTACTCATGATTTCTCAACATTATACACTTCGCTCCCTCATAATTTAATAAGAAGACAAACTAACCAGTCTCATTGAAAAAAACGTTTGCTAGGAAAAATAAAACCTTCATCGCTTGTAATGAACATAGGGCATTTTTTCAGATGGTTCTTATGATAATTATACCTTATGGACTTGTCAAGACCTAATAGAGTCGCTAACTTCCTTACTGGATAATATTTATGTTAGATTCGGTACCTCTATTTTATAAACAAGTAATAGGCATCCCAATAGGTACTGATTGGGCACCCCTTGTTGCTGATCTGTTTTTATACTGTTATGAAAGAGACTTTATGTTATCTCTTTCTACTGAACATCAAGATGATATAATTACAGCTTTTAACAACACATCGAGGTACCTTGATGATTTAATAAATATAGATAATAACCATTTTCCATTACTGGTTAATAAGATTTATCCTAAAGAACTACAACTTAATCAAGCGAACACTTCACAAAAGCAAGCAAACTTTCTTGATCGAAATCTGTCCATTGAAAATGGTTATGTCACAACTAAAATTTATGATAAAAGAGATGATTTTACTTTTAATATAGTAAATTTTCCGTTTTTAGACGGCGATGTTCCCCGTGCAACATCTTATGGGGTTTATATCTCACAGCTTGTTCGCTTTTCAAGAGCTTGCAGCGATGTTAATGATTTCAATGAACGTAATCTTTGCATTACAGAAAAACTTTTAAAACAAGGTTATCGGTATCACAAATTAAGGAAAACCTTTTGCAAGTTTTATCGCCGATACCCAGAATCAATTCATAAATACAGCTGCAGTTTAAAATCACTTTTGCAACAAGGTATTTCACAGCCAGTGTTTTATGGAGATTTAATTTATAAACTTAAAAAGATAAAAGGCAGTGTTAATTTCTCCCGGTTATTCGTAAAAACCATCTGTAAATTTTAAAAAGAAAGGTTACAAACATGATAGGTTTACAGCGCTCTGCAGGCCTGGTGATTAACCCTTCTACAGTTGATCATTATGCTTACCTCTTTGGTTGCACGACGGTGGCAGGGATTTAAGAGTTTATGAAGGTTAATGGGGAAATCTTTTCTTAAAAGAACCTAGAAGCTCGATTTGTTTCTTTTATCCCTGTCATCGTGTTCTTCAAATGATATCAAATGGGTCTCTATCACATTTCAAAAGGTACATCTCAAGCTAACTTAGTGCAAAATTTGGTGCTTTTTACCAAATTAGAACGATTTTACTGAAAACGGCTGGACTAATAGAATGTGGAAAATAGTTTTTCACGAAATGTAGCCTTAGTACCTACAGCTCTTACATATCGCAGTCCACGAGTCAAGCAAGTACACTCTTTGTCCTTTTGGTATTGTGCCGAGACTAAATAGCTGCTTAAATGAGGGGAAGATGTGACAAATGCATGTCGGTAATGGTCAATGAGGGAAAAAAGTGAAAAATGCATGTCGGTAATGGTCATTGAGGGGAAAAAGTGACATATGCATGTCGGCAATGGTCCCGTCCTTTAGACATATCCACCTTTGTCCTGAAACCACCGTTTTAAAATATTTTCTGTTACGGAAAGATTAGGTTCACCAGAATTTCAACATTGTTAAAAGCTCCAGAAAAGCGAAAAAGCTGCGGAATAATAACCCTATACTATCGTGGGACATCAACTAAAATGGAAGTTGACAATACTGAAAATTAAAATAACCTCTTAGATCATTCAATAAACCAGTATCCAAGGTTATAAAGCTGAGATTAGAAACCAGTCTCAAATCTCAAGCATTTGATTGGCTGTAATGGCGACTGGTAGCCATTTCAGCCAATCAGATGCTTGAGATTCGAGACTGGTTTCCATTCTCAGTATTATAACGTTGGGCACTGTTCTGATCTGTGCGCCGATGTGACGTTAGTAGCAACTACAGGACAAACCGACATGTTGGAGTTTATTTCAACGAAAGCAGCAAATAATAGAGTAAAATTTTCTATTTCGGCTGAGCGCTTCAGGATAAATGATGAATATATGATGTTATAAAGGTAAATTAGTCGATGAGGAGGAGTAACACCTTCCAGGAACGAGCGTGGTTGTCAACTTTTGAGGCTGCATCGTGTTAGGAAAAGTTATCATGTTACTTTTTCTTATTGTTGTTTGTGAACGTTTCTTTCGAAGCACTTATTTAAGAATTGTTGGACCACACAACATATATAACTGGGACTTTAAGATTCAATCGAATAATGCCAAATGGCATTATAGTTGCATAACCAGAATTCAAAGGGTCTTAAATAAATTATATTTAAAGTGAAAGAAAATATACTAAACTCACAAATAATCGATCTACTTTGGTTTATATTTAATTGTTTAATATGTACATTTGTTCGAACATTTACTTTCGGGGGCAAAAAAGCAGATAAGCCTGCGGCTGCAATAGCTATAAAGATACCCAGATGGAAACCAAAACCTCATGTTGTACATGTAGAGACACAAAGAATGTTTATTTTTGTTAGTCCTCTGTCTTTTAGACAGCTTTGCAAATATCAGAACTTTAAGAACTAAGTACCAATAAAGTACTAGGGTACTTTAAGCATGCGACACATGTTACTATTTACAAAGGGAAACAAGACGAACGATAGATAAAGACAGTTGAAACTAAGTAAGGCGCCTTCAAGATGACATACATACACCACGGTCTGTGCGTTTCAACATTTCCTTAAGCCTTGCTGCTCATGTTTAGAGCATCAAAGTACTTTTTATACTACCTTATTGGTAATTACACATTAATAGCTAGAAAAGCTTTATGCTCATATATTGAGAAGGCCAGTCCAACATGACAAATACACAAGCTGTTTTCGATAACTAAACGATCAAACTTGTAACGTTTATGTTTCAGTGCTTTACGATTGTTGGTTCGTTGTATACGAAATTCTATTGTTTTACCAAAATTATTTTCCGCACAATTTATATTTTGTTATCGAACAGAAAAAATGTGTTGAATCAAGGTTATCTGAAAGAAAATGCACATATTGTTTTTGTCTTTCATATAATGTTTTGGCCATATTTGTTCTCAAGAGGCATTTTCCTGATCTTCACTCTAAGTACTCAAGCACGTTCATGCCACATGCGTTCATAAAATGAATGATATATCAAATACAAACAACATAAATAGAAATGATTAACCTAATGTTCTGAGGTCATAAAAGACAAGACGGTTTTGGTTTGTCAAATACTGCTTTTTGTGTTGTAGCTAAATGACAAATGAGTTCTCTAGACTTTTGAAAGCATGCAGTAATGCATGTGTGCATGTGTCATAATGCGGCGTTGTTTTACAAATTAATTTTAAACAGCTGTCACTCACAATTATGTATGAATAAAACAAAACACTTTGTGATTTCATGTTCAAGTGTAAAGGTTATAGCTAAAAGTAGCAAAACGTCATAAAACACATACAATTTTCTGTTTCTGTACAGGAAATGCATTTTCTCATACAAAAATGCCGGATTGTGCATTAACAGTGCAATATACAACGATAAATGTCGAAAAATGTCACGTTCAGATAAAATGAAAACCGCATTAAAACATCTGGCAATAATTTTTTAAGGGCGTATCTTAATCATTGGGATAAGCAAAGAAAAACAAAACAATACATTAAGCATCATGACGAACTGTAGAAGCTCACAGCAAAAACATGGTTAGGCTCTAAAATACACCCCACATTTGTTGGCAAGCTATTAAATAACTTACAGGAAGGAAACACGACCATACAGAAAAGTGAAGTTCCGAAGCTACCAGTCGGACGGACCTATGTGTGCTCGTCACCTTAATGCTTTTCACTCTGTCGGACAAATACTTGATAACCGATCAAGAAATGAATAAGACCAAACTTACCAAAACAAACATACACTTGGGTTTATTAATAATGGCTAGATACGGAGTCACAAAAACCAATGGTTTGACAGCACCTGACAACCGTAAGCCGCCAACAAATACGAACGAAGCATTGTTCAAAATATTGTTATATAAACAAGTTCATCCTACATTTTTCTCATCAGACCTTTCATTGCGGGTGATCAACAACTAAATAATATGGCTAACAGTATTTATAGTCCGTCTAATGCGAGACAGTGATCAGCAGCTAACATGTTTACTGGTTTTCGTCTGTTTGTTTGGGTCGCGATACAAGGAACAAATGATTATTCTCACCTGAAGCTCATCCAGATAAAATTAGTTTTTGTGTCATTCATTTATTTAGAGATCGCTGTTCGCTGTCCTAGTCTGCCATAACTATTTGTCTAACAATAGATGCTAAAACTTCGATGTCAAATTTCATCAGCGGAATTTTCAGCGGGTCTACAGCGGAAATGGGTTATCCAATTTAACCAAACGGCAGAAAAGAAACGCAATGCCCTTATATAACCTAAGTACCAACTGAACACATATTGCATACTGAAATAGGAACTGTGTTTCTTTAACTCTGATTCTTTGTAGTGTTTTAGCAAACTACGAACAGCGGATTCCCAGCGGCGTTACTTTTTCCAACGGCGAATTGTGACAGTGCGTTCTTGGAATTGCGACGTTTCTGATTGGTCCGCGGTTCCGTTGGGAATTTCTATTGGTTCATACCTTATTTGGTAGTTCCGCTTGACCTAGATTTCACCCGCTGTAGATTATTGCGCGTTTTCTATAAAAGCTGAGACAGCAGATCATTTGGTCAGCTTCCCATCCGCTGAGCGGACCTGTTCTTCCTTGACTGGAAATACTTCTAGAATAAAATCCGCTGTTCATTATATTATTTTGGAAGGTGAATTCCGCTGTTTATTATAAAATAGAGTTTATTTGTTTCGGTGTTGAAATCCGCTGATTTGAAATTCCGCTGGACAGTAACAGTAGTGTAGACTTGTAAATTTTCAAATATTCAAATTTCCGTCGAACTCAATAATCAAATTAGACTTACAGTTCCGCTGTTTATTAACTATTGAGTGACATAAGTAATTATTGACATTTCATCTACTGCTTTGAACTGATTTATATATCTGGCTTGTCGAACATACACAACCCCACCCATCTCAGCATATGAACACTGGTATATAAACACAATAAACACAAACAGAAATATACAGAATAATTTAATACCAATTTAATAATAGAATATCTACTTGGGCCCTTTGCTGTTTATCTGTTTTTGTTCTTAAATGCATTAAGCATACTTATTAAATCATAATTGTGTTAAATTTACAAGAGACTTGTGGTAATTTTTTTCCGTTTCGTTTAAATAATCCGTTTCGCCTCAAAGACCGTTGTTCTTCACCTGTAAGTCCGTTGTACACCATAGACCTACCCATTGGCCATTTTCTAACAATATAATAATCCTGTGACTGAACATAATCAAAACTGCCCTGTAAACTATATATCTGTCAAAACTAACAATCACACTCTTCATTCCTTTGAACTAGAGTTTGTGTGTTTAGATTTATTTTAGACGTCCATATGAGCGTTGCCTCCAGAAGTGTTAGTCAAGATAGATGTTTGGAGGATAGTGCAAGATACAAAGGATGCAAGATACAAAGGACTCTAATAACATAATCGTCCCTAAGTATTTTTAATATCGGATATATAGCACCATTATTTGGATTAGCGGGGAATCAAACCAGCAATCCATGGGACCCGTATGCTGATGCACAAACACATCTCAAAACATATGAATATGAATACAGTTAGTTGCCCTGTTCCGGTGGACTTTTCCTATTTTGTGCATACGGTCGATCTAGGAAATATGTTTTTTTGCATGTGAGTAGTAATATATCTCCACTATAGCAAATCATTTTCGGTTTTTAAGTTTCATTCAAAAATCTAATGCAAATTGTTGACATATCGCTGTTGTCAGTTAGCTGGTTCCGACGAGCATTTTCCACTTCCGGTGGAAAATGAGTCATAGGTAAAATTCATAGCTAAGGGCACCAAAGGGGATTTTTTTCATTGTTTCAGCGGCAACACGTTGTCAAGTCATATTTTGAACTTTTTCTTGTAGTAAATTACCAACAGGTCAACATCTGCATTAAATGCAAGGTGTTTGACTAAAATAACTGATAACATACATTTCGCCGTCAACCGTAATTATGTGAGAAATATTCGGAATCCAACGGAACTAGCAAATCCTCGGGCAACAACTGTACTTGCACAAAACGAACTCCAAATTAAGAACTTTCTATCGCTGATTCACAACCATTACGATATTCTTACGCTCAAAAATGCACCATTGCGTTACTACTGATGATTTTGCTACACACTGTTGACTGAAACTTTGTTAAATTTGTTTTCAACGGAAAGGGAAACAAGGATAGCTTTTCAAAAAAGCTAGTAGACGGCTCGTATAGCATATTACATCGAAGTGGATGAAACTTTATATTAACGCTTTGAAATTTTTGCATGCAAAAACAAATAGAGAATTTTGGGTGGCCAAAATATTTTACTTTACAAAATCGGGCTCCTACAGGTCAGGCAGAAAGTTACGAAGTATAAATAAAATCGGATGTTTTATATTAAAATCTAATGTGATATGTGTTGTGAAAGACAGCGAATGTTGACTTGTAATGACATTATAAACTGAAGAAAGCCAATGGCCGAAAAATTTTGGAAAACAAGAGTTTAAATAGACCTGTCTACGTGGATACAAAAAGTAACGTTACACGGGTATCTCAAAACACCACTTTTGCAGTTTAAACAGAAAACTGAAAAAAAATACAAATACACATACAAAGTATTATATGACCCGGGACATCACGAGGCCCGGAATCACATTACAGCGGAATTTCTTCGTTTAGAGTTCCATTGAGACAATATCGATGTATAATTATCACATCGCACAAAATCTGATTGGGCTAATGTGATTAAACAGTGGCATGCAACTTGAGAGCCACATATGATGTATTACTTACACCCATAGACCTTTACCAGAAATTACTTCCATACACAAACCGAGAAAACCCTTACAACAGTGCAAAAATTGAATGAAAAAATACAGACATAATGGATGTTTTAAATTCAGATAGACAGATACCACTTCATTATTTAAGATATCTTAATATATTTTAATTTTCTTAAAACTTCTTGACGGCACGTTTTTAATTTAATTGAACGTCTTCTTATATATTTATCAACTGTGCGCGAGTCTAAATAAAACATGGGTCGAAATATTCTAGAGACGAATACCTCAGGAAACGTTCGTACTCCGTACTTAAACGCGGTACAGAGAGCGTCAACTAGTCTAAGCGTCAAGATGACCAAGGCCAAGGAAACTCCGGTTTTTGCCTAGTTGCTTTTGAAACAACGATTTTGATTAGCTGCTATTTAATAATCCAATGATATAAAGGGATTGAAAAGGGGTATTCCCACAGTGATTTCCTTCATTTATGAAAGAATCAATAGAAAAAGCGAGAACCACGAACTTCAGTTCAAACGGTTTAGCTTGGTTTTCTTCGCTGTGTCATAGTAAATTCCTACCGTATATCCGGCCGCCCGTGGGCGAGCCGGAAATATACGAAAAATGACAGTCACAGAGTAAAAGCTATGCAGCCTCTACGTGCGTATCATATTTCGTTGCGTGCGCTAACTGTCGGTCTCTATGTCTCATTGAGACTCAATACCTTTATAAAATTCCAGTAAGTCACTGAACTAATCAGAGAGGCACAAATACAATCTCGTTCGCAGAGTTGTCGTTCCTTACACTCACTTGTACATGTGAATGTAATGAGCCGATAGTGTAAGAGAGTGGCACACATAGCCACAATACCAATATCAGCCAATGACGTTATACGTACATATCTATTTATAGAAAAAATACTACAAATAGTTCATACTGATCGCCAGTATTAGGAAAATAACAAAAGGCAGAGCGGCTATATCACTGTCATGTAACAGCTGCCCTGTACCAAATAGTGGGTACCCTGTGGCAGTCCGCAAGATGGCGACCAGTTAAGCGACGGAAATGTATGTGCTATTTTGTTTCCAATTTATATACACATTGTAAGGTATAGACTTGTATACTTGGATCATATCATGAAAAGGATTGTTGATTGATTAAATGATTGCCTGCTTTATTGCCGGTGTGTCTGTTTGACCCAGTAATTGATAAAAATAAATGACCTTATTGGCTATTTCAAACTTGAAGCGAGAGCGACGATTGATTTCGGCTTTTTATTCTATGATAACTTCGTTGTTCTCCTAATATGTGATATCCCTTTGAAGCGCCTCTAATTGCCTATCTTGTGGTATAACTATTAAACTGAACAATTATTTTGTTTTTTAGAAAATGCGATTCAAACAAATTGTTGTTGGTACACTGTACCGCCACTCCGATTTTAAGAGGGTACCTTGTATGGTCGTTGGATTAGTGTCGGAAAAGGTACCCTGTATGGTCTACTTTTCCATAAAAACAGCTACCCTGTAGAACTCATTTCTTCTTCATTTTATGACCAATTTGTATGTGGCATATTTTATATCAATAAATGTTATCTTTACCACTGGCCGTTCCTATATGCAGCCGGCAACACTGAAGTTGTGTTTTTGTTCATTGTGCCATGTTATCGTTACAAATCTCAAGTTCTCTCTTCCTCTCTATTAATACACTATTATAGGCCGTTGATCCAGGTGTTCAACAAAAACCTTTTATCATAATCTTGATTCGGCGGGCGGGTGTCCACTCAATAACTTGAGTTTGCTTTGGCCTACGCCAAACTTACTGTGTGGGTAGTTTTTTTTTGAAGACTACTCGGGACTGCTACCCAGATGTGATCAAGGTGAATGACTACTGGTGGGCGGTATTACCGGTATATTGCGATTCGAGTCCTTGGCGATACGCTGTATCGATAAGGTCTCCTAATACATGTACCAGTATGATCGGGAAAATTCGAAAAAGTCCATAAATTGTAGCCAAATTATTAAACTTGTTGAACGTTACTTAATAATATCCGTAAATTGATCTGTTTAATTGCTTTACATAGGTTTAAATGTCGATACTTATAACAGCGAATATACCAGATCCCGGAATAGTACGGCAATACCGGCAATAACTTTCTTCCAAATTTACCATTGCATCGCAACTGGGAGACACGCCGGGCGAATCGTAAAGATCCAGAAGAAAAAGCTCCAGTTTGGAAGCATTTTGGTCCTATAATGTCCAAATCTTCTCAGACATTTTTAGAATATAGGAAAATGTAGCTGGTTGTTTTACTTGTAAACTTTCTGTCAAGTGGTCGGGTGGAACTACACATTTAACAACTCATTTGCGAAGACTAATCCAATGTTGTTGTCTGCATATAAAAAGGTTGAATGTTGACCCTCTGTGGAGAAAACTGTTTCTCTTGAACGTAAGCGAAAAGTTCAGCAATCTTTGGGTCATGCTAGGGATTTGTATCTCGGCGTAAAGCGTACCACAATATATAGCGGTACGGGCCTGCCGTATCACGATACGCGGTATATTTTGCGATCTTTCAAATGATAGTGCCTCTAGCTGGGAGCGAACCCGCACCGTCACGGCGACAGCGCCTAGCCCTGCAATTCCTGCGACGCAACCAATTTAGCTAACCGGGACAACCCCCAAAAAGGTTGATCGGATAGCCCTGATATACGTAACCATCACTGCATGACATCGGTAACGGGTTATTTTACTGATAACAGTACTGACTATATGTACGGGAAGACTTTTTACGGCCGCCACACTGCACAGTGCCTCTAGCTGGGAGCGAACCCGCACCGTCACGGCGACAGCGCCTAGCCCTGCAATTCCTGCGACGCAACCAATTGAGCTAACCGGGACAACCCCAAAAAAGGTTGATCGGATAGCCCTGATATACGTAAGAAAGTTAACCATCGGTTAATGAAACGTAATTAACTAGTGTGAGTATTGAAGAACAGTTGTCAAAAGTCATCTTCGAAACAAATTGGGGTTTTAATGACTATAGCATGACCCAAAGATTGCTGAACTTTCCACTTACGTTCAAGAGAAACAGTTTTCTCCAGGAGACCCTATCGATACAGCGCATCGCCAAGGACTCTACTGCAATATACCGGTTATACCGCCCACCAGTAGTCATTCACCTTGATCACATCTGGGTAGCAGTCCCAAGTAGTCTTCAAAAAACAACCGACACAAAAGTTTGGCGTAGGCCAAAGCAAACTCAAGTTATTGAGTGGACATCCGCCCGCCCGCCGAATCAAGATTATGATAAAAGGTTTTCGTTGAACACCTGTTTCAACGGTCTATAATAGTGTTATAATAGAGAGGAAGAGAGAACTTGAGTTTAAAAAGGATTATATTTGTAACAATAACATGGCACAATGAACAAAAACACAACTTCAGTGTTGCCGGCTGCATATATGAACGGCCAGTGTTAAAGATAACATTTATAGATATACAATATGCCACATACAAATTGGTCATTCAAAGATGAAGAAATGAGTTCTACAGGGTAGTTGTGTTTATGGAAAAGTAGACCATACAGGGTACCTTTTTCGACACAAATCCAACGGCTATACAAGGTACCCTCTTAAAATCGGAGTGGCGGTACAGTGTACCAACAACAATTTGTTTGAAGCGCATTTTCTTAAAAACAAAATAATTGTTCAGTTCAATAGTTATTCCACAAGATAGGCAATTAGAGGCGCTTCAAAGGGATATCACATATTACGAGAACAACAAAGTTGTCATAGAATAAAAAGCCGAAATCAGTCGTCGCTCTCGCTTCAATTTTGAAATAGTCAATAAGGTCATTTATTTTTATCAATTACAGGGTCAAACAGACACACCGGCAATAAAACAATCAATCATTTAATCAATCAACAATCCTTTTCATTATATGATCCAAGTATACAAGTCTATAACTTACAATATGCATACAAATTGGAAACAAAATAGCACATACCTTTTCGTCGCTTAACTTGCGGACTGCCACAGGGTACCCACTATTTGGTACAGGCCAGCTGTTACACGACAGTGTATATAGCCTGTTTTTTTTTCAACAATAACAATTTGCAACAATAAATAAAATAACGCAATATTTACTGAATAAATACAGTCGCACTGTAATAAAAGAACCAAATTAGCAGTGAATAATTGTCGGTCATCCTGATGACCGACATATTATAATCGACCAAACTTGAGATCTTTAGCCTGAACACCGTTAACACTGATATATCGGTCCCGACGGAACGGAATTTGGACTATGGCGCCGGTTTCTAAGACGCATGCAAAAAGATACTGTAGAGGCAGATGTTTGATAGCTTGTAAAGGACAAACTGGAACAAAAAGATACTGTAGAGACTGAGAGACTGATGTTTTGACATTGTAGTTACGGCTAATCAGAATGTTAGCTGATATTATAATGGACCAAACTTGAACTTTGAAGGGTAGCACCGGTTAACAGCGGCACCGGACGTGGTCACTTTAGACAAAGCCGCCCGTCTAAAGCTTGAGAATGCTATTCCGTTCCCCCTATTTGCAACCCCCTATTTGCAAGGAAAGTCTTCTAAATGTTGATGAAACAATATTTGGACGTTGTAGTAACATCAAATCAGAAATTGAGCTGATCTATAACGACATTTTAAATTATATAAACATACGCGTGTTGTATATTCTACAGGGTATAGAAATAATGTTATGCGTCTTTTTTTAGAAAGTCACGTGATGCAAACCTTCATAGCAAAATACTAATTGCATATAAGTTGAACTGATACTTAATTTGAATCAAACAGCTGTTCAGGATGATCTCATATATGAAATAGATTTGTTGATCAAAAGCAAGACATCGTTTATGTTTTTCTTAGAGACTAACGACTATCCGACTTTGGCGGGAAAGGCTGTCTGTAAACAAAAGTTTACAAAAAGCTAGTCGGTCATTAGCATAAACTTTTAACAAAAACACATGCGTTCTCTTCTTGGGATCTATAGTGAACGGTTGGACTCGTCGCAGTTGCAATCCAAATTGAGTTGTAAAAGATTTCTGGGGATCCCCCTGACCCCAATGTCTGCTTCCCCGTACACATGCAATATAATGGATCTAATAATATCCTAATTTATCGTTTACTGTCTTCTAACGCTCGTCAACTTCAAGTTTGACGAGATCTGCTGACCCAAGTAAAACTACACTTTAAGAATGTTGGTAATGGATACTGAATATTATAAGCATTGCTTTTCTGCTCAATTTACAAAAAAGCATTGACTGTGGAAAGTTCTATGGTACCTCTTTGAGCATTCGCGTTAATGTAACATTGTCATCCGATTCGCTGGTGCTGAAACAACGTCATTAATTCTACACGTCCTGAATAAAAAATAAATTACGTCTACTAGAGACATGATTATTTATATTAATGCCTTTTGCCGGTACCCGTCTTCTTCATGTTTCAATAAATCAAACATCAGCCGTTCAACTTTGTTTGCATGCTTTAAAGTAACAGCAATGTACAATATATATGTGTTCTCTTGTTTATGGTTTGTACATACAGAGAAATGTAAATGGAAATAAACTTGAAACTTGAAACATCAACTACATTCACAAATAGTTTGTCAGATACAATCTGTGTGACATTGATCGACAGAAAACTGGCCACATCCTTGACTTCCATTGGTCCAAAAGTAAATGCAAGCACGAATACATACTTATTCTATTAATTTATTTGCTAATGACCGACTAGCTTTTTGGAAAGCTTAACTTGTGAATATACTGGACTCATTGCCAAAACAGAATAGTCTACTCGAGATGCCCCCGCTTTGCAACAAAGAGACGTTATGGAAGTTAAAATATTAAGTACTGTAAGTGACCTCCAACTTGAACCCAGAAACAGAGATTCTAATTTTGTGTAACGTAAGCTAGAAACTGTCACATGTAGTAGATGAACATTATGTTGAGTTTGCTTGCAGTCCTTTCCACTTTCTAAACACACCAGTCCTGTTATGATCGTCACACGTGCCGAGTTATTTCGAAATCAAAGACCTCAATCGTACCTGTGAGTCCATGTTATTTTCTGTTGAACAGTGTTGGACATTCTATGATGTGGACGTGAAGGTGGTCTTCTGTATGGGGCGAACATATTTCGCAGCTCTGCGGCTGTTGATGGCACCCTTGTGCTGCATTGACACTCACTGCTCACTGTGCCAGACGTGGAGGGAGTTGCTCTCTCCAGCACAGAAAAAGCTTCTTTTAAGAATTTTGTTACTATGTTCAAACCAGCCATACTAGCAACAGCTGAAAGTAAAATGAACATTACACACATTCTGCATTTTACTTTATAGTGTTTTGCATTAAATTAATTTTAGGTTTTAACTTAGAAACGAAGATAAATAAGCTGTGGCTGAAACTGACTGATTTGTGTACAATAGTCTGTGCAAAGGAAAATTCTATTGACCATTGCAACATTCGGCTATCAATATTTACATTTTATCATGACAACGCAAGGTTGGCAAGTGAATCTGGGTTTTACTGGCCTTCGCAATATTCCACAAGTGGATAATAAAGGGCAATATCCTTTCCGCGCCCGACCCTGTTTTCCGGACGGACGTCCGTAACGTATTTAAACTTGACAAAATTTTGACTTCCCAAAACCCGACCCTTTTTTACTGGAGGACGCCCGAAACGTAGGTCAGAGACCACTAAATAGTTTCCCATAGACTTACATTATAAGATTTGGTCCTCCTGTGATTTAGTTTACACGACTATTTCCAAAGCTACAACAGATTTGCAAAGTGGCACTCTTGGGCAAATCAAAACTGGTCAGAAATCAGGGTCTTCACCAACTCATTCTCTCAGCATTTTAAACCGAAAGTAACCACCCACAGAATGTAAACAAATCTTCAACCCAAAATAAGGAAAGTACCAACTTCTTTAAAGTGACACAAATCACCTTTCAAACAGTGTTTTAAATAATCATTTTTATTTTTAAGTATACGTATAATTAAAGTCATTTTATATTTTTGAAAACAAAATTTTTTTTCTATTCTCTATAGTTTTGGCCAATGAATCTTTGAAAATAAATTAAGCCCGAATCGTCCCTAGACAAAATTGTCCAATCCGCGACAGGCTTTTCTATTTACTGTCCTCTGACCTTAACGTGTGCTTTTTTCACGATTTTTAAACCCTTAACGGAAATCTGCGTAATTTTTTTAATGCCCGTTGATAAATGTATGTTTGAATAAAGCATATACGCATTTGTCCGTTACCGGTATTCTACCTTTTAATGAAATTCGGAATTTTCAACATGGTAAGAAACCCGATAAATAACTGTATAACACGTTACGGTCTTTCTTCTGTAAAAAAAACGTGGAAAATGCATATCAAGAATAGTGCGTTAAAATCCCGAATTTCAACGCTCTTTTACGTAATGGGTGAAAAATTCGGTTTATCGCAGGAAGACTGTAACGTAAAATTCCGTAAATTAATTAATCTAATTAACAGTAATTAATTTTTATGCCATTGCAAAAAATGTCATTTTTAAGTTATAACTAGGTAGATATAGGATTTTTTTTAAATAATGAATAACTGTTTTGGAGCCCCTTTTTTATTTTGACAATGAAAGATGAAGAAACAGCAACACATGTTATTAGATTTTTTTTCTTAAAATTGAACTTTTTAAAATTACTTATTTTTCTTATCAGATTATCTAAGTCAAATGTATTCAATTTCTTACTAAATTATATTTGGAGAAAATATGCGATGCGTTCAAAGGACTAATAGTTTTAAAATACTGATCGATGATTCCGTGTTCTTTTAAATAGGCACCAAAGTAAGGACTTTTTTAAAAAATGAAAAATAAATCGACCGGTTTCCTACGAAAAAACAGGGTCGGGTTTTGAAAAGCGATTTTTTTGATACGTTTAAATACGTTGCGGGCGTCTTCCCGTAAAACAGGGTCGGGTTTTGGGTAGTCAAAATTTTGTCACGTTTAAATACGTTATGGTCGTGGAAAGGATATGACCTTTTTGTAGTTAAAACACATTAATTTGTTGATTCATTGATGTGTTATTCCTCAAATTAACATTTTGATTAATTAATTTGTATTGTGGGCTCATAGACTCGTAGTATAAACATAAATGACTTCAGAGTCAGGTCATAAATACATAAAAATATGTTTGTTTGTGTGATTTCGAATGTCATTGACCATTAGATAAAGTAATTCTGTGATTGGTTGAAAATGCAAAAGCAGAATAAAAAATATTAAATAGCTATGTGAAAATGCACAGTGTATAGGAGAAGTTGAAACAAATCATTTGCTTTTTTATTTTGAGTGTATGAAAATTTTAATCTTTAAAAATGGGTATTATTTTTGGACAAAGTGAAACTGAAAGTGGCGCAAATCTGAGGGTGGTGGTATTCCTGTGCATGTCGCGAAAAAGTTTACTGGTTACGCTATATTTTTGTTGTGTTTTTATGATGTCTCTAGTTTAGTTTTATTTGCAAAAGTAAGATTTTAAGGCCTTGACCCAATAGCTAATTCAGAATAGGAGATGAAGCTATACCGGGAGTCTATGGGAAATGAATTACTGTAGTCTAACCAATAACTTCTGTCCGAATGGTTTTGGAGGCAGTAAAGAGTTTGTAGCCATAGATGAGAATTGGCCCCGGACAAATTTGAAGATAAGAGGTAAGTGGGCAAACTGTAAGCTTCATGGCACTTTAAAATATTTTTAGATGCTATATTTGCAGTTTCACATCTGTAGCTAGGATCCCCAAAAATTGCCTGACATGCTCTTTTTGACCTTGACACTTTCAGTGTGAAGCAGGTGCTTGGAAATGCGAAACTAATACATTTCTGGCTCTACCTTCAGTTTAACTTGCAATTCTCAAGGGGCATACAAACAAGTGTGAGTAGTGCAAAATCTAGGTGGTTATGGTATATTTTGAGTATGATTTGATGAATCAGTAGGGATTTTACCATGTGTGAGTGGCAAGCATTTATTTTGGTTGTTGGCAATAAGAAAGCTGTGAACTGATGAATGTTTGAAATTTTGCCTCGTCGGCCGACCAGTTTTTGCGACCAGAATTTGAAAGTTAATGGTGCTTAAAAATCAACTGATATGTTTTGAATATAATTTTGCTTTGTTTTCATAAACTGAATGTCATTGTGATGTCAGTTATGTGCCCTTTCTGTTTCAGGTATGTGCTAGTAGGGAGCAAGTGGACTTGTCGTGTCGGCTGTGATTCTTTGGTTTGCGATATATCAGAATAACCGTTTACTGCCGCCTTTGGTTAGGCTAAAAATCGTTCTGGTGTACACAATCCGTCTAAACGGTTATTTTACTGAAATTTGGTGTACTTTTCACACATTTGTCATTAAACTTAAGTAAGAATATAATTGAAAAATCATATTTGTCCATATAGACTCCAATATATACTCAACAAAAATAAAAAGTATCCACTTTTTATGCCTGTGTTCTAATAAACATATTTTCATTTAATTATGAGCGCTTTGAATGGTAATACATTAATAAATTTCATTTGTTTTTAAGTTTAATTTCTCATGAACATAATTTTCCACAACAAAACCGGAGCGAATGCTTAATCAAATAACAACTAATAACGGTTTTAAAACACTATATTTTTAATTAAAAGGGAGGTTATTGCAACAGGTTGGAATTTCCAGCGTCGTTTATCGAGGGCAAGTTGTTTTACTAATAAACGTTTTGTGATTTTATTGCCCAAGAGAACTGGAGAAATTGGTTTTATTCTAAGAAATGTGATTATTGTTTTGGAATCACTGACTTCTTCCTGAAACCCATATTTTAATAAAGGGAAAGATAACTAAGTTGTGACTGCAAATTTTCAAGAAAATTTTGTTTCTTTGCAATGATTTAAAAAATGCAAATTTGTTCAAAGAAAGAATTTCGATTTCACGTTTTCTAAATTTACAAAATTACAGATAAAAAATGTATACTTTTTTATTTTTGCTGAGTATATAAACTCTCTAACAGAACACAAAAGGCTCGATCGAATTCTTTCTTATAGACGGGATTTTCAATGATAAAGATTATAGTTAACGAACTTTTAAGAAGCTAAATATAATAAAGTTATATTTAGCATCTATTTTTGACGAACTTCATGCGCGATCTCGATTTCTGTGACGTTTCGGAAATCCTACACTGGCACAGTGGGTGAACGATAGCTGAATTTGTGCAAAACGCGATGTAAAATCGGCATATGTCCATCACAGATTGACGAGTGTTAACTATACATATTTCGATAGTCTCGACTGAAACTGTCATTTAGTTCATTCAAATAAACGAAACTTCAGGTGTCACAATGAGAAATGTAAATGTACAGTGTTAAAAAGTAAACATTTAAACGATGGATGCACAGGTCAGGTTCCAGTTTGTAAGGTGTCAATTGGTCATTCATCAATGTTATAACCTGAAATACACATATACACGTCTGGATTTTTGGCAACGAATAGCCTCCATATAGCAATCTAGCATCGAAGCTAAATAATGTTTTTTTTCGCATTTTCGCACTCCGTCCAAAAAAAATTACGAATTGAGGATGTCGCAAATATTCTGCCACTCTTCCTCTCGTTTTCACATTTCTCTCTGAAGTTGAAGCCGCTCATTGAGCCAACAGAAATTCTTCTTCAGATAATAACATATCAACCAGAAGCATTTCTTCTGCTTCAGCCCATAACATTTTCCCGATTATCAATACGAAAGGGAAAGCAGACGGAGCAAAAATTTCAGGTTTCGTTTGCGGCGATTTCCGGTTTCACTCGAAAATTACCTCGAAAACTTTCTTGATTAAAGTACACGTATCTCCATTAAAAATGGTTTCCTTCTTACATTCATCTAATCCAAATAAATCCGATATTAGTGTTGCAGAATCGGGCAAATATCATAATCAAAGATTATAATCTCTAGGAATCAAAATTCCAAGAGAAGAAATCAATTTAAATCGGAATTAATCGGAAACTTTGACACAGCCTTTGAAGGTTAATGCCTGTGTTTTGCTATGTACCTTTAATGTTTAATTATGTTATGTACTATATATTTGCTACTGTAAATATAAATAAGACAATTTAGAGAATCAATTCAATTAAACACTATACAGTCATTATGTAAATAAAACAACTTACATTCTTGTACAACTATAATGTTCACTTAAAAACTACAGAAGGTTAGTCTGGGTGCTATGTTGTGTGACATGAATGCTTTACCCTATTTCTGGGAGCAGTTTTCTCAAAAAACATTTAAATAAATGATAACTTCCCCCGATATTTTTATTCTGGTAGGAATGGGCATATGCCTGGTTGTACTGTACAAAATAATTTTGCCTTTGAAATCACAACATTTTGCACCTACCTCGCAAAACTGTGGGCGATTCTCCAAAAAATCAGCAAGGTTTATGCATTTTCTAGGGTTAAAAACAAAAACTAGAATGGTGAAGGGGTACTTTGCGATCAGTCCCTTGCCATTGTATCATCATCTAAAGAAGTACCAAGTGTAAACATTCTGCGGGGACGCTCTTTTGCCTCGAAATCCGCCATCAAAATGTGTTATTTACGCGACAGAAATTCGTCGTTGGCGCGATAGACGCGTCTATCTAAATCAAAAGAAAAACCGTTTGCATGAGAACTCTGAAATTCATGGACAATAAACCAAAGCAACTCATACCTGAAATAAGTATGTACTGGTTAACAATTATTAGTGCACATTTTTCAAAATAATGTAAGGGTGTTCAAGAAATGCAAGAAAAGCTAAATTCTGGGTCTACTTTCGGTTTGAAGTCAAAAAATACATGTACTTTTCAAAATTTCCTTTTTAAAATGTACCTTTTCAAAACTCGACATTAATTCCCATGCAGACCAATGAAAGTGAAGAAATAAAGTGTCCTGATGCTGTATTTAAGTTTGGATGCTCAAGTTGTTGGAAAAAATACTTTATTTACATAGAACAGACACACAATCACAAAGGAAATACCGATTGCATAAGAACTCTGGAATGGCTGTTTAAAACGTCTAGAAAAATGATACAGATATCGCGTAAACACAGATTTACCAGATTTTGCGGTTATCTGTAAAAACAATGAAAGATCTGATCGATTAGCATCGTCTATATCTGTAATCATTTCGTTTGTGATGTAAATAAGTTTCACAGCAATATCTGCTTCTTTGTGTAAAGTTCACCAGCATCTGCAATATCTTTACCATATGCAACAAGTTTGTCTGCTGTAAGTTTCACTAGGCCGCCAACACCTGTGGTGCACCTCATGTCCTGCCTCTGTGAAATTCCATGTGACAGTCTTAAAACCATATTTTTAATGCATTTTTGCTTCATAGAAATTGTTTTTCGACTGATACTGGGTTGTTCAGAAATGAAATGAACTGTTTCTATACCTGGGTACCTGTAAGACGGGATGAAGGTGAGCCCATATACTAGCTGGGTCGTGTCTGGTATTGTCGATGTCGGATTTCAGGTACAGGACACCTGTGCGCAATGATGCTTGGTTTCGTGAAGCTCCAAAATGCATTCCCTTAACTTCGTTGTTCATCTTACAAGCGTAATTTTCGCTAAAGTTAATATGAAATATACATTCTTTGTGATATTGTCTTTTAAATTTCGTAGCTGTTATATTGATGTGTAATATTGTACACGTGTCGAAAGTACTTGCTTTTTAGCACTTCATTCAATTCGTCCACTAAGATGGATAACGTCAACATATTCTTTAACCGCCACCTGACATTTTGAGTTTTATCTTTGTTAGTTCTCAGTTCATTACGATTCTGCCAAAAATACACCCACACTTGTTTCCCAGTTTCATTTTCATTAGTTGCTAGGCAATTATCTCTACACTGACAACATTCTCTATACTTGCATTCCTTTTTTCGTTTCTTTGCAACACAGACTTTGCCATGCTTCTTTTAAAGTGCTACATTTCAAAACGCCATGCTGTTTCAATCGTGAAAATTTAAATTCAACATTTGCATGTAGTTTGCCTGTACATGTATCTCTGTTTACACATTTTGGATCAACAACCCAAAGGGGACGTTATTTGTAAAACATTGCGTAAGACACTTTCTTGTCTTCATTTTGGGACAGAAACAACTTGTACAAAGCTTTTATACTGTTTGTGAGCACTCTCTTCTGTTTATTTTGTGTCTTGTTATTGTTCCTGGCATCATTTTTCTTTTCCCATTTTTTATTCGACTTTTCATATCTCGGTATATATCTGCTTCTCTTCTTTTCTTGGTAAGTTCCTCTTCTAGCTTACTTATTGTTTTATAAGCCTTTGCTCGATCTCTTTTAACTTTCTTTCGTCCACGTTTGGTCACTGGTGTGACTCTCGCTTCTTCTGCTGACTGAGGATGACTTTTAGATGGGGAAATAATCACCGACGCATTTCTAATAAAATCATCTCGTTGACGTTTCTTTTCTCTTTTTTCTTCCATTACCTTTTTCCGTTGCTTTCTCTGTGTTCTCTAATCACGCTCATTCATTGCTCCTTTTAATGACGGCAGTCTATTCTGTTCTCTTCTCATTTTCCATCTCTCCCTTTCCTTTTGCTAATAATCTGCGTGTTTTGCCCGGTCTTGCTTTTATTTTATCGTTGCATCCGATCTTTGGTCGTCAATGGCATGGTTAATAATACGCGAGCAAATATCTGAACAATTATGTTTAAACAGGCTTCAAGATCAAAATTATTGTTACTAGTTATTTATTTGCACTCCCTGTTTGCATGTCGGGCAGTGAACTCTATTCTCTCTTAAATCGGCTATGTGTGAGTAATTAAATGCATCGTCAGGAAAGGTTGGATGTATGCACAGCATATGATAATACCGCACACAATCTTGGAAGTGGCATCGCACGTACAGATATCCACCAGGCGAAGTAATTAGGTATGGTCCAATCTCCACTATTTGTTGAAGAATATGAATCAAAGTCGCGAAAATCGGTTTAAGATCACATGTGACATTTATAACTTTGAAGATTTGTTTCATATGTGCTCTCACTGTCGCTGTTACCCATATTGCTCTCAGTGTCGCTCTTGCCCATATGTGCTCTCAGTGTCGCTGATGCCCATATGTGCTCTCAGTGTCGCTGATGCCCATATGTGCTCTCAGTGTCGCTGTTACCCATATTGTTCTCAGTGTCGCTGATGCCCATATGTGCTCTCAGTGTCGCTGTTGCCCATATGTGCCCTCAGTGTCGCTGATGCCCATATGTGCTCTCAGTGTCGCTGATGCCCATATGTGCTCTCAGTGTCGCTGATGCCCATATGTGCTCTCAGTGTCGCTGATGCCAATATGTGCTCTCAGTGTCGCTGTTGCCCATATGTGCTCTCAGTGTCGCTGTTGCCCAATGTGCTCTCAGTGTCGCTGGTGCCCATATGTCCTCTCAGTGTCGCTGATGCCCATATGTGCTCTCAGTGTCGCTGTTGCCCATATGTGTTCTCAGTGTCGCTGGTGCCCATATGTGCTCAGTGTCGCTGGTGCCCATATGTGCTCTCAGTTGTCGCTGATGCCCATATGTGCTCTCAGTGTCGCTGATGCCCATATGTGCTCTCAGTGTCGCTGATGCCCATATGTGCTCTCAGTGTCGCTGATGCCCATATGTGCTCTCAGTGTCGCTGATTGCCCATATGTGCTCTCAGTGTCGCTGTTGCCCATATGTGCTCTCAGTGTCGCTGTTGCCCATATGTGCTCTCAGTGTCGCTGGTGCCCATATGTGCTCTCAGTGTCGCTGATGCCCATATGTGCTCTCAGTGTCGCTGATGCCCATATGTGCTCTCAGTGTCGCTGTTGCCCATATGTGCTCTCAGTGTCGCTGTTGCCCATATGTCCTCTCAGTGTCGCTGGTGCCCATATGTGCTCAGTGTCGCTGATGCCCATATGTGCTCTCAGTGTCGCTGATGCCCATATGTGCTCTCAGTGTCGCTCTTGCCCATATGTGCTCTCAGTGTCGCTGATGCCCATATGTGCTCTCAGTGTCGCTGATGCCCATATGTGCTCTCAGTGTCGCTGATGCCCATATGTGCTCTCAGTGTCGCTGATGCCCATATGTGCTCTCAGTGTCGCTGTTGCCCATATGTGCTCTCAGTGTCGCTGATGCCCATATGTGCTCTCAGTGTCGCTGATGCCCATATGTGCTCTCAGTGTCGCTGATGCCCATATGTGCACTCAGTGTCGCTGTTGCCCATATGTGCTCTCAGTGTCGCTGTTGCCCAATGTGCTCTCAGTGTCGCTGGTGCCCATATGTCCTCTCAGTGTCGCTGATGCCCATATGTGCTCTCAGTGTCGCTGTTGCCCATATGTGTTCTCAGTGTCGCTGGTGCCCATATGTGCTCAGTGTCGCTGGTGCCCATATGTGCTCTCATTGTCGCTGATGCCCTTATGTGCTCTCAGTGTCGCTGATGCCCATATGTGCTCTCACTGTCGCTGATGCCCATATGTGCTCTCAGTGTCGCTGATGCCCATACGTGCTCTCAGTGTCGCTGTTGCCCATATGTGCTCTCAGTGTCGCTGATGCCCATATGTGCTCTCAGTGTCGCTGTTGCCCATATGTGCTCTCAGTGTCGCTGTTGCCCAATGTGCTCTCAGTGTCGCTGGTGCCCATATGTGCTCTCAGTGTCGCTGATGCCCATATGTGCTCTCAGTGTCGCTGTTGCCCATATGTGCTCTCAGTGTCGCTGTTGCCCAATGTCCTCTCAGTGTCGCTGGTGCCCATATGTGCTCAGTGTCGCTGATGCCCATATGTGCTCTCATTGTCGCTGATGCCCATATGTGCTCTCACTGTCGCTAATGCCCATATGTGCTCTCACTGTCGCTGATGCCCATATGTGCTCTCACTGTCGCTGATGCCCATATGTGCTCTCAGTGTCACCGATGCCTCAATGTCGATCATGATATACTAGTATGTATCTGAAGAAAAATACAAAACAGAAATAGCGAAATGATAGAATCGCTCAGACAGCACTAATAAGTAAAATATTATTGTTTTTAAGCATTTAAATGCTTCTATAAAAGTAATAAATATCGCATTGTCGACACCGATACACTGTTTACAAGACCGTTTCTAGATTATTTTAACGGTGTGGACGATTATAAATTAAAACACGTACAGACATCATGTTATTGTCGCGAAAACATGTACAAACATGATCAAAGTGATGGTTTCAAATATAGCTCTATTTATCAATTAAATATATAAATATTAAAAATCTACGGAGAACATGAATGAACGGTGTAGACAAATAATTAACCTTACTTTAATATTTTACTTGCGATTTCACGTTTTCCGCAGTTTGTCCTAAGAACGCTGTTGTGTACTTGGTAAAGGTTAAACGGAAGTTTAATGCGCGCCAAAATTCAAATTCTAGATGATATAGCAAGAGCATGCAATTACCGCAAGAGACCGTAACTGTGTTGACAAGCAAAAACATGGACATATTTAAAAACAAACATAAAATACTTACTATTGATATTTTAACAAAGTGTTATGTTGGTTGGTTTAACATCCCAATACATCTTTTGGTAAGTATTACTCTGTTTAAAGATAGTATTGGGTAAAAAAAAACGTGAAGGAAATACGTTGTTGTTTTCGGACACAACTCCGTTACGAAAATTAGAGTGGTTCTGACACTATAAATTGATCAAAATAGTTTATTTGTTAAATTAAAAAAAAACATTATTGGATTATGTCAATTCCTGAATGCGAATTGATCAGTAAAAGAAAATAACCAATTAAAATGCATCTTATACAAATGGCACGGACACGGAAAGGAACATAATCAGATAATCACTATATTCACATTTAAAGTGCATGTTTTACAAGTGGCACGGACGTGGAAAGGAACATTATCAAATATTCACCTTCATACATTACTTTTACATTACTCATACTTTAACATTACATGTTTTACTTTAAGGTGGTATCATTTTGTCATGGAACATCTGAAGTGGGTTGGGTGTGTGAGATCCTCATTTTATGAAATTAAATTTGTTTTTTTGTTTTTTTTTACTTCAAAGCTTCTTTCAGTTTGAAGTATCATTTATAAAGCACATGAATGTAAAATGTCATGCAAAAGTCAATATATAAGAGAGATATGTATCAATTTCTTACCTTGATAACAGACTATCTATGGGAGTCCAAACTTCCTATTCTTCCAGTTTTGTAAACAATTATTGCCACAGGAAGACAGTCCATAACAAGGTCAACAATGTCTTAGAAGATAATTCATTAACAAACATTAGAAAATGACAAAAACATCATTCTCCAAGTGACTGTACAAATAATTTTACATCCTTATTTGTTTACAAGTTTATAAAGTAGGACTTCCCAAAATGCAAGGTAATTGAAGGTAAGGTGTACAGTATAGGACGTTACTTATGAGATTTCTGTTAACATTCCAAAAAATAATTACTTACTGAAATGTATTTTCTACTAGTAAAAGAAGTGTTTTTGAAATGTTTTAAACCCACCTCCTAGGTACCTGTTTTACTTGTGACCACATATGGAACATTTATTTATTACAGGATACAGTTCTCTACATAGTATTAGAATTGGAATTTATCATCAATTATAATCAGTGTTAGTATTTTCAGTCTAAATAAACCTAATCGATTTCACTATAGTGGGAGGGAAGTAAGGTATTTACAAGAGGGTGTTCATAAAATTTTGCAGAAAGTGGTACAATTTGTTTTTAAATTGTACAAATGCAAAGAAATTTTCTGATTTTGCGGATTTGGCTGCATTACAATTATTTTACAAATATTATTGCTATTCTAATTTTCATAAGAAAATGGCAGTCTCTATGGCAACATCGCTCAATGTAAACAGGACCACTTTGTAAAGAATTCTAGTGAATTTTGAATGGTTTGCGTTGTTTGTAAGGCTACTCTTATGAAACTTTCCTACGTTGAGGTACCAACATATGATGTGACATTCATAAAACAATTTTAAATTCTGATTTTAAAACACTGCTTGACGACCATTAGTTTCGTATGTTCTCTGAAAGTGAGTGATGAACAGAGATCTACCGAAGCCAACAGATATCAAAGTACTGAAAGTACAGAAAACCAGCGAAGCGATTTTGCTTCTTGAGAATAACCAGTGCCATTATTCTCATACATGTATCCATTTACGAAAAAGCAAAAGAACTTGGTTCACTCGCAAAGACCTTCATCTTGTCTATATGATAGTGGAAATTAGGCTTTCCATGTATTATCTGGATGAAGGCTTCTGTTAACCCTTTACTCAATAGATATACCTTAATAGCTTGGGCGAACAGTTTAGATCCGTATCAGCTGGCACATCTTTGCGATCTGATTTGGATTTAAAATGTTCGCATTTAGAATCATTAATTTTTTTCTGACCAGTAATCATAAATTTTAGATCCAGATCAGATGGCACTATTGTGCCAGCTGACTGGGACCTGAACTGGTCACCTATGTGATGAAAGGCGTATATATTGAGTAAAGGGTTTTAAGCAAGAAAGTATAATAGTGAAATCTGTGTACTGACATCCCAAAGACAGAATGAACACGAAAAATGATATAAAAAGTGAGACCCGATCGATGGGAATGATTATGCATTTATTTGAAATAAGAAGTATACTATTATAATTGTTTCCTACATTGTGAATAACATGTAAAGGAAATCATAGAATTGAGAATCCTACATATTAAGATAAAACAACCGAGAGTCATAACATTGCCGAAAGCATTGGAATTTAATGCTAGATAACACACATGTAAAATTGAAGACAATTTCAGAGGAAAATGAATTACTATAGCTTATACCATAAATTTCCACCGTATTAAGTTGTATATAATAACGGACTCGATGGTTTTTTCATGTAGCATATTATTAGAAAAAAGGTGCCAGATTTAAGAAATTCGTAAACATATCATTGAGTTTTGGTTGTTAAGGAGCTGGGACAAATGTCCATTAGCTTACAATCCGTTCATATAACATCAGTTTCAGCAGACAGATGTGTCGTTTTTAATTTTAGGCTTCATCATGGTTTGTCCTCTATATTCACACGTACTTTTACTGTTATTTGGCTTTCTTCAAAACGCGGGAAATTGTGACGTACTGACATTTGCATATTCATTGTGTTACTGCGCCTATGATTTTATGTAATCCGAACAAAAATAAATGTAATCCGAACAAAAATAATAGTCATCTCTAGCTTAATCGAAAACGTAAACCTAGTAAACATCTTCACCTTTGGAAAAATGTAAATTATGCATTATTCCTGAAACAAATCATAGTCCGTTCCTTGGACCATTGATGGCCTTATTGTCGACGTGTCTCCTGCCACGTACGTGATAGCCGGACACGTACCGCGCTTGCTCGTAGCATGTTTCGAATACATAGATCTGTAAATCTTACATGTCCCTATTTCTGTACGAATAATATCCGGTATACTAGTTTTAATATGTAAAATTTTACACATCTCAATAGTTTACTGTTCACGCTTATATGTGGAAATCCAATATATAAAAATATTCAGCAATGACGATTGCTTCATGTTCAGTGATTTACAACGCTCATGAACGCCTATCATCAAATAATAAACAAATGTTCGCAATATGTCTTGAAAATTTCAAGTGAAAGCAATTGCGCATTGATTTCATAAAGTGGACATTTGAAGAAAAATATGCTAAGATGGAAATTTATCATTATCGTTATTGTTAATGATAAAAATAAAAAAAAATCGTGAAACAAACAGTTTAGCAGCGGAACAAACGTCCAATATTGAAATGGCTTTAAAATGACAAAATAAAGCAAATGTTTGTACTGTTATTTTGAGCTTCGAATTAGCAGAAAAGATATATTAAATATTTCAGAATTAATATTAAGCTATTGTAATATCCTAACATCGGGAATATCGTTTATATCTCCACCTAAAGGTAACATATCTGTGGCTCGCTAAAGAATCCCTGGCGGCTACAACCCCCAGATAAAATTGGTTTACTGTTGTCGATTGTGTTCTGAATTAGGGACAGCGCAGTGAAGCAGTCAAGTATTCTTTTAGCGATACTAACGTGGAACGAGCCAACTTTAACACGTAACAGGAAACTTGGACTACTTGCTCTGATTACTCTGAAATGCGTAAATCGCCGGTTGCCAGTGCCTCGTTTTGGTTTGATACCGGTTTCAGAGTTGTAATTAGTAAAACCAGCTTCGCTGGTTAATAAAACTATGAAGAAAATGACAATAAACATCTGGATTCGAGATAGACAAGAAATTTTATCAACAATCAAGACAGAGGCGTCCGAAAGTCGATAGTGTCATGTCAAGTCAAGGAAATCATATAACTGCTTGAAAAGGACCGCTGCTCCACAATTTGTGAATTATAAACACAGTTTACTGACGTTGGGCTGAACAACTGACAGTGCCGTTTAGAAATTCACAATATTTTGAAACAGTTCACTTTGTCAGACTTTTGTGAAATACTTAAAACTATTATAACTGTAATTTTAATAAAGGTGAGACACTAAGTAAAGAAAAGACAGCACTTTTCTGCGACATACGACAATTACGTGTGTCTGTGAAAATTCATATGAAAATAAGTCTTGCATACCTTTATACATATAAACATTATGGATATAATAATATTATAATTGTTTTTTTTTACTTATCATGTTATCATTTATCTTTTCACATATTTCAAAACACTCATTTTTATTTAATACATTTTATTAAGTCATGAATATTTCATTTGTTAACAGATAAGTACTATTTCAACCTTCACTTCAAAAGGCAGATAATTCAATAATTACATCGAAAGTTATGTCATATATTATACACCATACCTTGCATTTTGAGAAATAAGTAAACAAACATGGATGCAAAATTTTAGTGTGAAGTCACTTTGAGAATGTTGTTTTTGACTATGGCTTAGTGAGTAAGATTCTAAGACATTGTTGTCATTCTTATGGACTGTCTTTGTGTATCAGTAATTGTTGACAAAAGTGGAAGTATAGGAAGTTTGGACTCCAACAGAAAGTATGTTTTCAAGGTAAGAAATTACTACCAATTTCACTTTTATTTTGTTTTTGCATGACATTAAACATTTTTATGCTCAATAAATGATATGCCAAGCAATATATGAACTTTACAAATCATATAAGAAATAAACATTAATGAAATTATGATTTCACACACCCAACACATTTCGGCTCCTTGATATAACCTTAATTTCACTTGGTTTGGAAAAAGACATCTCTTTTCCACAGGCATATTCAATCGAATATGAATACCAATTCGATTGCAAAGCTACATTCGGGTTAAATGCATTATTCTGTTAATTGTTAGCATGGGTTTAATTGGAATTGCAGTGCCACTAACACAGAAATGAGAGGTGGCAGGGTGATTGACCTCTTGGTCGGTGATTTCACAGCGACGAGCAGAATTCAAACAAGTAAATAATAGTCTGCGGCCGAAAATGATATCTCTTTTTCGGCCGCAGACTATTATTTACTTGTTTATAAAACAGCCCTTATACCAAATGCTGATCTTTTATTCGACGTTGAACAGCTTTTAATCTAACTTCCTGTCACTCTGCCTTGATGGGTAAGTTGTGATTTAATTTTCAGTTTTTCGGAATGTTTGTCATGACTTCAAGCAGGCTTCATCGAATCAAGATGTAAATATCACACTGCACTATTGGTCTACAAATCTATACATAATTTGGTTCCAAAATACATCACTCACCCAGTAAAAGTATCTAATAACCCTCGGTATAACTTGCGATCTTCTTCAAGAACTGATATTGAACACTTAAAAGGTAAAACTGACTTAATTAAAAAATGTTTCAGCTATACAGGTATGAGCGTATGGAATGATATCCCTTATGAAATTAGATCTGTCTCTTCCATATATTTATTCAAAAAACATTTAAAAACTTACTTGTTTGAAATACAACCTCTTTAAATTGTTATTACTTTTGTATTTGTATATAGTTTTTCACATAATTTTACACGATCCATATTTGTAATCGAAATTTGCCTATAGCATGTAAAGTGTATATGATTAATTGTGTCTGTCTTTAAGTATTGATGTTTTTTTTTATATGTTGTAATATATGTTTTTCGTTTATCCATTTTAGAAGGCCTCATTGAAAATAAGCAATTTCTTCATTTGACTAACTTTTTATACTTGCAAATATTGTATTTGTTTGTATTAATTTTGTTGTCATAGATTTTGTCTTAATGAGTTACCTTCTTAAAATAAAGAGATTATTATTATTATTATTATTATTATTAATTATTATTATAACCGGCCATGCTTCAAACGTTATCATCGTAAGGTTCTGAGAGAGTCTTGTATTGACTGTAGACGTTTTTGAATTGATTCATTCATTTTTTTGTTTCGGATTTTAACTGGCTGCTGCTTTTTCTCTTATGATTCAATCATAACTTGTGTTTGTGAAATTCCCAGTGAAATTGTTTTCTATATACTAGTAATTCATCTCGTATGTTTGTGAATCCATTTCTGGTTGTTTCTTCGAAGTAACCTTCCGTTGCTTTCCAATTATCAGATGGGGTACTCTTTTTCTTCGTGGTGGAGAGAATTTCACTCCATTGAAGTTCCGTTTTTTATGAAATGTCTGTTTTTGAAAAACGAATTCATTATCAGAATAAGAATACATATTTTTCTTTTTACCATTATGAACACCTTCATTTTCATTGATACAATCCTTACTTTCACTTACACTTAATCCACATTCACTTTCATTATCTGCACATTTAATTTGACTTTCACTTTGCACATTTTGACTTATGCAGCTAAATATGTCTTTTTTCCGACAACTTGTTTTTTTTCATTTTTAATTGAACCGCAATTAGCTCTTTCGCTCTTACACCTTTTGAAAAATGAACATAAATTGTTTAAAGAGGCATTACACCTTCCGAAATCTGTACAGCAGTCACTAGCGACAGGTATTCGATTTACCCGCAACACAGAACTAATTTCTAAAAGCAATCAAAGAACAAAATTAAGTCGAAATGACAAGTTTGTACAAAACATGTATCAGTGTTCGCTGGGGAAAAAGTTCTAGCTGGAACAATTTACATGATTAAAATATGTAACCATATTTTCCGTGAAGCTTCGTCATCCTTACACGGCACTACATTCCTCGATTTTCGATAAAGTTTGTCTTTCTGTCTTATAAAGCGAAAAAATGTTAGTCATACTCACTTTTTGTCTGCTTTCGCTCAATCCCGGAAGTGACTTTCGATCATTTTGTTTTGTTCTCTTTTTGGTTGTGGAGCGAATGTTTCCCGAGCGTGATATTACTGCCCACTCCGCCTAGCCCCATGTTGAGTAGAACTCGTTATGCACACATATCCTTTCCACGACCATAACGTATTTAAACGTGACAAAATTTTGACTTCTCAAAACCCGACCCTGTTTTATTGGAGGACACCCGAGACGTATTTAAACGTATCAAAACGTCGAGTTTCAAAACTCGACCCTGTTTCTTCGTAGGAAATCCGTGGATTTTTATTAAAAAGTATTTTTACACTTTGAATGCATCTCATATTTTCTCTCAAATATCATATAGTAAGAAATTGTTTACATGTGACTTAGATAATCTGATAAGAAATTTAGTAATTTTAAAAAGTTCAATTTTAAGAAAAAAATCTTATAACAAGTGTTGCTGTTTCTTCATCTTTCATTGTCAAAATAAAAAATTGGCTCCAAAACAGTTATTTATTATTTTAAAAAACACCTATATCTACCTAGAAATTACTTAAAAATGACATTTTTTGCAATGGCCTAAAAATTAATGACTGTTAATTAGATTAACTGATTTACGGAATTTTCCGTTACAGTCTTCCAGTGATAAACCGAATTTTTCACCCATTTCGTAAAAGAGCATTGAGATTCGGGATTTTAACGCACTATTCTTGATATGCATATTCCACCTTTTTCTAAAGAAGAAAGACCGTAACTTTAGATAACGTGTTTTACAGTTATTTAATCGGGTTTCTTACCATGATGAAAATTCCGAATTTCATTAAAAGGTAGAATATCTTTGACGGACAAAAGCGTATACGCTTTATTCGAACATACGCTTTTCAACGGGCATTAAAAAATTTACGCAGATTTACGTTATGGGTATTAAAATCGTGAAAAAAGCATACGTTTAAATACGTTTTGGGCGTCCTTCAGTAAAACAGGGTCGGCTTTTGAGAAGTAAAAATTTTGTCACGTTTAAATAGGTTACGGACGTCCGTCCGGAAAACAGGGTCGGGCGCGAAAAGGATATAAACTATTCTTCTTTTGATCTATCCCAAACGATAGCTTGTATATTGCACTGAAAGAGGAATCTTCAACTAATGAGTGAACAACTTAACAAACAAGTTGAAGCGATGCAATGACATCGAGTATGAAGTAATGTTTTCGCTTTGCCTACTATACTCTCGCTACGCGACTTGCACTTTGCTCCTACACCTCTTGAAAAATCAAAGCACTGAAAGTGCTGGAAGCCAGCGGAGCGTAAACATAATCAAAATAAGACAACCCACTAATGTGCAATATAACAGGACTTCAAATTTTATTCCAGACATTGTAGATATATAATATCTGAACAGAATGAAGAAACTCCGATGGAAGACATGCCATATGCTTGCAAAAATGCAAAACCACTCATAATAAAACTGGTCAATATATTTAACAAGATGGTCCATAGGACCCTAGGTCGCTCACCTGTCAAAAACTGGCCAAGAGTCAGTGGATGCAAATGCAATTGCCATAATAGCTTTCTTTGGCTCATTCAATGGCCATAACTCTGGAATTCATTATAGAATCTAGCCGGTTCAAGAAAGGAACCAAGATCTTATAGTAACTCATTTATTGTACAAGTCTGATTAAATTCAAATAAAAATGAAGCTGCTTTTGTGCAGACAGGGTCTAAATAGTTTATTTTGGCACTTAACTCCGGAACCCATAATGCAATATGGCAATTTCAAGAAAGGAACTAAGATCTTGTGGTAATGGAAGTGAATATCAGATCAAAATTAAGACCACTAGAGTGCAGACAAGCTTTTATTATAACTTGACCTAGTGACCTAGTGTTCAAGGTCACATGACCCAGTTTCGAAACTGACCTAGATATCACTGAGATAAACATTCTGACCAAGCTTGAAGAAGATCGGACCAAAATTAATACCTCTCGACTGCGGACAAGGTTGTTATATAATTTTACCTAGTGACCTAGTTTTCAAGGTCACATGACCCAATTTTTAATCCGACCTAGATATCATTGAGATAAACATTCTGATTGAAGAAGATCGGATAAAAATTAAGCAGCTAGAGTGCTGACGATTATTGTGAATGGACGCAGGACAAATGGTGATTACAAAAGTACACCCTGTCACAATTTGACAGATGAGCTAAAAAGTAATTTTAGGAGAACTACTGAAATAAATGGAAAAAAAAGGAACAATTGAAGCAATCGAACAGGACAAATACAAAAATATTACAGGCCAAGTTTGATCAAGCAATATCAGGATCAAAATGCATCACTGTCTAGAATCTCTAGGCATGGTTGTAATGCAACTCAATATTTACACAAGTACCAATTTTGATTCATTCCAAACAGTTGAGTGCATGTCAGGATGCTTAACAGTAGTTTGACTTGATGATGGTAATATAATTTTATATCCATTCTTTATAGCAATACATCACAACTTAGGACAATGCAAATGCCTTATAAAGTTCATTTAGTAAATGAAAGAGGCACAACAAATGTTTTTTGTCAATTAAAGTATGAAAATTGTTGGGTTAGCAAAATTATATTTATTTCTTATATTATTATAACTTATTTCTTTTCTTTGTATTTCTCTTTATTAATTCCACTTTCAAAGTAATTACACAGGGACCCTGTGAAAGGCTATTTGATCTTGGTTTTATGTATAACAATGTGTAACAGGGAGTCAGCATTATGTTAATGTAATCATATTTTAATGAAGTGTCCAACCTAATAAATCAGATAAAGGGGCTCTTTATAATCATTTCATTAGTACAACCCTTAACAGACACTCTTTCCCCCACTGTTATCTGTCAATTCTATTTAGACTTTTTTAATGCATATAAGGCATTCATCTGATCTGAATCCACACACTGAATCTTGATCCAGTGATTTCACTTGATACAGATTCTTGCATCTTAATGCAAACAAATGTGATTTTTTCCACTTTTGACACCACTTAATTTTGAGCTTGGGGTCATTTTGATGCACATAATTTTTTAAAAAGTGGTTTACTTTTGCAAGAATGAGGATAAGTATTGAGGAAATTGCATTTTTAATATGAAGTTAACACTTACTTAACTCTTGCAAATTAATTATAAGTAATACATGTGCTGTTTGATCAGGATCTGCACTGTTCAATTTTAGATTCATATGGTTATTTCTAAACAAGATGTGACCAATGTAAGTCCTGATCAGATGGCACAAATATTTAGTCTGATCCAGATCTACACTAGATGCACATGTGATAAAAGGCATATATATGGCAGAAAGGGGCTCTATATCAATCTTTTTTAGTTATGCTCTTAGAATGACATGAACAATCTTTCTTAATGAATATTATCATCTTCAACTAAAATCTATTTCAGAAATTACTCTACTTCATAAAGCTGTTTCAGTTACTAACTAAGTTAATGCAGATAATACATTCCTAGTCAGAAATATTAACACTTTATATGCCATTTAACTCAAAAAATATTTTATTGTCGGTCATCCTGATGACCGACATATTATAATCGACCAAACTTGAGCTTTCTACCTGAACACCGGCTAACAATGATGTAAAGCAAAGATCACGTTCCAGACGGAACGGATAAGTTAGATAATTAGACTCTTACTCAGTCGTTATTTATGGATAGACCCTTACTCAGTTGTTATCTATAAAAACCTAGAGGCCTCTTATTGGCTGTTGAAGGAAGTCACATTTGGAGTCTGCATCTATTCTTAAATCCTCTCTCCGGCTTCTTATCAGCTAGGCTTATTACTTATATATTTCCGACAACGAACAATAAACATATACATGTACATGGATTTTGTCTAGTAAATGTACACTGTGTATGATAAACAAAAGATGTACAGCTTATAAATTTATTAAAACAAAGCAAATAAAATGTGTAGAGAACACTGAACAGAGATTAGCTACTTATTTTGCTGACCACTAATCTACGAACTTGTGCAGCATTTTGTGAAACTCGGGGATCAGAGGTATCCCAGGAAATGTTTAACATGGTTTAGCTAGCTCGATATGGATACATCCGTCGGTACTTTCTTGATAATTTTGCTTAACTGTTATCTTGCATTTTGCCACTAATCAACTGGTTGCTAAAGTTTTATAAGGTTTTGAATGTAAAAATTATCTTTGGAACACCAGAACACACAGTGTTGCAGAAATCTTAAATCGGGTAATGAAACTGAAAATAATAGACACTACAAGTTTAAGCTTTTCTTAGTTGTAATTTGGTTTTGAATCAACAGAATAATCTTTGGAACATGCGAACCTCCATACTTTTGCAGAAGTATCAAATCGGGTCATGAAACTGTCAATAATAGACAATACAAAATTTTGCTTTCCAAAAAGCTAGTCGGTCATTAGCATAACCTTTTAACAAACAAAGACGGCGCTGTAGTGCGTACTTTTTGCGAATTTGAAATCAATGCGTTAGGTTGTTATTCGAAGACATGAGATATACTAAGTGAATACTAACATTCTAACGATAATGTTCTAGATCAGAAAGAACAATTTTATCATACCTGTGAGTCCCCGACAGACTGTTCACGTTTTTCTCCCCCACCCTATAAATGTGAAAAAACTTTGTTTTTTAACATAATCTGTAGCTTTTGATATATATTTACAGCTTGATAATCGTTACTTTCTAACACTTTCTGACACAAAAATATTGTTGGACAAACTTTTCCAGTTTGGTTTACTTCCAAGTAAATAATTAACTTGTTCGCAAACAGGGTTAGATTTATCACCAGCTTAAATACGTCTCTTTCGAAGGAGGAAATACCTATAAGTAAACTTACATTTTTGTATGGCATCCAATAAAGTGGCTTAAAATTCAAACTTTTCTGCCGTCTTGTTAAAAGGTTGAGCTAATGACCGACTAGCTTTTTGGAAAGCTAAAACTTGTTAGAAGATATAATTCAGGGACACTAGATGCAGATTTCTTGCATTTTGATGCAAGCATTTTTTCTTCAAATTTACCCCCCCCCCCCCCCGCCCCCACCATTTTGAGTTTGTGGTCATTGTTGTTGGAAAATTTAGAAAAGTGGTCAATTTTTGCAATAATAGTGATTAATATTGTGCACTGAGCCACATGTCTATTGCATTTTAACCCTTTACTTTTGGCTGATTGTGAATCCACTAAAATGAGATGAAAATGACTTTTAAGATTCAGCACATAGAGGAACCCCTGGTTAAGAATTATATTTTCTTTTAAATATGTTTTTTTCTTCACAAATTTATCACAACCAATGAGCCGGCGCCTGTCTTTGCTTGTTAAAAGTGTCTTTTAAGCAGGGTTTTCAATAGCTTTTGAAAACCAGGGGTTGTTTGACCCCTGTTGAGATTTTTTAAGGGGTCATAATCAAATAGTTTCTAGTCATATCTTGTGTTGATTGAACTTTAATTACTTATAAAAGTGCTTTTACTTCATTTAAATATAATTATGTTCAGTGGTCAAATAAGTATAAACTTCATAATTAAAATGCAGTAGACACAATACATTGTATTTATCTTTATTCTTGCAAAATTTGACCATGTTTCCAAGATTCTCATGAATCAAAATGATCCCAAGCTCCGAATAAGGTCAAATGTTGAAAAAACTTATTTGCTTACATCAAAATGCAAGAACCTGCATACAGATCTATTGATAATTGAAACCCCTGAGGTGGGAAATCAAGTCAGTGGTTAATTTGCAAGTTTATTCTACACTGATTGTCATAAATTTGTCTTGTAACTGAGATCGTTACCTAGCGAAAACTAGGTAATTTAAAAATTAAAAATACCGGTTACCCTATGTGGTCTTTGATAAATCAAATAAATTTTAACAATTTTTGAGCAACAAAACCTTTTCTAAAATTAAAGATGCTGCATTATTTGACTTCATATCTGGGACCTGCTAAATATAAATATATCTGGGCGGTCTTGAGCTTGGCCGTTTGTCTCTGACTGCAGGCCTTATAGTCTGCATGTCCTGTCTGTTTAGTTCATTAATCTGGGCCAAATCATCTGGCCATAACGTCTGTATATCATCGAAACTTAGGAAGCCAATTTCAGCTTTTCTTGCGACCTGTAAATCTGGGTGGTGTAACTGCCGTTGTGAAACAGAACTTTGTTTTCCAAAGTGCTTGAAGTTGAATATAAACAATAATCAGATGTGCGTTCATGCAGCTGATTTATACAAATCATCAAATGCAAAATATGCCAAACTTTTAAAGTAAAGTTGATTGCACATTTATACATACAATGACTGCACACATGCACTTTTTGGGATACAGTTGAAGCAGTTTCAAAACTCTTCCTGACCTTTCGGAAATTACACAGTGTCTGTAATAAATTTTTTTGTCCATGTCTGTGTTTATTTGTAATCCTTCCAGGATTTCGCGCACTATCTCCCATGCTAATTCGTAAAAACACATTTGGCATCATTTTCATGATTTTCACAATTAAAATTCGCACAAAACATTAGCTAGACAGCCTATAGGGCGCTCTATTTGTTGAAACAAAATCTTCGAAAAGGTTATATACCACTAATTCAATTTCCATAGACTTCCATTATCACTTTTTTTATCAAATTCTGAATTTACTATTGGGTCAAGCCCTTAAAATCTTACAGTTCTCAAGAGAACCAACCTAGAGACATCATCAAATACCAATTCTACCATAGCATGACCGATAAACTTTTTAGGCATTTTAGCCAGAAGTGTATCACCCCAGTCTCTGCGGAACTTTTGTTTACATTCTGTCAAAAATGATAGGTATTTTTAAAGTTGAATTGCACTTTTTTTTCATTATCAATTTCATACTATTTGTATTCAAATTACTACAAAATCATTATATTTTATCAAAATAATGTTCTTTTTAAAATATTTAATTTTCATTTTCTACCAATTAGGCTTGACTTCCTGTTACTGGTCCGCAAATTCCCTGCACACAATTATTTAGAGGCCTGGTCACCAATATTTAGTGGTGTATAACCAAAATGTTCAATGTTTTAGGTAAACACAATCGAGGGGAGATAACTGGAGGTGTGTGTAGTTTGGGCTAAACCCCGTACGTGTTACGTAACAAAACGTAAAACTATCGACACGTTATACTTTGAATAAAGCAAAAATACACTCCTGAATATACTGAAATACTTTAAATTTTTTGCACCGTGTCTGCGTTCAGAACATGCGTTGAACACGTTCAGAATATGAGAATATTGCCATTTTACGATGCATAGAATCCCCGAAAACAACCGAATAACCGAAATAGACCGAATAAGACCGAAAAGGGGACCGAATGTGATTAAAAATTGAATGTATACATAAATTATACATTGGCATTTATTTTAAAGGTGGTAATTGGTACAAAAATAATGTTTTTCGGTTCACTTTTCGGTCTTTATCGGTGTATTCGGTTGTTTTCGGTCTTAGTCGGTGTTTTTGGTCGTCTTCGGTGATTCTATTCACCCGCCATTTGACGTCATTGTGATTGTCTTACACATACGCAGTTTATTTGATTAATATATCGATAATATCAGTACGCATTTGTTGCTTTCATTGAGTAAGCGTTTTATTGATTATTCTTTAAAAGCAATCAATTTAAATGATCGTTAACAACTGATTTTCTATGATTGCTTTTGGAACTCTTTTCTGACGTCTACCGGAAGCTGTACTTCGACTTTTTCATTTGAGCGCACCTGCTGAAAGGTCTGTGATTTCGGATCTCCATTTCTATAGCCAACGGTAAACCGCTGGCTAATGACATAAATCGTTTAAGCAGACGATACATCATCCGAAATCTGTACAGCAGTCACAAGCGACAGGTATTCGATTTACAGGCAAAATAGAAATAATTTCTAAAAGCAATCAAAGAACAAAATTAAGTCCAAATGACAAGTTTTTTAAGAATTATGCAACAGTATTCGCTAGGAAAAGGGTTCTAGTCGTAACAATTTACATGTTTAAAATTTGAAACCGTGTTTTACGTGAAGCTTCATCATCCTTACACGGTACTACATTCCCCGATTTTTTAAATGCCCGTCTTTCTGTCTTATATAAAGAGAAAAAAAAATTGGTCATACTTGTATGATAAATTCGTGGACTTTGTTTGCTAAAACTTTAATATCTGTCGTAGATACATGTATTTTGCACACGTTATAATTTAATGTGCCTGCAATCTGCGATCTCCATTATCCGGGTACCTACCGTGTTCCTATCCAATTGGCATTTTTGGAGGCATACATGTTTAACAAACATCACTTGTTTTCGATTTATACAGTAAAAACTCCCTAAACCGGTGGTCATCGGGACTAGGGAAAAAGTCCGGTTTAGAGAGGATTCCGGTTTATAGAGGATTTTACCTTTATCACCATATTTGACAAGTGTTGTTGTAATTAGTGTGTTTTAACGCCTTTTCTTAGTCTAACTTGAATGTTTGTTGCTTTGCAACATTTGACATATTTTAGGGAATAAAAATAACAAATTAAATTAAATCCAACATTTTCATTTATTTTCTCATAATAACATTTTTTTTCAACAAACTCAACTAAATACATACGTGAACATGTATATATTCAAACTACATTTTGTACATTGTTAATAACTGCAGTAAGTTCTTTGGAAAGCGAAAGGTTCACAGTCTCTGTTTTCATTTAATAAATGCACTTTAAACTTATTAATTCTCCACTAAGCAGAACTTGTCAAGTTTAGATTGAGTTAGATTGCACTAACCGTGTTCCTATCCAATTGGCATTTTTGAGGCATACATGTTTAACAAACATCACTTGTTTTCGATTTATAAAGATAATTATCAATGTTTATATTCTATAATTAGGCAGGAAATTAATACAGATTTATAGTTAGACTTGATAACTCGTTACAGAATGAGAACCGCGTTTGTTAGGCCCTATTCTCAATTTAATATTTCAAATATTTCATAAAGGCCATGTCACACTACAGCGCGTTTCCACTGCGTTGCCACGGCGTTGTTTAATTTTCCAGAACGCCGTGAGATCGCATGAAAAATTTGACTTTTATCGTGAAGATGGAGACTGCATGGCGACCTAACTGCGACCATGGCGTTGCTTCGGAGTTTACATGGCATTCTATCGCGTTCCTACGGAGTTCTTGTTGGCGATTGCCTGCGCTCTTACGGCGCCTCCACTGTGTGCACTGCGCTTTCAGGGCGTTCTTACGGCGCTTCCACTGTGTGCACTGCCCTTTTAGGCGCTCACGCTGCGCTGACGGCGTGTTGATGACGTTCTACCTATAAAACGAAGTGTATCGCGGATCTTCCGATGATAGCGGCCATGCTGCAACCGTCTGCCTTCGTCCAGCCATGGTCGAACCCAAACCCTCCTACGCCCTTGATCTCTCCTCCTTCGTACTACAATCATGTGCAAAACGTCTTCATCTTGGTATGTTTGCTTTACATGCATGTAGGTCAGCAATAGCCCGAGTTGCTGCTGTACTTCAGTCATGGCGAAATCAATGTTTATTTGCCAATCTTGTACATTTTTACAATTTTGTGTTTGTCATACAAACGTCAATGAACGCAGTAGAAGCGCATTGGGAGCGCAAGATCGCTGTGACAACGCGGTATAAGCGCATTTGGAGCGCATTGATCGCCGTAACAGCTCCGTACAGTCGCTGAAAGAGCGATGTGAAACAATTAACACTCCGTATAAGCGCCGTAGACGCGCCATAAAGCGCTGTAAAGACGCAGTGACATCTCCGACAACGCCGTGCAATCTCCGTGCAAGCGCCACCGATTACCACAACGTTCGCACTGCGAACTCTGTGCGCGCCCGCGGAGCTCCTGTGGCGTTGTAGGAGACCTTACTGCGCTGCTACGGCGACCATACGGCGATCCCACTGCGCTCAACAGAACGCCGAGCGACGGTGTTTGTTTTGTGAATGCTCAAAGTGAGCGCCGAGGCTAGGCGTTCTATGCGGTCCGACTGCGTTTACTGGCGATGCAACTGCGTTGCTGCGGCGATGCTTGCGATCGAACGTTCTTGAACGCCGTGGGAACGCCGCGAGAACGCGACCCTGGTATGACAGGGGTTTTAGTAGTCTCAATAACTCGACTGCAAGCACAGACCCATTATCATACTGACTTTTTACAGATGTCTGTCCTTGGCAATATCCTGTTATATCCCCATATGGGGATATTCCTTCTCAACAAAAATAAAACTATAGTAATATACTGATATATCTGAGTCACCCAGACGCTTTAAACATTTTATTTATGCTGAGTAGGGGCCACATAGGAAAATTTAGCTTCACAGAATAAACCGTTAAAATGGTTGTTTGCATGCTAGCCCCTAACCCTAACCCAGATGCTAGTCCATGCAAATAAATGCAAGTGATCCATTTACATAAACAAATGCACTTAATATAATTCTTTTAAGTGATATTTTGTGGCCACAATGTAGCAGGTCCTTTAATATCATGAATGAACATCCAATGTTCATACAATGTTCTATATTTAACAGCAATATTTATAATAACGTACTATAGTGTAGCACCTCTTACGTTTCATGATAATAAAATAAAATTTAAAATTGAAGGGGTCAGTGCAAGATGGTACCTAACGTCATTTTACATTATTTCGAGAAAAGGGGCATTTTATGAAATTTAAATTTTTTATTGAAATATTTATAAAATTTCTTAGTAATAATTAATGTAGCAACTTAACAATTATTTGAAACCAAAGTTGTATATTTTACAAAATATTTAACCGTTTTATTTTTAAAAAATGTTATTTTTATTAAATGTGGTTATGCAAAAACGGATCTAAATCACAAGGAGTTAGGACCTTTGTGACTTTGCAACTATTGCTTAAAGGTTAAGAAATTGTAATTTGTAATTTGTTCAACATTTCAATGAAGCAAAGGTAATTATTTATCTCCGAATTGTTTTACAAATTATTATGAAGCCTAATAAAACTGAAGGCATATCAACTCATCCACCAATTATTTGGTTTGTATTATTTTACACATTCTTTGGTTGATAAATTGATTGATATTGCATTGATGGATTACAGAAAACAAAAACAATGATATTTTTAAACATATATTCTTCATAAACAGACACAAAACATTCAAATCAGTTTAATGTACACAGGTTACGAATAAAGGCTTTATTTTCGATGTCTCAGAATATATTTATTTTATCTGCAAACGGCAAACAAGGATAACTTCAAAACAATTTTTGAAAGGAACTGTTCAAATATTCTTTCATTGAAATCATTAAAATAAATAAAAAATATTATCAACATTTTACTTTATAGTGTTTCATTATCTCCGAATATGCATATATTCTGTTTAAGTGTTAACTACAAATCATACAAAATACTTCAGAACATGTTTTTGTCGCAACCCTTTACTCCATATATACGCGTTTTAAAGCATGTGCAACTAGTGCAGATCCAGATCAACCAGCACATCCGTGCCATCTGATAAGATCTGCACTGGTATTATTTTGGTCAGAAATAACCTAATGAAACTAAAAGCGAACAGTGTAGATTCTGATCAGATGGTAAAGATGTGCTGAGTGATCCAGATCTACACTGTTCACCCATGAAATAAAGGTTTATCTTATGACGGTGGCAGGGGTTTAAAAAAGGTGAAATATGCATATCAGGAATCGCCACTTCAGAAAAAAACAGCCTCCCCACACAGTCAAGAAGAAGAGAGGGGGAGAGATTTATGATGGTTTTTGGGGAAATCTTTTCTTAAAATAACATAGAAGCTCGATTTGTTCCTTTTATCCCTGTCATCGTGTTCTTGCTGATTTTACTCCAGGAGCTCTGGTCTCGGTAATATCATTGAGTACCCGCCCTTTGGCTTTGTAATGCTATTAGCTTCTTATGTTTTATATGTTTGTGTGCTTTTGCATGCAACATTGTTAAGCCGATGGGTGGGTTGGAGTTATTTCACCAAGACAACTTGTACTTGTTTTGTGATACGAGAACCTGTTGGGGCAAGTGTGAGGTTGGTGCACCCTAGAACCTGGTTTAAACCCCCAGTGGCAATTTGTTTTGCAACTGACCGTTCCAAGGTGGTATCCCCAAAGGTTCTCTTTTTTCGTTAATTGTTTGTGGCGTCCTATTTGAATTGACATACTTATAAACAAGCATGCTCTCTCTCTTCCTCTCTTCTTAATCGCTGCGTGGGGAGGCTGTGTTTTGTGGGTGTGGCGATTCCTGATATGCATATATTACTTTTTTATGAAGTGAAGGGTTAATTGTAAAACAGTTAAACAATAATCTTAACAGTAACGAACTAATAGTTTTAAAAATGCTTTACCATAAATGCTAGTCTAAGAATGAATTTGTTCCAATATTTTGTACTTAAAAACACAGAAAACACTGTGTACATAAAAATGCTTAATATAGTCTTAGTCTAATTTAGATAAAACTACATTTGTTTTGTCTGAGAAGCCTTTTTACTAGCATTTATCATGATCATTTATCATAAATCTTAAACTTAAACTGTTACATTGGAAATGTATAATATAATTTATGCACATATTATGTATTACTCGAATCTGCTCTGTATTTTGTTTGTTTATTGAGTCTGAAAAAGTATTTCTACTCAGTGTAGTCATCCTCATACTCAGAGTCGTCTGAGAAGTTTACATCAGTTTCTTGTGGTAAATTCTTGTAGAATGTAGCATCATCATTGCCGAGTAATCCTCGTTTAATTAAGTTATTTAAATAAATAAAAGATAAGAGCAGGCATTGTCAACAGAAATAGTTTAATAAGAATGTATTTTGATGAATGTTTTATATTTTTCAAATGCATTTAATGATATAGAGAAATGAATGTTGCAATGCAACAGAAGTCCCAACTCCAATTTGTGTGTGCATATCGCCCCTAAGGCATTCTTAATGTCAAAATTTAAATATTACCTCTTAAACAATAAATTTTATGGTGAACTGTATGGAAAATATTCAAACAGTACCTTTAAGAGTAAACTGTGTTCATGGAATACTTAAATTAAGTATAAAAATGTTGTTTGTGCAACAAAGGTCCTATCTATGTGTAAACAAAAATCATAAAATTCGTAGTATTTTTACACAAATGAATTTTCTGCAAATTATTTTAACAAGACATAAAAAACAACATTTTTGCCGTAAAATATCATGCAACTTTTGATATGAAAATCAAAACTTACTCAATTTTTCACATAAATTCGTTTACTGTCGTTGATACCGTTGATACAGTCAACATTGGTTACATTAAGGTTCCGCAAACATTGCAAATGGCGAAAAGTGGCTAAATTTTCAAAATTGAATTTTGGGGGAAATACTTATTGCCACCTAGATTTTAGTAACGAAATGTATTTAGCTATGGATGTTGTAAATGTTTGCAAGCTCAATTTAGTCTAATTCATTCTCTAATTACCAAGCACATACTAAAACAAAAGAAAAACCGTTTGCATGAGAACTCTGAAATTCATGAACAATATACCAAAGCAACTCATACCTGAAATAAGTATATGCTGGTCTACAATGTTTAGTGCCAATTCGTCAAAATAATGTTAGGAGTTTCAAGAAATTCAAGGAAAACTTACTTCCTGGTTCAAAGTGAAAGTGAAAGTAGGAAGTAAGTTTTCCTTGAATTTTTTGAAACTCCTAACATTATTTTGACGAATTGGCACTTAACATTGTAGACCAGCATATACTTATTTCAGGTATGAGTTGCTTTGGTATATTGTCCGTGGATTTCAGAGTTCTCATGCAAACGGTTTTTCTTTTGTTTTGTATGTGCCTGTTAATTAGAACACGAATTAGACTAAATTGAGCATGCAAACATTAACTACAGCCTTAGCTAAATACATTTCGTTACTAAAATCTGGGTGGCAATAAGTATTTCCCCCAAAATTCAATTTGGAAAATTTAGCCACTTTTCGCCATTTGCAATGTTTGCGGAACCTTAATGTAAGAAAGGTTCTAACTCCATCTGCGGAGTTAGGACCTTTGTTAAGATTTTCAAGGACCATTTTTAACTTTAAAACAAAGAAGTGAGTATCAAAGGGGAGGTTATTCAATTGAAAAATACGTTTTGTAAATCACAATGGTCCTAACTCAATTTTACCTAAAATTGGAGTTAGGCACCTTCTTGCACTGACCCCTTCGATTGTGTTCACACTATCCGTTACATGCATATGTAATAAACATTACATACCAATTATGAACGAATGATAATTCGCACGAAATAAGTATGCAGGTACAGTAACGTTCACTCATTATTTCATATCTTTATACGCCCGTGGTTATATTTCGTGTGCACATCACTAATAGCATTTATTCCGTTTACAATGATATTTTAATACAGTGTTTCCCCGGTCTACCCTAAAAACATTTAATTAAAACTCTTTCGTCTGTCTATATATACTCCCGGAATATCCCCATGGGTATATTCCTTCTGCACATTTTGAATCGCATTCATTCCGTAAAAACCAATATTTTAAGACAGTCTCCCCCAAAAAAGCCAAGCCCCGTTTTCTGGTAGCATGTTAGCCCCCCAAGAAACCCTCTTCCCGGGAAACACTTCCCTTTAAGTGGCAAAATATACGGAATGAATGTATACTTCATAACATGCTTTCGTTTGTCTATATATATACTCCCGGAATATCCCCATGGGGATATTCCTTCTGCAAATTTTGAATCGCATTCATTCCGTAAAATCCAATATTTTAAGACAGTCTCCCCCAAAACAAAAAAGCCAAGCCCCGTTTTCTGGTAGCATGTTAGCCCCCCAAGAAACCCTCTTCCCGGGAAACACTTCCCTTTAGGTGGCAAAATTTACGGAATGAATGTATACTTCGTAACACGCTTTCGTCTGTCTATATATACTCCCGGAATATCCCCATGGGGATATTCCTTCTGCACATTTTAAATCGCATTCATTCCGTAAAAACCCCCCAATATTTTAAGACAGTTTCCCCCCAAAAAAGCCAAGCCCCGTTTTCTGGTAGCATGTTAGCCACCCCCCCCCCCCCCCCCCCAAGAAACCCTCTTCCCGGGAAACACTTCCCTTTAATGGCAAAATATACGGAATGAATGTATACTTTGTAATGGTATCTGGTAGTACAGAGTTGTCTACCTTATCACATATAAGAAGCTGTGCATGCCTTATCACATGGTCAGTTAGTACCCGCACTCATAGAATAAAGATCTATATTAAATCATAGTTAGAACACAACCTGTAGTTCTTATCATTATCTCCACATCATAGAGACATAGTAACATAACATACTTCATAACACGCTTTCGTCTGTCTATATATATACTCCCGGAATATCCCCATGGGGCTATTCCTTCTGCACATTATTAACATTCATTAATCGTGCGTGCATTTTCAATGTGAAAAGACCATCAGTAATGTTTTGTGTTGTGCAGCTTAATCGAACATCAAAGTACAATAATCGGATAAACAGCGCGTCACTAGTTGCCCTCTTACAGCATAAATAAAATTTTTCAAGCGCCTGGATGACACAGATTTTGATATACCCTCCAAATGCAAAGGTTTTTTTTTTCTTAAAAAGGAATATCCCCATATGGGGATAAAACAGGATATTGCCCTGTCCTTTACGTCTCAAGCAGTTACGATCAAAACTGTGGTGGAAATCGACCCGATTTAAATTCTGTTATTTATCGATAAACGTGAGTCAGGTAAACTTTAAGCGCCGAAATCGAAATTTGTTGAAATGGGTGTAGGTTTAAAAGAGTTTTGCATAAAAAACGAAACCGTTATTTATAAAGGATTACATATATTGATTCTACTTGAATGTGGCTTTTCAGGTATGTAAATTTGTTAAAGATACATATGGTTTAAGATGCTTTATGGAGCCGCCAAAGTTGCGATTCAAATTCCGATCGGCGGCCTATAGAAATAGAAGAAAAATGTTCCGCATTGATTTGAATAGTAACTGGGTTGTGCGCGAAGGACGATCATCACATATATAAAAAAGTCATTGTCGCGCACAAATAGTTGTGCTATGGTTTTAGTAAACGTCGAAATATATTTATTATGGTACTTATATAGTAAGGGATGTGATAGCATTTTTATTCTTCATTGATCTAGATCTAAGACGTCTATCCCTCATGTATATTACCCATGAGCTGGTTGCTTTTCCTATTGAAGCCATCTTAAATCCCCTTTCCATTCACTCTCGTCAAGCCAACCCATGGTCCTAAAGGTTAATAACAGCAAACACAGATTACTATGTTATAATACTCTTACTTTTATCCTTTTAACATAACACCCTTCTTGTATATATCTCTTTAACTTATAATCTTTGTTTTGCTAACAGTCTCGGTCTTTGACGCGCGAATGTCTACGTTCCCGCTAGTGGTTTGGCATCAAAGGAAAATAGATAGACATACTATTCAATAGTCATGGCAACTACATTCCCCGTTATATTACGGTGCTACCGGATTTTAAACCTGGCCTCAAAATGGCCGACCAAGAAGAAGAGGAGGATGTTCAAGGGTTTAAATCGCTCATATTTGTTGAGCCTTTTTTCCTTGCACCAAAATATCAGTAGAATAAAGGACATAACGAAGCCCTTATTCCAAATATCAACATCAATTCCAGTTTCGACTGGCAAGAATGAACTACAGTCACTCGGTCCGACCTGGAAAGCAAACTGCAACCAAGTTTAAAATAAAATGCCTCTGCCAACCGAAAGCACAGTGTCTAAGCGTACAGTTAACCGAAACGGAAGTTGCTGATCTGTACGCCGATGATCACATAGTTGCTTACAGTAAAACACGCGACAGCAGCATTTTATTTGTAAAATATATTCAAATTAAACTTGCTTTTTGCAGAAATTATTTTTATAATTAGTACATCGTTGATTAATAGTCTTACTGTGATCTTGAAGTCTTGAACTAACGGCTAGTTAAGTTGCAATCTGTAATCTTTTCACACTTGATCAGTACAAAATGGGGAAAAAGAGTGGAGAAAATCTGCATTTGTGACCTCATATTTAATAATGTATATATTGGAAAGGTATATATTTGACTTCCAGTGAAAGAAAAAATCATTTCCAACGCTCACAAAATGCGTTGAACGGCGCTTGAACAAATTAGCACCGAAAAAATGGTCTTTCTGTGCAGCAACAGAAAGTGACAAGACTGTATGCAAAGTTGCAGTACTTCAAATTCAATGTCAGACTGTACGAACAGTTGCGATCATAAGTGCATCATATACTGATCAACTGAAAAGCATCAATGAATCAATCAAAGGAATCAACCAAATCTAATGTATTATTTATCAAAAATAAAACCTTATATGATCACATTTTAGAACTGACAAGCAAGTTTTGAGCTATAAATTGATAAGGTTTTTACTCTAATCTACTGTTGAACCATATGAACGAATTGGTACACTTTGCAAATAAGACACCGATAATTGCTAGAAATCTTAAATCCCCTGATTGTGACATTAAATAAGACCTAGTATAAACCTGCTGAAATCCCTGCCGGTGTTGGCAAAAATATACATTATGCACAAATATTATCCAATGTCATAAAGACTTTAACAATCTGGTCTTTGACAGGAAAATTCCATTAAGTGGTTTCAGATTTTGAAATACACCACTTCGTGACTTAGTCTACAATTACATCTGCAACTGCAAAGAATTTTATGTTTAAGGTCGTTCAAATGTCGAGTTGGATTTTATTTTGGCCGACTTTCATTCAATTTGGTAGATTTCAGGGATTATGTTAATCTGATTGGAGCATTCTATGAAATCTTTAGAAACTATGGTTGAAGTTCTAACGCGTATTTGTCCAGCTATATTATGGCTTCTACTTTTCGCACTTCAGAGAAGAAATGAAAACACTACAGCGGGTCTCTACATATCTTACCACTGATATAGCTCGGTTGGACTCTAGTCTTTTTTTTTCACGCCTCCTTTCATGAAGAGCTAACAAGAGATTTAAAAACAAATCTGACTTTGAAACAGAAGCCAAGATCAGTTTTTTGTTTATACAATTGTATTATTAAAAGAATGAGCAAATTTGTTGAAAAAATATACATTTTTCAGGTTCTCGTGCAAGAATTATTAAGGTTAACTGAAGCTTAAATGACAACCTGTCGATATAATCAGAAAGCATTAACTGGAACCATAAATTGTTAATGATCTGTTTGACAACTATGCGTACAGATGTTAGGCATCTGTTAACTAACGATCGCGTACAGTTGCAACTATGCGTACAGTCTTATCATTTACAGTGACATAAAGAAAGTATCATTTTCTCGTTGCTAAGTCGTTCAAACTCAGTTCAACGAAGTACACAAGTTGAATAAATGAATTTTCTCCCATACACACACAAATATGGTCCAAAATCTATTTACACAAAGAAATTTGAACCCAAAACGTCCTTTTTGTTCAATGTTTTGCTCCTATTTTAACTGATTGAGTTGGGAACGATGATGGATTATAACAATACTAACCCTTCCTTTAAGTCTATATGATCACAGCAGGCCTAACAATTAGGGCACTTTTCAGCATATGCACTGCAATTCATTATGCAAAGCAATGTCAATTTATAATTATTATTATTAGGACTATATACTGTTATTAATAAAATACAAGTGTTTATCATATTTTGTTTAAATTTTAATCATTGTATATCTTCTATATTTTAGCCTGAACATTGTCTGTGCTATCAGATCTATTCTGATCACTGTAAAAAAGAAGGAAATTTATTAATTTCTGGATTGTTGGGGGGTGGTTGAGGCGGATATGCTGTTTAAAACAGTTCTGAGTCAATGAATTTTAATGAGATTAACTCTGACAACAAAAAATCACCAATAGCACAATCTTGTATAAATTTGTTCTGTCTCGTATAATTCAGGAAATTTGAAAATGTAACCAAAAAACCACTTCAGACATTATATTTGACATAAACTTCCATATCAGTTACCCTTGATCTATTTCTGAAATATATCAGGATTGATTTTATTTTACACAGTTTGGGAAAGTATGGGAAGCTAAGACCACTGCTGATAATTTATTTAAAAAAAAACAATAGTGCTTTAGTTAATCAGTGATTAACTATTGCACTGTTTTACAAATTATTATTACCGTCATTGTTTGAATATAAGCCGCACTCATGTATAAGCCGCACCGCCCCCAAACGTGATAGAACAGATGAAAATGGCTGATAGAAGTGTATAAGCAGCCAAACCTGTGTATTAGCCGCACCCCCAACTTTTTACCTAAATTTTTGGGGAAAAAGTGCGGCTTATATTTGAACAATGACGGTATTTACAAAATGTGATTGAGCTCTGTGTTTTAGAAAATTTAAAAACAACAATGTTGTCACACTAAACATAAATCATTAATGTGCACTATTTTTGTAAATAAGAGCCACGAATCACGGAATAATCGGGATATAATTATTTCGAACAAAGTCGCGAAAACATATGACACAATTTGCGGTGGTGCAATTTTAGATGACGAAATATGTGAGTATTGGCATCTTGTACACCGTAATTTTACCAGTTTGATACAATTCTGGGACGTTAAATTACGCAGCCTAACGCATTTATATTTTTGTTTACCTAAACTCGTTTGATAATTCTGACCACAGGAAACTTACCTGCCTAAGGCAGACGCTCGAAATTATTAGAACTTGGTTAACTCATAATATTTATTGCTGTTGTTGTTTAGTACACACAAAATGAAACAAGCGGATTAAAACATACATATGATCAGACATTGCATATACGATTTTACATTCGTTGATATTTTTGCATGTTTTGAACCGTACATCGGCAACTATTGTATTTACCGATAGTGACAACAAACTCGGTATATTCCAACCATCAAAACCTTACATCATTTGTCATCTTTATTGTTTGTACAAATCACTTTATCACCTTATATAACAAGTTTTTGTAGTAGCGGCAATCAAGACTTTAATCCACAAATTAAGTGGTAATTATACAGGGACCAGTACACGCATTGATTATTGAATTTTCGGCAGTCGCTGTTGATTACGTATACACGCGTCGCTGCGTATCTTGTTAATTGACAATACACAAGGTAACTTAGACAAACATTGGCATTGAATAAACAGAGGCAGGATTTGGGATGGTTGACATTAATTTTTATGATTAAGGGCAGAAGGGCGCTCATGGGAAAAAGGCAGAGTGTTTGAAATGTAGGGCAGAAGGGCGCTCTTCAAAAAGGGCGGGGCGCGGCGCCCCGCTATCCCGCTATAGATACAACACTACATGATGATCACAAATTTATAATCCATAATAGATGATATAATAGCCATATGATCTATAATAGACATATCTATCTTAAATAAGTAAACATATTAAAATATAGACTAGCTTCAGTGTAGTGGTCTTAGACTTTACTGTAAAACTCCTAAAAAACAATAATTACAATGACTATGCCTGCTGTACCTTGTACTTGTTATATACAAAGGCTTATACACACAAAAATAGATACAATGAGTAAACTTACAGATCTATGGGATCTTCAGCCCTTTACACATTCAGAAATGGTGTAGAAAACCTCAAGCTTACATCTATCACCTGGATCTCACTGTGTGCTGTGCTGTGAATAACAATTAGTCATTAAGAATCTAATCATGCAAGAGTTATAAACATGCAAGTTAAAATGAGATAGATAGAAATAAGTTAGGTAGCCATGTTGGATTTTACTCTGAAAGCTTTCTTGCATTTACTTTCCAAATCATAATCAATACCAAATGTGAATAATTTACAGAACATCAGCCATTGCAGAAAGGTTACCTTAAATCAAATGGAAAGTCTGAACCACTAAAACCCCTAAAATGACTGAGCACTGATAAGAACGCCCAATAGTTTTCATGGACCTTCTCCATTGAAAGCAACTTGTGAAGTGACAAAGACGGCACTTTTTTTCCTGCCAAATCAAGGGAAATAACTCCAAGTAAAAAGATAAATTAAATACCAACAAGCAAGGGAACATCTCAAAACACAGATTTCCAAAGAAGCTAGACCTGGCTACATTCTCCCCTGGTCTGATAAAAATGACACCTGTCATTTTCCAAAACAAAACCATTTCAATCTAAAGAACTAGTGAACCACCTTAATATGAAAAGAATCACCTTAACAAGAAAGATGAATCACCATAAGGCTAAAACAATATGGTTCAAGTATATATACCGTATATTCCCCATTAAACGCCCCCGGGGGCGTTACATTTTGCAAAGGGGGGGCGTTTAATAGAGACCAACTATTGACAAAATGTAGTTTTCAATAATTGTGTTATTTTTTAATAAATAACCGTAGGAAACAATTTTGTCATTTTCCTATAACTTATTTTGTTTTAAACTTAACCTGAAATGAAATTTTTCACACTGAAATGATGAAATGTATTCATTTGGATTAATGCTGAGAGATTAAAGATTGTCATGTCATTGTAAGTCACTCGTTTACTTTTGACAAAAGACTGGGGGGGGGGGCGTTTATTAGGGGAGGGGCGTTTAATAGGGAATATGCGGTATGTATATACAACACAACTATCTCCTAGCTGTGGTTCATCAACCTGAAAAACAACTATAATTATTTCCCTTTTCATATTTGATAAATGTACTCTAAACCAGACATCTAACAGTTGGTCATCTGAAAAGAAATCTCATTAATGCAGTCCCTCACTGAAAATACAAATGCAGCTTTCCTCCCCTGTTAAAGAAAAAATTTGCATTCTTGCAAATGAGTGAAAACTCAATGGTTTAAATAAAGTGTTATGGTTGTAACAACCGAGTATGCTGCATTCTCCATCCCACTCGTTCCTGTTAAAATACCAACAAGCAAGGGAACATCTCAAAACACAGATTTCCAAAGAAGCTAGACCTGGCTACAGTTTATTACTTTGAGAAGCCCTTGAACATGTGACTATTGCTTACATCCTGCGTTAAAGTAAATTAAGCGTTCCGAGAGCTCATTTCAGAAGAGATATTAAGAAGGAAATTACCATAATTATAAACATTGTTATTTAGGTTTTGAAAATAATTTTATTATTTGGGTATCTTTTCACCTGTTTCAACAGCATATTTTGTGAAAACATTTCATCTGTCAAAAGTTGGAATCAAAACATCCGATACATCCGCACATGCTTCAATGTAAACAGTGCTTATGTAAAATACCACGAAAACTTGGTTAGTCAACCATATATCCCCTATTTTTAAAAAGCCCATTTCAGGGCTTTCTAATTTTTTATCCTTAGTTAATATAACAATTTTATCATATCACAGAAAACAACATGATCCCAATGTAACTTCAGTTTCTAAGACAAAATCATAAATTCCTGAACAAAATTTAATATTGATTTGAATTTTAAGTAATGCATGTACTACCTTTTTTGCTACTTAGAACACATACAAGATATGTTACTTTGCATAACAACATGTGCTAAAATAACTACATAACTACTGCCAATACTATGAGTCTATCGACAATACAGGTACAGACTTCCCGAAAGTTAAAAAAATATCAGACATTTGGTCAGACAAGATGTAAAAATCTGTCTGACCGAAACAAATTCTGCCGGACCGAATCATGTTAGAAAGGCATTAGCATGTATTAGGAGTTAAAACTTTTGTCTGACATTCGGTCTGATAACATTAAAAATCATATCTGGTCTGCCCAAATTTTATGTCTGACAACTTTCGGGACGTCTGCAGGTAATTATTGCTGTTTGGGTTTATTGTATTTATCAAATATTTCAATTGCTATGGTACTTTTTATAAACAAGTTTGCCAATATTTAGGTTATGAAGATATTTCCACTTCTTCCCCATTACTGTTGATCAGGAGTATGTTTCACCAATTATTTGTTTGTGTTTGATTTCAGTCTAAGATTGAAGCACCAGCTGTTGATAGGACTGAAAACAACTGTTGAAGGTCTGTTAGCCACAAATGCCAGCAATGTATGGAGTACATACGGAGGACTTGACAGGCTGTGTAAAGATGTGGGGAGAATACTCCACCATCGACTCAAGTTTGTTGTGGTAAAGAACAAATCAAGTCTGCTTCCTCTTGTAGTTTATTTTCCTTCGCTTATCCCTTTTCTCCAACTATACGCTTTTATCAAATGGGCAAGTAGATCAGCCTGCATATCTGTGGATCACTGGTCATCAATGTGATTAAAGGTGTATAGGATTAATGGACTATAGAAAAGTTGCTTTTCCTCCAGCTGTACTTCCAGGGCAAACAACATGTGAAATGTTTAGTTTTTGTTTGTGCGTGGTTGTGTCTGCCATTAGGATAATTCATGTAACATACTGGAAATTGTTGAGTGATTTGGTGCTAAAGTTATAATAGATAACTTGGTTGTGCACTTGAATTAGGAAACCCCACTGAAAATTTAAAAACCCACTGCATTTTTCCAGTCAGTTTATATAGTGTATAATGATTAACTATACATGTATTGGCTTTTATGAGAAAAATTGATTAGTAATCTTTGACTTCATTGCTGACGAATAAATACTGGTGGACTGACAGTTGAGATTTTGGAATATTTTTGCATTGTGAGAGTTTGTGATACCTTATAGCTAAATAGAAGCTGAGCTTTACTAGAACAATTAATATGTTTTGAAAATAAAATTTCCAAAGACAGTACTGACAAGATTCACCTTTTTTTACAGTTTTTCATTTTGCAACGACATCATGATCACACTGAACACATATGATACAGTAATTTGTTTTTAATTAAGCAGAGGTTGTTTATTTATTAAGCAAAGGTTTATTTATTAAGCAAAGGTTGTTTTTTTTAATTAAGCAAAGGTTGTTTTTTTTAATTAAGCAAAGGTTGTTTTTTTTAATTAAGCAAAGGTTTTTTTTTTTAATTAAGCAAAGGTTGTTTTTTTTAATTAAGCAAAGGTTGTTTTTTTTTAATTAAGCAAAGGTTGTTTTTTTTAATTAAGCAAAGGTTTATATTTTAGAAGTTTTTAAGTTTGTTAATATAATATAAAGGCTTTTCAGTTTGTTAATAATAATATAATACAAAGGCTTTTTCACATGAAACTCTATATATTGATTTTACAGGGAGACTCAGGAAGTGTCATGGACTTTTGGCCGTTTGTTAAAGGGCTGAAATGGTTGAATCCTGTAATGACACCATTCATAGAGAAAATACGTAGAGGTCAACATCAGAAAGGGATCACCAAGGGTCAAGTCTGGGTACGTGAAAGCTTGCGAGATCACAAACTGGTGAGTCAGCTGAGAACGCTAGTCAACAACGAGCAGCATCTTCACAGACATTACTTTGGTAGGTTATCCTCCATGCACTTTTGGTAGGATCATGTTGTTATCTGCCATGCAGTTTTGGTAGGATCATTTTGTTATCTGCCATGCACTTTTGGTAGGATCATGTTGTTATATGCCATGCACTTTTTGTAGGATCATGTTGTTATCTGCCATGCACTTTTGGTAGGATCATGTTGTTATCTGCCGTGCACTTTTGGTAGGATCATGTTGTTATCTGCCGTGCACTTTTGGTAGGATCATGTTGTTATCTGCCGTGCACTTTTGGTAGGATCATGTTGTTATCTGCCATGCACTTTTGGTAGGATCATGTTGTTATCTGCCATACACTTTTGGTAGGATCATGCTGTTATCTGCCATGCACTTTTGGTAGGATCATGTTGTAATCTGCCATGCACTTTTGGTGGGATCATGTTGTTATCTGCCATGCACTTTTGGTAGGATCATGTTGTTATCTGCCATTTACTTTTGGTAGGATCATGTTGTTGTCTGCCGTGCACTTTTGGTAGGATCATGTTGTTATCTGCCATGCACTTTTGGTGGGATCATGTTGTTATCTGCCATGCACTTTTGGTGGGATCATGTTGTTATCTGCCATGCACTTTTGGTGGGATCATGTTGTTATCTGCCCTGCACTTTTGGTGGGATCATGTTGTTATCTGCCATGCACTTTTGGTGGGATCATGATGTTATCTGCCGTGCACTTTTGGTGGGATCATGTTGTTATCTGCCATGCACCTTGGTAGGATCATGTTGTTATCTACCATGCACTTTTGGTGGGATCATGTTGTTATCTGCCATGCACTTTTGGTAGGATCATGCTGTTATCTGCCATGCACCTTGGTAGGATCATGTTGTTATCTGCCATGCACTTTTGGTAGGATCATGCTGTTATCTGCCATGCACTTTTGGTAGGATCATGTTGTTATCTGGCATGCACTTTTGGTGGGAACATGTTGTTATCTGCCATGCACTTTTGGTGGGATCACATTGTTATCTGCCATGCACTTTTGGTAGGATCATGTTGTTATCTGCCATGCACTTTTGGTATGATCATGTTGTTATCTGCCCTGCACTTTTGGTAGGATCATGTTGTTATCTGCCATGCACTTTTGGTAGGATCATGTTGTTATCTGCCATGCACTTTTGGTAGGATCATGTTGTTATCTGCCATGCACTTTTGGTAGGATCATGTTGTTATCTTCCATGCACTTTTGGTAGGATCATGTTGTTATTTGCCATATACTTTTGGTGGGATCATGTTGTTATCTGCCATGCACATTTGGTGGGATCATGCTGTTATCTGCCATGCACTTTTGGTAGGATCATGTTGTTATCTGCCATGCACTTTTGGTAGGATCATGTTGTTATCTGCCATGCACTTTTGGTAGGATCATGTTGTTATTTGCCATGTACTTTTGGTGGGATCATGTTGTTATCTGCCATGCACTTTTGGTAGGATCATGTTGTTATCTGCCATGCACTTTTGGTAGGATCATGTTGTTATCTGCCATGCACTTTTGGAAGGATCATGTTGTTATCTGCCATGCACTTTTGGTAGGATCATGCAATTATCTGCCATGCACTTTTGGTAGGATCATGTTGTTATCTGCCATGCACTTTTGGTAGGATCATGTTGTTATTTGCCGTGTACTTTTGGTGGGATCATGTTGTTATCTGCCATGCACTTTTGGTGGGATCATGTTGTTATCTGCCATGCACTTTTGGTAGGATCATGCTGTTATCCGCCGTGCACTTTTGGTAGGATCATGTTGTTATCTGGCATGCACTTTTGGTAGGATCATGTTGTTATCTGCCATGCACTTTTGGCGGGATCATGCTGTTATCTGCCATGCACTTTTGGTAGGATCATGTTGTTATCTGCCAAGCACCTTCATAGGATCATGTTGTTATCTGCCATGCACTTTTGGTGGGATCACTTTGTTATCTGCCATGCACTTTTGGTGGGATCATGTTGTTATCTGCCAAGCACCTTGGTATGATCATGTTGTTATCTGCCATGCCCTTTTGGTGGGATCATGTTGTTATCTGCCATGCACCTTGGTAGGATCATGTTGTTATCTGCCATGCACATTTGGTGGGATCACGTTGTTATCTGCCATGCACTATTGGTGGGATCATGTTGTTATCTGCCATGCACTTTTGGTGGGATCATGTTGTTAACTGCCAAGCACCTTGGTAGGATCATGTTGTTATCTACCATGCACTTTTGGTGGGATCATGATGTTATCTGCCATGCACTTTTGGTGGGATCATGTTGTTATCTGCCGTGCACTTTTGGTGGGATCATGTTGTTATCTGCCATGCACCTTGGTGGGATTATCTTGTTATCTGCCCTGCACTTTTGGTAGGATCATGTTGTTATCTGCCATGCACTTTGGTGGGATTATGTTGTTATCTGCCCTGCACTTTTGGTAGGATCATGTTGTTATCTGCCATGCACTTTTGGTGGGACTATGCTGTTATCTGCCATGCACCTTGGCAGGATCACGTTGTTTTCTGCCATGCACTTTTGGTGGGATCATGTTGTTATCTGCCATGCACTTTAGGTAGGATCATGTTGTTGTCTGCCATGCACCTTGGAAGGATCATGTTGTTATCTGCCATGCACTTTTGATGGGATCATGTTGTAATCTGCCATGCACTTTTGGCAGGATCATGTTGTTATCTGCCATGCACTTTTGGAAGGATCATGTTGTTATCTGCCATGCACTTTTGGTAGGATCATGTTGTTATCTGCCATGCACTTTTGGTAGGATCATGTTGTTATCTGCCATGCACTTTTGGTAGGATCATGTTGCTGTCTGCCATGCACCTTGGTAGGATCATGTTGTTATCTGCCATGCACTTTTGGTGGGATCATGTTGTTATCTGCCATGCACTTTTGTTGGGATCATGTTGTTATCTGCCATGCACTTTTGGTGGGATCACGTTGTTATCTGCCATGCACTTTTGGTGGGATCATGCTGTTATCTGGCATGCACTTTTGGTAGGATCATGTTGTTATCTGCCATGCACTTTTGGCAGGATCATGTTGTTATCTGCCATGCACTTTTGGTAGGATCATGTTGTTATCTGCCCTGCACTTTTGGGTGGATCATGCTGTTGTCTGCCATGCACTTTTGGTAGGATCATGTTGTTATCTGCCATGCACTTTTGGTAGGATCATGTTGTTATCTGCCATGCACTTTTGGTAGGATCATGTTGTTATCTGCCATGCACTTTTGGTGGGATCACATTGTTATCTGCCATGCACTTTTGGTAGGATCATGCTGTTATCTGCCATGCACTTTTGGTGGGATCATGCTGTTGTCTGCCATGCACTTTTGGTAGGATCATGTTGTTGTCTGCCTTGCACCTTGGTAGGATCATGTTGTTATCTGCCATGCACTTTTGGTGGGATCATGTTGTTATCTGCCACGCACCTTGGTAGGATCATGTTGTGATCTGCCTTGCACTTTTGGTGGGATCATGTTGTGATCTGCCATGCACTTTTGGTAGGATCATGTTGTTACTGTACAGCGGATTAATTTCACGGGGTTAAATTTTCGCATTCTTTCGAAATCCGGGTCATTCGCGGGGTCCTAAATTCGCGCTTCGTCCTTCCAAGATACATTCTACCCAAACACCGTTTACCATGAGATTCACTGCCTGTGCCGTGTGATTTACTTGCTGTGATATTTGCACATATATAACCTAATGCGGTATTGATCAATTCGAAAAAGTCCCGTTAAGTCCTAATTCACTTATTTACCATAACGATCTTAATATTAACACTTTTGTGACTGAATTAATATGTGATATGTAATCACTATGAGTGAAACCTGTCCTATCCAAAGAGAATTGTAATAGTTTTTACTCGCTGTGAATAAATGTCTAACGTGTACTACATACTCCACAGTTGTGTATGTATTCCTTAAAGCAGGATGTTAAACTAGTTGAAATTCGGAAAAGTGACAGCTAAAGCCCCACCGTCTATACTTCTACCAGATCCTCGGGAATGTGAAACAAATGATGAGGCGTGCGGTACATCATCTGCGAACACATCTGTTAATGAAGTGTTATCTCCAACACCATCTAAAAGGAAACGCGAGAGCTACGGACGCTACTCACCAGAACAAAGAGCGAAAATGGCTCGTTACTGTATTGACAATGGGCCAGCAAAAGCTGCACGGCATTTCTCTAAAGAGCTATTAACGATATGTGAAGTCATGGTAGCAGAGTATTGAAGTCGATTTATGACAGGTTTACAGCGGGTTAAGTGTGAAAATTTGTACATGTAGGTAATTTTCATAACAGGTTATTGGACAGGAAAGAAACACTAAGATTAAATTGGTTTTTACATCACCAAGTTGAAATATCATCGCGGGGTCTTAAATTCGCGGTCAAACAAAAACCGCGAAAATAGCGAAAATAAAACCCCAGAGAATATTTCCCGCCGTACAGTATCTGCCATGCACTTTTGGTGGGATCATGTTGTTATCTGCCATGCACTTTTGGTAGGATCATGTTGTTATCTGCCATGCACTTTTGATGGGATCATGTTCTTATCTGCCATGCACTTTTGGTGGGATCATGTTGTTATCTGCCATGCACTTTTGGTAGGATCATGTTGTTATCTGCCATGCACTTTTGGTGGGATCATGCTGTTATCTGCCATGCTCTTTTGGTGGGATCATGTTGTTATCTGCCATGCACTTTTGGTGGGATCATGCTGTTATCTGCCATGCACTTTTGGTGGGATCACGTTGTTATCTGCCATGCACTTTTGGTAGGATCATGTTGTTATCTGCCATGCACTTTTGGTAGGATCATGTTGTTATCTGCCATGCACTTTTGGTAGGATCATGCTGTTATCTGCCATGCACCTTGGTAGGATCATGTTGTTATCTGTCATGCACCTTGGTGGGATCATGTTGTTATCTGCCATGCACCTTGGTAGGATCATGTTGTTATCTGCCATGCACTTTTGGTGGGATCATGTTGTTATCTGCCATGCACTTTTGGTAGGATCATGTTGTTATCTGCCATGCACTTTTGGTGGGATCATGTTGTTATCTGCCATTCTCTTTTGGTGGGATCATGTTGTTATCTGCCATGCACTTTTGGTGGGATCATGTTGTTGTCTGCCATGCACTGCAAATAAACAAGGGTTAATGAATGTGCAGTAAGTGAAATTGCAGACTGAAAAAGAATCTTAACTGATTTCTAGATGCATTCTGTGCTTCTCTGACTGAAGTTCAAACAATATAGACCCTAATGAGGCTGCATGGATCTTGGTCTGCTTTAGTTTCATAGGACTGAAGACTCCATGTTGTCATGTGCAACTTTTAGCTTACATCACACAATGCTGGAAGAGGACTTCAGCTTCTTATATTTGCTACAGACTTTCTTTCCTTTGTAGGTAGAACTTCAGATTCATTTTCTGCTTGACAAAAGTCAGTTCAAACTGTTAACATGTTACTGTTTGCACCTTAGTCAACAAACTTGTGTACAAATTCAAATAGGATATGTTAGGTTTGTGTTAAACCTGTTATGTGTTTGCATTCTTAATATTCTTGCAACATATTAAGACCTTGAGAGCTTTAGTTGATCTTTCATCTTCTCTGGACTTTATACCTAAACATTTAGTTTTAATGTTGTGTTGTTGTTGTTTTTCAGAGGATGCTTTTCTGTTCAATCCCCAGTACTTCAAGGCAATGTGCATCTGTCTGCAAGCTGTCGAGGAGAACAGAGCATCCATGCTGGCAGACATTGATGCTAAACTGGTACGCTTCACTCTTTATTTCATGGCAATCTTTTTATCCCATATGCTAACAGTGAAGATCCTGATCAGCCATCACATCTTTTAAGTGCAGTTTAATCATGATCTCCATTGTGAGCTTAGGTTCATATAATTATTTATTACCAAGAGCAACCAATGTAGATTCCGATCAAACTGAACAGATGTGTATTATTAACCAGGTTTTCTTTAGAAAAATCCTGGTTATTAGATTGGGGTATGTCGTTGGGCGGGCGGGCGTCAACATTTTGTGAAGTTTTTTGTTAAAGTTGTGTTTTTCTCAGTAACCGTTCAAGGTAAAACTTTGAAACTTAACATAGTTGTCTGACATATCAATACCAATTATCAGGACAAGTTTCATAATCCCTGACTGTATTTTGACAAAGTTATGCCCCTTTTTCACTTAGAAATTTTGTGAAGTTTTTTGTTAAAGTTGTGTTTTTCTCAGTAACCGTTCAAGGTAATACTTTGAAACTTAACATAGTTGTCTGACATATCAATACCAATTATCAGGACAAGTTTCAAAATCCCTGACTGTATTTTGACAAAGTTATGCCCCTTTTTCACTCAGAAATTTTGTTAAGTTTTTTTGTGAAATTTGTGTTTTACTCAGTAACCGTTTAAGGTACAACTTTGAAACTTAACATAGTTGTCTGACATCTCAAAACCAATTATCAGGACAACTTTCATAATTCCTGACTTTATTTTGACAAAGTTATGCCCCTTTTTCACTTAGAAATTTTGTTAACTTAAGTTTTTTGTGAAAGTTGTGTTTTTCTCAGTAACTGTTTAAGGTACAACTTTGAAACTTTACATAGTTATCTGACATCTCAATACCAATTATGAGGACAAGTTTCATAATCCCTGACTTATTTTGACAAAGTTATGCCCCTTTTTCACTTAGAAATTGTGTTAAGTTTTTTGTGAAAGTTTTGTTTTTCTCAGTTACCATTCAAGGTATAGCTTTGAAACTTTACATAATTGTTTGACATCACAGTACCAATTATCAGGTCAAGTTTCATAACCCCTGACTGTGTTTTGCCAAAGTTATGCCCCATTTTGACTTAGATTTTTGTTAAGTATTTTGTGAATGTTATCTGTTGATGCCAAATTGCCTGTTGAAGCTTAGCTTGGTTTGTGGGTAGCTTATATCAACAGGCAGCTTGAGATTGCTACCCAGGTGTCTGTGATAAAGGTCAAGGTCACTTGCTAAATATAGAAATTCAGCTTACCCTCAATAACTTGAGTTTGCTTTTACCTCTGGATGCCAAACTTAGTGTATGAGTAGCTTATATCACAAGACAGCTTGGGATTGCCACAGGTATCTGTGATCAAGGTCAAGGTCACTGTTGCTAAAAATAGAAATTCAGTTTTCCCTTAAATAACTTGAGTTTGCTTTGGTATATTTACGCCAAACTTAGTGTTGGTATCTAATATCAAGATGCAGCTTGAGATTGCTACCCAAACGCCTGTGATAAAGCTCAAGGTCACTGTAGCTAAAAATAGAAATTCAGTTTCTGCTCAATAGCCTGAGTTTTCTTTGGCCTATTGACACCAAACTTGGTTTGTGGGTAGCTTATACGCCTTTCCAATAATTCGGTGAATTTTTCGGTTACCTCCCCTATTCAGTCACGTGACTACTATACAGGAAAAATTATAGCTCGCTGTATTAATGTAATAGGGAACATGTACCTACAACTTTCGTTTTTCATCATGAAATTTCTTTTTTAAAATATATTTTCTCGTTTATCGTTGAATTAGTAATAATACATCAGCGTAATGAAATTTTTTTTATCAAGAAAAGTTTATAAAACAACAAATCTAATTTGACTAAAAGTGTAAAGTCATTATTCCTCGCACCAAGGTTTACTTTAAACGACTTAAACTAACAGCCTGTGTTCTATCCACGGATAAATTGAGTGTCGTTTCCGGCTTAGCGTGTCTTATCAACTACTGACATGCCGGCTGCGATTGATTTTGAAAGCGGCATGTCATAAAAATGCCAAATTGTCACGCACAAGGGGTCCCCTGTCAATTACTAAGAAGAAGATATCACTGACCAATAGAGATCGGTTTACTTTTTTATGTACCTCCACCTCCCAATTAATAAGTATATCGAAATCCTTAATTACTGAATCGGGTAGCAAAAGTATTTGATATAGCAGTTATATGAATTATTAATCCTTAATACGACAAGTAGAACCATAAGACATCAATTAGAAACTCATCTTAGCAGAACATTTTATAAATATTCAATCAAGCGATTGAGCGTTTACGCCAAAATGACAGAATTTCAAACCTTAGCAGTCTTAATGTTAATATAAATGTTCCCATCATTATTTGAAGCCGGCATCTCCATCTTTATTAAAAGCCAGCATCAGAATCCTTGAATTTTATTTTATGAATGATACGAACAATCAGATAACCTTATTGATCCTTCTTAATTTCAAGACAAAATCAATCGTACCGTATTTTTGCTTGTGAAGTATACGTGACGTTTTCAAAAATTCAAAATTATTTTTCGTTGAACACTAACGGTACGATGAATTCAAGTAATAGATGAGTACAAGTATAACGTACAGATACTGTAACCGAATGTTGACATGTCAAGATTTCCGGAGTATAGTACATTATCAGTCTTAGCAATTTGCGAATTTCATACCAGTTAAATATAATTTTAAGTATAAAATACATAAAGATGAAAATGCTGTATAGAAATTCGTAAAATTAATACTAACGTTTATCCGAATCGCGTTTCATACTGCCCACTATCAACAAGAATGGTACATGTTCTTACAATATTAAAAATGCAAATATCTAACAAATAGTGAAAATAAAAATGTCTGACTAGAATAACAGACCAGTAACTTATTTTTTGACCGGCGGCGACGATTACACACCTGAAATTTAATGGATTATGTTAGGCCTTATGTGCTTAAGCCATAGTCCGATAGTTCAGCTTTCCTGTGAAGCCTCGTTTTGGGTTGATATCTGGTCACGGGAAGTAACTCGTACAGGACTGCGAAACTGTTTATTGGAAAGGCGTATATCAAGACACTACTTAGGATTGATACCCAGGTGTCTGTGATAAAGGTCTATGTCATTTTTGCTAAAAATAGAAATTTAGGTTTCTCCTTATTACTTGGGTTATCTTTGATCTATTGACACCAAGACGCAACTCGGGATTTCTACGCTGAAGTGTGATCAACATCAAGGTCACTGTTGCTAAAAATAGAAGTTCAGTTTCTTCATATTAGATATTTTCTTTACAAAAGTATAAGTATTAAATGAAAACCTGGTTTTCGGCGCGTGGCGACGACTTTTTCTTGTTTATAATTTATTACACAACTTCAACTACATTTTTATGACCCAAACCATGCTTAGTGAAATAAGTGGTGAGTGATAGTTATAATGAAGACTTTGGAAATAAATATATATTAGAAATAAATGTGAAGCAATAAGCATTATATACTGAAGTAAGTGGTGTCTGAGTGATAGTTGTTTAATAGACATAAGAAATATTATAAATATGAAATAAATATGAAGCAATTTGCATTGCTTACATTTACATTGAAATAAAATAATTCATTATCCAATGCTAGAGGTCTAATAAAAAAACTAAATAAATATAATAAATTTATTATTGACAGCTACACTTCAACCCTGACACATTGAAGGCAAGCCCAAGTCATATCCGCAGTGTTTCTCTGCCAGTCAACACGTTTGGCATCTCTCGTGTGAATAGACGTAGAAGTCATCGGTCATCAGGCAGTGATATAATGTCCCTTGCACCACCATTTTCTTCGCCACGCAGCAAGGAGAGTGAGATGTATATGTCCGATGATCAGCCGATGCCACATAGTATCGGTATGAATTCTGTTGTGTTGTTAAATTATTTCATTAATGTTTTAAATCATTTTGGATCACCCAGCAAAAATGTTGTGACATCTGTAAATATGGAGAATCTTTGGTATGATTTCTGGTGCCAAGGTTATATAGCTGAGATTGGAAACCAGTCTCAAATCTCAAGCATCTGATTGGCTGAAATGGCGACTGGTCACCATTTCAGCCAATCAGACGCTTGAGATTTGAAAATGGTTTCCAATCTCGAGTTTTATAACCTTGGAGCCTGATTATACCGTATAAATGTACCAGACATTTGTAAGGAACTTAATCTAAACAGAATTATAGGATGCAAACAGATATATGTAGTTATTATTTGGGAAAAAAAAGAGACCTTATAGAATTAAGGCACCAGTTAAAAGGAAGCTTGCCCTATTCTTTTCATTATTGGAAATGATAACATCTGTTTTCGAAACAAAAAAATCATGGCTTGGCTATTATCTTTTTTATCTGCATGTTCAGATAATTTGACGGTTGTGTATTTGTTGCTTTCTAATAATTCAGCTTACCTTGGTAAAAGGGGTAAAGTTTGCATGCAAGCTTGTGTACAAGCTTATAACTTTCATAATACTCACATGTATACTACAGCTTTGAAATTGTAAACTTCTTCACCTTCATATCTCAGATTGGAGTACCATTACTCTTCCTTGCTTCTTGTTTTCTTCATCCTTTACTTCATATATAACCGTATGTGGCATGCTGCTGTCTCATCAGGATCTGCACAGTTTTATATTTGGTTTATTAGTTTATTTCTGACCAAAAAGCGAACAGTGCAGATCCTGAACAGACAACATTGATGTGTGGGCTGATCTGGATCGACACTGGTTGCACAGACATAAAAATGTGTATATATTGAGTAAGGTTAATTATTCTTGCAGGGTCCAGCGTAAGCCCCGATGAAACCAGGATGTCAGCAAGAGAGGCTCTACGTAATGTTCTGAGGAAGTCTGGTTCTGACTCTCCACCAAGATTATCTCCCCCTAATATTGCTGCTGGTGGCTTTAGTTTCTATACCAGTATCAACAGTGATCCTTTACTTAACCTTGACCTTTTGAAATTATCAACATCACCAAGTGCTAGTCCAGAAAACATAACTGATAAAAGAAAAACTGAAAGTGTAAATGAGTTAGTTAGAAGTGCCTCAGAAACTGTTGTTGTTACTCAGCGAGGGAACAGAAGGGCATCTGAGACAGTTGATAAAATCATCCAGGAAGATGATGGTGATACTGTATTTTCTCCTGCCAAATCTGTGACCTTGAAGGAGTCTGTGACCTTGACCCCTGAAGGTCAGGAAAAGAAAGACAAATTAAAGAAGGGGTCTAGAGTGATATTTTCTGATACAGAAACTGCTGATCCTGATAACAAAGTGCAGAAAAATTCTGAAAGAAAGGTGAAGCATACGCACAAAAGGTCAAGGTCAGATGTAAGTGGAGTAAAGCCATCTGTTATTCATCGTCAACTCACAACTGATAATAATTTCACAAATAATGCAAAAGGAAGTGGTGCTTCAACATCTGGTACAGGTAATTTTATCTAAAGTGTTTGTTATAAATAGTGTACACTTTGTATAAACAGTGTAACTAATAATTTGATAGTAACAACTTATGATTTAATGTTGCAATTTGTTATTCTATATCTGCACAAGATTATCTTACATTGGCAATGTGCAGAGAGTAATACCTATGAAATTAGTTGATTAGGACCATGAAAAAAGTGCGGTCTTCAGAGGATTCCAGATTTTAAAGGATCTAGATTAGGGAGTTAGTACATATCACATTAATTGATGGCAAGCCTTGTGTTGAACATTTTTTAAAAATAGAATTTTCTTGTTAATTCTGTGTTTTAACCTTTGATTTTTTACAGTTATCAACCAGATTTTGACACAAACTTGATACCATCTTAAAATTCAATCTTTATTGAACAATTCATTAACTGGTTATTCAGTGATATAATTTGAAACATAAATTTTAGTAGCAGAGTGAAAATTTCAAGTATCATAATTCCAATATTTCTACCTGTCTTCAGCTATATTTAGATTCAGTCTTAATATGTTGTTATGATGCTGGTCAATGACCTAGTGAACTTTGCTGGTTAGATCTGTGTTATGCAATATTAAGAACTTTGCTCTGGAAGATTTTATAGTGTAAATTTTGTCATTTTCTATGGATACTGACCAAATAAACTTTCATACTTTATAGCACTTTGAAAATCAGGCTTTTCTGAATATTTTATTCACTGTTTTTATGTAAAACAACAACAACATTAACACATTTGTAGCACATTCTCAAAATGTTAAGACTAAATTTAAGAGAGGTCTCGGCTGTATAAAGAGTGTGTACATGTACACAAGTTAGCAAGTTAATTGGTGGTCTCTGAGCCCCTGGAATGAATATCATGTAACTTAAGTGAAATGTTCAGTTCATGAACATGATGTGCTGAACCTATGTTCCAACCTGGCTGGCTCAAGGCCAAGGCCGCCTGTAGTGTTTGATCATATATCCTGTCTGGTCCATAACTTTTCAACCCTTAGAAGGAATTTCATGAAACTTTAGTCAAACATTCTCCCCATGAAGACAACATGCAGAACCCATGTTCCAACTATCTGCCTCAATGTCAAGGTCAACAGTGGTATTTGAAGATTTGAACCATGCGTTTCGTGTCCAGTTCATATCTTCTGAACCCCTGGAATTAATATCATGAAACTTAAGTGAAATGTTCAGTTCATGAACCTGATGTGCAGAACCCATGTTCCAACCTGGCTGGCTCAAGGTCAAGGGCGCCTCTGGTGTTAGAGCAGGCCAATACTCTGAAACTTATCTGAACAAGACATACCCTTCCACTTGAATTGGCTTCCACCTGCCTGCCCGTTGCCTGTTAAATTTGCTCTTAACCATCCATAACCTTTCCCAGATTCACATCTATATTGTTGTCATTCCGACTGCCTTGTTTGAATTTAATTAGACTTGTACAATATTTGAGTTACTATAAGACTTAGGTTCCTTTTTTGAACCAGCTACATTCCATAATGGGTTCCAGAGTTATGGCCCTTGAAAGAGCCAAAGTAAGCAATTTTGACCTTTTCTCGACGATAGCAGCTTTATTTTTTCACTTGATTTTATCAAACTTGCACACAACTCTTACAACCATTGAGCTGTTGTTGACAGGTGAGCGACCCAGGGTCCTATGGACCCTCATGTTGCAAGGGTTATGGGCCTTTACTCTTTACTATTTAACTTCCACAGGCATATTTTTTAATACATATGTATACCAATTCTATTTCAAAGCTGCATTTCGGGGGCATATGTCAATTTCAAGTGACAGCTCTTGTTTTCATACATACTAGAACATATTTTTCACTTTACATAAAGTTTCCTTTTCCCCATCAGTAACTTTTTAAACATCCCCTTACATGGTAGGGTATATTGCTGTCCTTCAGACTGCCTTGTGTACTTTTGTATTAGTTGTGGTATTATTTCAGATCAGACAGATAGCAGTAGTTCCAATCCCACTGTACCCAGTAATAATGGATATTTCCCACAGCCTCAGCAGGGCCAGTCCTTACTGAATTACCTCTCATCTCACGACTTCCACACATGTGCTAACCTGGAAAAGGTAGGAAACACCACCAATACAGTTGTTAGTGGCGTCATTTTAGAATTTTTTTTAATCGTAAATTGTCCTAGCATTCTTTTTTCCTACAATTATGTCTCCCCCCTCTGGGGGAGACATATTGTTTTTGCCCTGTCCGTCTGTCCGTCCGTCGTCCGTCCGTCCGTCTGTCCGTCAGACCGGATAAATTGGTACTTGGGTGGCTGTAGGGACAATAGGTAACTGTACATTTTCTTTGATGTCATTCATTCCGTAATGGATTTATGTGGCTATTTCAGTTTATGTGGCTAAAAAGAACAATGGGGAGAACAAAAGGATAGCCACTTAAGTACCGATTTGTCAGGACGTCCGTCCGTCTGTCCGTCAGTCCATCTGTCACACTTCGTTTCCGCTCAATAACTCGAGTACCCTTTGATCCAGAGCCTTCAAACTTCATAGGGTGATAGCCCTTATTGAGTAGAAGAACCCTATTGATTTTGGGGTCAGTAGGTCAAAGGTCAAGGTCACAGTGACCCAAAGAGCGAAAACCGTTTCCGCTCAATAACTCGAGTACCCTTTGACCCAGAGCCTCCAAACTTCATAGGGTGATAGCCCTTATTGAGTAGAAGAACCCTATTGATTTTGGGGTCAGTAGGTCAAAGGTCAAGGTCACAGTGACCCAAAGAGTGAAAACCGTTTCCGCTCAATAACTCAAGTACCTTTTGACCCAGAGCCTTCAAACTTCATAGGATGACAGCCCTTATTGAGTAGAAGAACCCTATTGATTTTGGGGTCAGTAGGTCAAAGGTCAAGGTCACATTGACCCGCAGAGTGAAAACCGTTTCTGCTCAATAATTTGAGTACCCTTTGACCCAGAGCCTTCAAACTTCATAGGGTGATAGCCCTTATTGAGTAGAAGAACCCTACTGGTTTTGGGGTCAGTAGGTCAAAGGTCAAGATCACAGGGGCCCAAAGAGTGAAAACCATTTCCGCTCAATAATTCGAGTACCCTTTGACCCACAGCCTTCAAACTTCATAGGATGACAGCTCTTATTGAGTAGAAGAACCCTATTGATTTTGATGTCAGTAGGTCAAAGGTCAAGGTCACAGGGGCCCGAAGAGTGAAAACCGTTTCTGCTCCATAACTTGACTACCCTTTGACCCAGGGACTTCAAACTTCATAGGTTGATAGCCATTATAGAGTAGAAGAACCCTATTGATTTTGGGGTCAGTAGGTCAAAGGTCAAGGTCACAGGGGCCTGAAGAGTGAAAACTGTTTCCGCTCAATAACTGGAGTACCGTTTGATCCACAGCCTTCAAAATTCATAGGGTGATAGCCCTTTTTTATTAGAAGAACCCTATTGATTTTGGGGTCAGTAGGTCGAAGGTCAAGGTCACAGGGGCCTGAAGAGTGAAAACCGTTTCCACTCAATAATAGGAGTTTTATTTTACCCAGACCATTCAAACTTCATATGATGGATGTCCTTATTGAGTAGAGGACTCATATTGATTTTGGGGTCAGTAGGTCAAAGGTCAAGGTCACAGGGGCCCCGAAGAGTAAAAACCACCAATTACTGGAGTACCGCTTGACCCAGAGCATTCAAACTAAATAGGGTGATAGCCCTTATTGAGTAGAAGAACCCTATTGATTATGGGATCAGTAGGTCAAAGGTCAAGGTCACAGGGGTCTGGGCGCAGGGGGAAGACATGCGTTTTTCACAAAAAACATCTAGTTAATATACATTTAATCTTTTTACAACAATCTGTCACTATGCTGCCTCAGAAATCTTAAGTATTTAGTGTTTAATTCTGAAACTAATATTTTTGCCTGATTTTATTAACCATTTAGAAAAATCCTGGTTATTAGATTGGGGTATGTCGTTGGGCGGGCGGGCAGTTTGGCGGGCCTCAACATTTTGTTAAGTTTTTTGTGAAAGTTGCGTTTTTCTCAGTAACCGTTTAAGATACAACCTTGAAACCTAAGATAGTTGTCTGACATCTCAATACCAATTATCAGGACAAGTTTCATAATCCCTGACTATATTTTGACAAAGTTATGCCCCTTTTTCACTTAGAAATTTTGTTAAGTTTTTTGTGAAAGTTGTGTTTTTCTCAGTAACCGTTTAAGATACAACTTTGAAACTTAACATAGTTGCCTGACATCTCAATACTAATTATCAGGACAAGTTTCATAATCCCTGACTATATTTTAACAAAGTTATGCCCCTTTTATCTTAGAAATTTTGTTAAAGTTTTTTGTGAAAGTTGTATTTTTCTCAGTTACCATTCAAGGTATAGCTTTGAAACTTAACATAATTGTTTGACGTCACAGTACCAATTATCAGGTCAAGTTTCATAACCCCTGACTGTGTTTTGCTAAAGTAATGCCCCTTTTTGACTTAGATTTTTTTGTGAAGTATTTCTGAATGTAATCTGTTGATGCCAAATTGCCTGTTGACGCTTAGCTTGGTTTGTTGGTAGCTTATATCAACAGTCAGCTTTGGATTGCTACCCAGGTGTCTGTGATAAAGGTCAAGGTCACTGTTACTAAAAATAGATATTCAGTTTGCCCTCAATATCTTGAGTTTGCTTTTACCTATTGATGCCAAACTTGGTATATGAGTAGCTGATATCAAAAGGCAGCTTGGGATTGCCACCCAGGTGTCTCTGATCAAGGTCAAGGTCACTGTTGCTAAAAATAGAAATTCAGTTTACCCTCAATAACTTGAGTTTGCTTTGGTATATTGACGCAGAACTTAGTGTTGGTATCTTATATCAAGATGCAGCTTGAGATTGCTACCGAGGTGTCTGTGATAAAGCTCAAGGTCACTGTTGCTAAAAATAGAAATTCAGTTTCTGCTCAATAGCTTCAGCTTGCTTTGGCCTATTGACACCAAACTTGGTTTGTGGGTAGCTTATATCATTACTACCCAGGTGTCTGTGATAAAGGTCAAGGTCACTGTTGCTAAAAATAGAAAGTCAGGTTTCTCCTTATTACTTGGGTTAGCAGTGATCTATTGACACCAAACTTTCTTTGGGTATCTTACACCAAGACGCTACTCTGAAGTCTGTGATCAAGATCAAAGTCACTGTTGCTAAAAATAGAAGTTCAGTTTCTTCATACCAGATATTTTCTTTACAATAGTATAAGTATTAAATGAAAACCTGGTTTTCGGCGTGTGGCGACATTTTTTCTTGTTTCCCTTGAAATGTAGAGACAAAATGTCATGTACTCTTTTAAAATGACCTGTATAAATCTGGACTTAGTTTATATTTCTTTTTTTACTGAGATCTAAATTTATATATCTAACAGTCAATACCCCATGCATCATTTTTGTTATACCATGGAAAAAAGGGATTTTAATAGCCAATCATATTGCTTGGATCTGAAATAACAATGAGAGTAATAATAATAATATTCAAAACTCATACATGTTTCTTGTTGTCAGGAGAATGCTCACTTCAGTATCTCGGAGGCCCTGATTGCAGCAATAGAACAGATGAAGTGGAATCATGTGATCAGTCCGGCAGACAGACAGACGGACGTACCAGACGAGGAGGACAGTGATGAGGAAATCAAACAATTACAACAACGAATACGCATCCGCAAACGAGAGAAGTTAAAAGAGGTATGCCTTTCAATAGATAGAATGGTGAAAATGACAAATACATGTATAATTATAATATTGAGCAGGAAATACAAAAATTGTATGATGTTCCGTGTAGCTTTTGTGAAAGCCTGTTGTTACAATAGTATAAAGTTCCTCATCTTTATTTCAAACTTGGATAGTACACCCTAGGTACATGTAGTTCAAATGTTTTGTAGTTTCTTTAAACATTGTTGATAAGTATTGGACACCTTGTGAGAGAGAGTTCCAAGAGACCTCTAAAATAATATTAACTTGTACTATGTATCATTTTATTTAGCGATGGCTTAATTTTCGCGTATTTCGCGCTCAGGCCAGTGCGCGAATTTAAAACCTAAGCTAAAATTTAACCAAAAAGTTCCACATACGTATCGAATAATTATGTTAATAAAGAAAATAAAATTAGTTATAACTGTCGAATTTCTGTTGGAATATGTTTAATGTTACTTCAAAACTTGAATTACAATTTAGTCCGCGCATTTAGGTCAGGTCACGTTTTACCAAATAGTATCGTTGTCATCTCATTTTTAATTTATCAACAATTTTTTGAATAACTGTTTTGCAATTAATTGACACTTCATGCCATAAAACGGGTACGAAATTTAACTTGCCAATGATGATATGAATGGTCCAGATAGATGGATCAAACAGGGCCCGTGTCAGTTAGCGGCGCCGAATAAACAGCGGTCCCATAATTGACTAACAAAGGAAGTGGTAATTGACAGAGGGCCAACTGACACATGATTAGCTCGCGTGTTCAAATAAACAAAAGGTATTGATAACGGGTCGGTGAAATATTGACAATCCTTTTTTGGAAAAATTGCATTTGCGCGAATTTACGTCCGCGCGAAACAGTCTTTTTCGGCGATTGCGCGAAATTTCGTGCCAGCGAAATTAAATGATACCACAGTATTTAAAGCTTTTTGTGTCGCCTGCGATAGCAGGTAGACACATAGGGATCCTATTGTCCGGCGTCGTCGTCGTCGTCTTCGTCATCGTCGTCGTCAGTGCCGTCGTCCGGTAGTCCCCCAACTTTAACCTGAAACTTCATACTTGGAATATATCATCAGCATGAACAATGCCATCTGTGACGACAAGAATAATAACTCCAGTTTCAATACTTTTTGAGTTAGCCCCTTTCAAATGCAACTTTAACCTGAAACTTAATGTTGCCTATAACTTTGAAAGTACTTGTCCTATTCACTTCATACTTGGAATATATCATCAGCATGAACAATGCAATCTGTGACGACAAGAATGATAACTCCAGTTTCAATATTTTTTGAGTTATGTACCTTTCAAATGCAACTTTAACCTGAAACTTAATGTTGCCTATAACTTTGAAAGTACTTGACCTTTTCACTTCATACTTGGAATATATCATCAGCACAAACAACGCCATCTGTGATGACAAGAATAATAACACCAGTTTCAATATTTTTATGCCCCCGCCATGTAATGGCGGAAGGGCATATAGTGTTCACCCTGGCTGTGGGTGGGTGTGTGTGTCAGTGTGTCAGTGTGTATGTTCGAAAATTGTGTCCGCTCTGTAACTTTGTTATTTCTTATTGGATTTTAAAATAACTTGGTATGAATGTTCACCATATCAAGACGGTGTGTCGCGTACAATACCCATGCCTGTAGTTTCAAGGTCAAGGTCACTGTTACTAAAAATAGAATTTTCTTGTCCGGGCTGTAAATTCCTTATGAATGGAGGGATTTCAAAATAACTTGGCACAAATGTTTACCATGACAAGGCGGTGTGTTGCGTACAACACCCATGCCTGTAGGTCCAAGGTCAAGGTCACTGTTACTAAAAATAGAATTTTGTTGGAAAAATCTTGTCCGCTCTGTAACTTTGTTATTTCATATTGGATTTTAAAATAACTTGGTATAAATGTTCACCATATCAAGACGGTGTGTCGCGTACAATACCCATGCCTGTAGGTCCAAGGTCAAGGTCGCTGTTACTAAAAATAGAATTTTCTTGTCCAGGCTGTAACTTCCTTATGAATGAAGGGATTTCAAAATAACTTCGCACAAATGTTCACCTTGATAAGGCGGTGTGTCATGGACAACACCCATGCCTAAAGGTCAAAGGTCAAGGTCACTGTTACTAAAAATATAATTTTCTTGTCCGAGCTGTAACTTCCTTATAAATGGAGGGATTTCAAAATAACTTGGCACAAATGTTTACCATGACAAGGCAGTGTGTCGTGTACAACACCCATACCTTTAGGTCCAAGGTCAAGGTCACTGTTACTAAAAATAGAATTTTGTTGGAAAAATCTTCTCTGCTCTGTAACTTTGTTATTTCATATTGGATTTTAAAATAACTTGGAATAAATGTTCACCATATCAAGACGGTGTGTCGCGTACAGTACACATGCCTGTAGGTCCAAGGTCAAGGTAGCTGTTACTTAAAATAGAATTTTCTTGTCCAGGCTGCAACTTCCTTATGAATGGAGGGATTTCAAAATAACTTGGCACAAATGTTCACCATGATAAGGTGGTGTGTCATGTACAACACCCATGCCTAAACGTCAAAGGTCAAGGTCACTGTTACTAAAAATAGAATTTTGTTATAAAAAGCTTGTCTGCTCTGTGACTTTGTTATTTCTTATTGGATTTTAAAATAACTTGGTATAAATGTTCATTAAATCATATATCAATACGATGTGTTGTGTACAATACCCATGCCTGTAGTTCCAAGGTCAAGGTCACTGTTACTAAAAATAGAATTGTCTTGTCCGGGCTGTAAATTCCTTATGAATGGAGGGATTTCAAAATAACTTGGCACAAATGTTTACCGTGACAAGGTGGTGTGTTGCGTACAACACCCATGCCTGTAGGTCCAAGGTCAAGGTCACTGTTACTAAAAGTAGAATTTTGTTGGAAAAATCTTGTCCGCTCTGTAACTTTGTTATTTCATATTGGATTTTAAAATAACTTGGTATAAATGTTCACCATATCAAGACGGTGTGTCGCGTACAATACCCATGCCTGTAGGTCCAAGGTCAAGGTCGCTGTTACTAAAAATAGAATTTTCTTGTCCAGGCTGCAGCTTCCTTATGAATGAAGGGATTTCAAAATAACTTGGCACAAATGTTCACCTTGATAAGGTGGTGTGTAATGTACAACACCCATGCCTAAACGTCAAAGGTCAAGGTCACTGTTACTAAAAATAGAATTTTGTTATAAAAAGCTTGTCTGCTCTGTGACTTTGTTATTTCTTATTGGATTTTAAAATAACTTGGTATAAATGTTCATTAAATCATATATCAATATGATGTGTTGTGTACAATACCCATGCCTGTAGGTCCAAGGTCAAGGTCACTGTTACAAAAAATAGAAATTTCTTGTACTGGCTATAACTTCCTTATTAACAGAGTGATTTCAAAATAATTTGACACAAATGTTCACTATGAAAAGGTGTTGTGTTGTGTACAATTCACATGCCTGTACGTCCAAGGTCAAGGTCACTATTACTAAAACCAGAATTTTCTTGTCTGGGCTGTGAGTTTGTTATTACTTATTGGATTTTAAAATAACTTGGTATAAATGTTCACCATAACAAACATGCATAGCGGGGGCATCCGTGTCCTATGGACACATTTCTAGTTTTAGTTATGCCCCTTTCAAATGGAACTTTAACCTGAAACTTAATGTTGCCTATAACTTTGAAAGTACTTGTCCTATTCACTTCATACTTGGAATATATCATCAGCACGAACAACGCCATCTGTGATGACAAGAATAATAACTCCAGTTTCAATATTTTTTTAGTTATGCCCCTTTCAAATGGAACTTTAACCTGAAACTTAATGTTGCCTATAACTTTGAAAGTACTTGTCCTATTCACTTCATACTTGGAATATATCATCAGCATGAACAATGCAATCTGTGATGACAAGAATGATAACTCCAGTTTCAATATTTTATGAGTTATGTCCCTTTCAAATGCAACTTTAACATGAAACTTGGTGTTGCCTGTAAAATCGAAAGTACTTATTCAATTAATTCATTTAATACTTTGAATAACTCATCTGCATTTACAAACCAATTTTTGAAGATGATAACTCAGGTTTCACCATTTTAGTTATTCCCCTTTTAAATGCAATTTAGATGACATATGAGTTCTGTGGTGTAGTATTGAAATCAACTTAAATAAAATATTTTTATTATATATGATTTAACATAGGCCCAATTTCAACTTTTTCCATGCAGGCGACACATGTGTTCTGCGGAACACAACATTCTAGTTTAATTTGAAAATCAACATTTGTCTTTATATAGGTTATTGAATTTACTAAGCAATAGGCACACATCTTTCAAAGCCAATACATGTACTGTACTAATTGAGGAGAGAAAACAAAGAATGTTTATTGTATACTTTTGAAAATTCTCTGTATAGTCCTTATTTTAAGTGTCAACATAAGTAGAAATTAAGGTATTAAACTAAGTTTTACCTCTGAACATTACAAGAGGTCGTAATGATGTTTTCCTTAGTTGTATTTCGTAACATCAATTTT